>CM027087.1:9068822-9440309 GCA_015343265.1 Pao palembangensis | reverse complement strand
TACGCTGCAATAAAACATAACAAAAGAAAGAAACAACATTGTGTCCTAAATTTTTGAGGCCATAAGAAAGATAAAACCTGGGAGCTCAACAGATCCTCTGTGAAAGTAATCTGGATGTACCGAGCAGAAAAGTAATAACAATAACTGATTTTATTCTGCCAAATCATCCCTGTCAGATATTAATTAACATTTAAATCTTCTCTTCAGTATTTCATGTGTGGGAACAGAGCTCCTCTCCTCTCTTCTCCTCTCCTCTCTTCTCCTCTCCTCTCCTCTCCTCTCCTCTCCTCTCCTCTCCTCTCCTCTCCTCTCCTCTCCTATCCCCTCCCTTTCACCTTTATTTTTGTTGGTCACCTTGGCCAGTTGTTGGATTTGAGAGTCAATATTTTTAGCCTGATTATTAAAAGGAATGCACTTTTTTTCCTTGTGTCAAATATATTCATTGAAACTGCAGCTGTACATAATCCAGCAGGGGCAGACTTTAATAATATGCAAACGCTCAAATTCAAGTGCTGATATCAAAAACTCAGCTTGGCAGCGTGAACGTGCAGCAGTTATGCGGGGACTCACACACCATTAATAGCAGTGATTGTGCTGGTATGTGCCCTCGTCACATGAAGTGCAATAACTCCAGATAATTGTATTAATAAAATCATCGCTCTCTCCCTACTGCTGTGGCTCTCCCTCCAGCTCCCCTCAGCCCTTTAACATCAGTTCACTGCCTTCCCTGGCACCCTCTCCAGTAATGAATCACAAGTCTCTATGATGTCTCCTCTCACTCCTTTTCTACCCTTCCCTTTCTCTTCATTTTCTTTCTGGCTATTCTCCTGTCCCCTGGCAGCCAGAGAGCAGAACCATGACTTGTCATGGGCCTCACCAGCAGGGATGCAGCCCAGTCCCAATGGCAGATAAATAATGAGCGAATGCTAATTATGCCGTAGCCAAGCGGACAACATCTCCATTCATTTGCAGCAACTGAGGGATCGATATACACCCATTTCAACATTTCATTTCAACACGGCAAATTAATTCTGCTTACTGCCCACTCTCATCACACGAAAAGACAACAAAGAAATGTCCTCAAATGTGCCGAGTATGTGAACACGGACAAGAGGGTTGTTATGCCAACATCACTATACAAGGATCATTTGCATATGTTTTCACTGAATTACAAATCAATCCAAATGAGACCCAAAACCCATCTTTTACATTCCCTCAGGTTATCGGATTGAAAATCTGAATCGTTTGTTTTCTTTGTTGTTTACACTGTGAGAATGAAGCTGCTTTCCCGTAAAATCTGGTTACAAATTTATCAAAATTCACCCCCTTGGAATAAAAAGGCCACAGCACATAGTTTTTACATTAAACACATGGATTCCTAGAGCCTTATTTGATGGCTGTATTAAATAAAAACAAGATAAACGTGTTAAGGTTAACCATTGAATAATACATTGAATAGCTGTCAAGTTGAAACTGATGATGGACATATTTTAAAGGAAAGAGATCTAAGATATTTATTAATGAAATACAAAGTTTAACTGCACGATGGCGGCTGGCACAGACAACATTTGCAGCAGCATTTGCAGTTCATCAATATCACTTTACACCTTCGTCAGGATATGACAGCGGTTTGACCAGTTAGAAAACAACACACAATGACTCAAAAGACCCTAGAAGTCTAAAAAGTGTGAAGATACAAGCGAGGTTATCAATTTAAATATCAAAATGCACTAGTGTAGATAACAGAAGGCGACTTCCATATTTGTATAAATGAGTTCCTTCCCTATTGGGAACAACACGGTCATTAGTATGATAGGTTTATCATCAGCCATAATACACATGTCCATCTTATTTTTGTTAAAAATGGTAACCAATGATTCCTTGGGTCTCAGTCAGAGCTTATATCTAGAAATTGTGCTTCTAGAATAAAAAATGCACTATGCACCTTTGTGTTAAAAAGGCAAAATATGAGGTTATAAATATATAAATGGACTGGGATTAAAAGGACAATTTTCAGCATGTTGCCTAGATACAAGTAGCATCTGTGTAATTATCATTATTAGCACAATATTAGAAATGTCTTGTTGGAGTTGTACTAAAAGGCAGCTAGAAAATCTTCAGCAAGAGGCACAGGCAGCAGCACTAAAGCCCAGTAGCCTCTCAGATGTGTAGGAGTGACAACTCTGCCAAGATCTCCAGGTATGTAGCTTTAAGAAACCATACAAAATAGAAACCACCTTTCCATTGCAGAAAAACACACATTCTTCCCAAGTCTCTTTTGAGAAGAAGACGTCATCATATCAGAAAACAATAAAAGAGAAAAACAGATAAAGTAGGCCTAAATCTGCTTTTGTGCAAGAAAAAAAATCTGGACAATGTGGGATGAAATAGACTGAGAGAAATATAAAATTTCCATCCATTTTCTTCCGCTTATCCGGGGTCGGGTCGCGGGGGAGGCCAGACCCCCCTCTCCCCAGCTACTTCATCCAGCTCTTCCTGGGGGGATCCCAAGGCACGGAGGAGCAGCGGCTCTACTCCGAGCCCCTCCTGGATGGCCGGATTGCCATTTGGGAGGGGCAATACAAAATTAATAAATTGAAAACTAGGACGGTGCAGTGTGTGTGCAGATAAAACCACATTGTAGCTCTGACCGTCCTTATAGAGACTGATGTGTAGATACAATATCAAATCTGCCATTACTTGTACTTGTGGATGTTAGTGTTAAACTGCTGGTTTATGACATCATAAAAATAAACACTTTATTGTACAACATGGGCTATTTATTAAATTCTAAATACAGTGACAGAGTGCAGCATTTTGAGCTCAGTTGTGCTGGAAAACTACTGCGTTAGTGCAATTCCATCAAGTGAATCCTGCCTGTCAATATTCTGTGTGGTTTGCCTCAACGTGGATGACAAAAATACTTTAAATTTCAAACATATCATGGTATTTGGACAACATCTAGGTTGGTTGAAGTTGATATGTTGAACTTTTTATTTGATTTTTCAAATGTAGAGGTTCGTAAAATTGCCTTTAATGTGTCACAGAAATACATTATGAATAAAAGCAAGAGTGTCTTACCTTTCCTACGTACAGCGGCTCTGTGCCCGTGTACTCCTCCACCACAAAAAACTGGTTCCACACCCATCCTCTTTTAACCCGTTCAAGGGACGAGGGTTCTTGATCCTCTCTCCTCACTCCTGAGGTTGAACTACTAGTCCTTGAGGCCTCGCAGGAACCAAAACTGCAAAAGCTGAGAAGTCCCAGTGCTGCTAACAGTGCCCAAGCTCCTGCAGTCCAAGAAGGAGCCATTATCAGAACTAAATTAAGACTAAAGTTTAAAAAAAAAAAAAACTTCAGCCAGAGTTGGCATGTAAAATAAAGGATAAAGATAATAAAGTATGTATGAAAAACAGGTAGGTTTGGGGGCTCTAACGTGTAAGAAACCGATGACGATTCAAGAAGTTGTGTGAAAAGTCAAAACTAAATCCATGGGATCACAAAATAATCTCATAATGTGTGCAGACTGCGCAGCAAGGTCAAGGAGCATATTTGATTTTTACCACCTGCACAGTCCAGGATTGTGCTGTAACGATCTTTCTATTCTTTTCAGTCTGTGTCTTACTGAATTCAAAATGGGTGGACAAAAATAGTGAAAAAGAAAATAAATCAATAGATTTCACAGGACGGTCACTTATTCAAGGAAAATAGCAGGAAATGTAGATATATTCCATTTGTCTGTGCTTTGTCACACTCTGGTTTCAACACAGAGCTGTACTCGAAATTACTGCAGCGCTGCTCTTTAAAATGTCACGACTTCACGTTCCAAAGCAGAATTCTTCAAGTGAAAAAGGTCATCTGATTTTATTGTAGGTGATTTTGTTTGACGTTGGAAATTTTTCCCCTCCAGAGCATCCAGTGGATCGGAAAGTTCATTCTTTGAAGGCGCTATGGTTTTCTTTGGCCATCAGAACACCATCAGTGAATCACAGGCATGAAATAGACAGACCTGCAGTTGGACAAAAGAAAAAAAATAATCAGAGGTGGAATTTGGGTTTAATGTTGCATTAAATAAAAGTAGCTGTTGTGATCTGAAGGATCTGGTGTTGTCAAAATATAACTGCATCTTCAAATGTGTATTGTGAAGTTGAGAAGGACAGCAGAGAAGGACAGAACAGGGAGGGAAGGAATTTAGAGAGAGGTGTGAGAGAAGGCAGGAAAAGGTAGAGTGAGGCAGAGGAAGGTCCTGGTTCATCGCCCACTGGACCCACAGCGTCTGCCTGCTGCTCGTCCGACTGATGGAGCGGCCCAACATCAGCCAGCTGATTAATTGCATGAGGGAGCACTAATTGGATAATAGTTTTAATCAATTAATTCTATCCAATGAGGCAACAACTACCTAATACTTCAGACAAACACTGGAAAGAGGTGGGATAGAATCCTTTCCTGGTGAGCAACACATACAGAGGTTAGACAGGGAGACACAGTTAACGGAGCAGAGAGTGATTAGAAGGAAAGAGCGAGAGCCAAATAATGAGTGACAGTGTGTTCTTTCCGTGGCTGTGGATATGATTAATGGGATCCGTGGAACGTTCCAAACGGAAGGCCGATGGGGGGGTAGAGAGAAAACAACACAAACAATAACATTAGCTACGTCTTTGGTCCTGTGACCTCCAGAAAGGAAAATTGCGAGAGCGTTCGGAGGTGCTTCAGGCCGGCAGGTAGCTTAACCTATTGTGTTTCTGTGGGGTGAGAGAGGACTTCTAATCTCACACTCCTCCATCCCAGGAGCAAAGCTAGTAGATCCGGAAATAATTCTTTCTCAGCCTGCTGGCCGAGGCAATGTCCGTGCTATTGGAAACCAACTGCTCTGGGGGTGTCCAATCTCCAGAGCAAACAGTTCAAATCCAAATTCAGTGGCTCAGATGTCATTGTTCGCTCGTCCACTGTTTGTAATAGTGTATGTTTTTAGTCACTACTATACCATTCTAGTCATGTGATGCGAGGATTAGCTGTAGAAGTGGCAGGTGCAGCCGTAACAATGTACAGTTCAGACGACCTTTTACTAATTAGCTAAAAACACCAAATGGAAGATGAACCTGAATATACTGTAAGACTGTAACCATAACTGTAAATATATGACACTGTGCACGCCCATGTCTTAAATAGTAAGGAGGCCAAGAGTGAGCTGCCCACTCAATAAATTGAGATAATTAACAAAAAAATAAATAAAAATGGGAAAAAAAAGAATTCTGATACTATTGCATTGCTAAAACTTGAATATGATGTGACCACAGGGTGTTAAGCTGCATCCTCTCGCTGTCATCCTTCTTGCAAAGGTGACTGGACACTTCTGATCCCTTCCACCAAGCTGAACCAAATGCCTCTGATCACTGATGGAAAACTGATGCTGTCGCTTGGCTTTTTCCCATCAACCGTACCACCAGCCTTACCATGGCACCAGTGAGCTGCACTGGCTCGGCTTTATTGTCCGCTGAAATAACGGCATCAGCATTCAGCAGACTGCTGTGCTCCTCATGCCGAGCTACTGCTGTCCTCACTGGTGGTGAACATAGCAGCTGCAGCAGCAGAAATTTAATTTGGCGGAATCCTGCAGTACCTGCCTTGAGCGACTTTTTTTCCCCCCATCCTTCAGCTTTTCGGAAATATAATAGTGTCTGAACTGTTTCTGATCTATGATGTCTTAAGGAAGGGGCTAGGTGCATGTTTATGGGCTCTGAGGTGGAGTGAATGACTGTCAGACTGGGACTGACCAGCATGGCATGAAGTTACCTGGAAATAAGACAAACCATGTGACCAATATATGCCATTAAATACCATGTTGCTTCAAACTTGGTTTGAGATCATAGAGGATGAATAAATGTGCTTATATCTTTATTTCATGTGAAACTGCAAAGTAACATAAAGTGTTACTGTATATTAACAAGCTGATTTAGGAGAAATTTTAAGACCAACACAGTTTAGCATCCAGAAAATCCAAACAAAAACCAAGCAGGAACATTCTATGAGACTGACAGACAAAGAGAAGCACACACTTTCAATTCTGTCAATGTGAGTAGCGAGTCACCGGGAACATGACGCCACATGCAGCAATGGCAGTAAGTGTATGTCTGGCAATGACAGCCCTCATTTTCCACGATTTACCTGAGTACACGAGTGTGAGCTACCTGCTGACTCTGCCCTGCATGTCTCTTCGATCTGCCACACAGACACGCGGGAAAATGTGGTTAGCCTGTTCTATAAAGCAGGCTAACCATTATTCTATTATTCTCTGCTAAGACAGACCTGCATCCTTCTGAAGCCAGCCCTCCTCTGTTATGCTAAAACCAAGTTCTACCATTTCTGTCCCTGCAATGCAAAGCTGCTGTGAGCAAAGGCTGGCTGTAAAAAGAAAAAGCAACATGTCCAACTGTCAGATCACTTATCTCTGTGCTGCATTACTACCCCTGAGGACAGTAATCCTCCACCTTCGATCAGGAACCAGAAATATGCAGGAATGTAAAGGTCTGGGGCAAAACAGAGGAGGTCAGCAGAGCTTCATCCATGTAGAAACCAGCTACTGATGAAGGCAGAGATAAACTACAGCGAAACATGGAGATAACAATCCGGCACGTACAAAAACTGGATTTGCTCAAACAAGCAAATGTTGCTGGTACTTTGTCAAAGGAATACCCGTGTGTGAGCACTGACAAATTAGACCGTATGACTGTCCTCAGCGCCCAGAAGAGTTTATCACACAAAATGACATTAAATTAAGGCCAAGTAATGCTCCTATAAACAAAATGATATTATAAAGCACAAGCAAGACATACATGCTGCTCAATAGCATGCTCGCATGCCGGCAGATGTTTGTGTAATTATGTGCAACTGCCAGAGCAACAGAGAGGGCTGCCTGCAGGTCCACTAGCCCTGTGCCTATCAGCTCTCAGGCATCGGTCGTGCCTGGCTGGCATCTGTCTGTCCCCTGCCAGGCGTACCAGGGCAGACCCTGGGTGTACCCACTGATGAGAGGCTGCGGTCTCACTCTAACAATCAGTCCGACACTCTAATGGGTCATGTATGGCTGCACTGTGATTGCCGATAGCTTTGAACTGAAGAATGCAAACAGAGCAAGTGGAAAGATGTTGGGGGAAAGTTGATATTCAAGGAAAAATGCACAGGTCGGCCTTTTTTTTTTTAAGCATTACTAACACTTTTTGCCCCTGTCCAGTGGAACAAAAGTCTGGGACTAATTTGTTTCTGTTAATTACTCGGACACAAGTAAAACCCACAATTCATGACTGTTTCTCTGTCTCTCCTCATTAGAATGTTCTTCTTTTAGGATTAATTATGAATAAATGTGTACACACTTAATGACTCCCCCAAGTGGGAAGACTGAACAGAAAGAGATGGAGTGTAGGATTGTTTTCAGACAGAAAACAGTTGGTGCTCGATAAATGGTTGAGTTTGCAGAGCAACATCTGGGCCCTGGGTGGATGCAGGAGGGAGAGAAATATCCAAATGTTTTCTAATTACACAGATTCGAAGCGCCTGCCCCAAAGTTAAGTTGTCAACTGGGTGGTAACAGAAATAGCAAAAGTAAATTATATTTCCAATACTGTTTGCCTTTGAGGCAAAAAAAAGAAAAAAGAAAAAAAAAAACAGTATATTTGTATTTCTTTGAAGTTATTAGCCCACAGCTCCAATATATCTTAGTGTGAACTTGAAAAGATTTTTTTTTTTTAGAATCAATTTATCCTCCCAACCAAGAGGATGGCTGTTTATTATTTTACCATTATTTGGTCCCTCTCTGTCATTGAGAATGCAAACACAGATGCTCACCAGCAGTTGATGACGACTATTTCGTAAAATAAACGAGGATGAAATGTTGATTTTTAGCGACATGAAGATGTGTTGTCATGAAAGCATAGCTCTCACTGACGGAAAAGTTAGCCGTAATTCTAAATAAAATATACAGTGCTAAACATCTTGAATTCATACTGTATACTGTTTGGATAGTAATAACTCACTTGGTAAAAAGATACACATCATCTGCATGTGGAGTCAGTTTTCTGTGACATTCATCCTTTAACATAAACTGACATGTTGGAACTGTCGCTTCACAGCATGAAGGTCCCTGGTTTGAGTCCCCGTGTTGGCCAGAGGCTTTTCCTGGTACTCCGACTTTAAACGGACCCACAGTGTAAACATGGTTGTTTGTCTGTGTATGTTAGCTCAGTGATGAGCTGGTGCTCCAGGATGTGTCTAATCTCTTACCTGAAGGCAGCTAGGACAGGTGCTGGCCTCCCTGCAGCCTCATTGGAATGGATGGATTTATTTACTGAATGACAATGCAAAGGCCTATTAATTCATTCCACATTATCATTAATCTATGTGCTTTAACATGTTCTTCTTGGGTTTCTGTCATGCCAAAAACATGCATGTGTGCTGGGATGGAGTGCAGCAATCCTCATTAGGAATGACTAAAAGTTGTGGAATTAAATCCTGGAAAACAAGATCTCCTTTGAAATCCATATCAAGTGTGCTGATGTGAGACTTAGTCTCCGGCAGTCAGAGATAATGTTCAGCCAGTTTTAAAAATTAAACGTGTTTTGCTGACTGTTGCTTATGAGATAGTAAAGAAGATATAATCTAGACACTGACTACTAACTTATCATAAAAGTAGGGAAAACAGGAAAACATTTACAAAAATCAAAAAATCATCACGTAAACAAGTGCTCCCTGCTTACAAGCTCTTAGGCCACGTTAAAAAATTATCAAAACTGCAGTGTACCCATCACATATTTAATTTGGTAGAATATTGGGGCCACTACTTGTGCACTAAAGCCTTCATGGTTGCAAATCTGAATATTCTGGTTTGACCTCATTTAGTACAGTTTGAGTGCAGAGAAAATGTATTTAGAGCCTTCAAATGTCACATTAACACGGTACAGCATTCTACGTGTCAAGCTACAACGTAAACAAGAAGAAAACATATTTCTGCCTGAGGGGAAGCTATAAATTAATTACAATCAGAAGGAAATATTCTTTGTTTTTGTCTCCGAAGCACGTTTTCTTCTTATTGCTTGGTGATAGTTTTTGCTTTTCTCTTTCTCAATCTTTCAAATTGGATGAAAATGTGGCGAGTCATAATGTGCAGCATTAATAGAATACCCAAGACTGCATAATCATGACATTTCTGTCAAATAATTGTTACAAAAACAAAACACTGAACTTGTAAAAAAGCAAAAATAAAGCCCACAGACTTGCAAGTAAAACCTGGCAAATTAGCACGGTCGGAAGTCTAAAAGTATTTATTTAGTAAGAATTACAATGTAAATGAAAGTTTAATCCATAAAAATTAGTTTAACTTCAGTTCTAGAAACACAAACAAAACTTGTGCACAAGTGGCGAATAATGCTTCTTACCCTCTTCTTCTTTTGCACTGAACTGGTTAATTAAAGATAATTTGAACAAAACACATTGCAGTTATAGAGATCGTTCTATCAGAAGCGCAGTAAAAGTTGGAACATGACAGTGGCTGCAGTTGCTGTCAGAGGAAGTGGTTAGTTCAAAGACGGTGCTGCAGCCATGAACCAGGTTTGAACCGGCCAGTGTTTTGAAGCAGGAAGCTAAAATTCCTCACAGGGCTGAAGTTTGTGCATTAGCAGAAAATGTCATGCTTTAATTCATAATTCATTAAACATTAAACTACTTCTGCTACCGGGCTGAAATGTTTGCTTTCCTGGGAGACTGGAAAAGCATAATAAAAAAAAAAAAAAAAAAAGTACATTTAGCCACACACACACACGCACACACATTTGAATTTGTAAATGTAATGGAGTCGAAGGCCAGCTCTGTGCCAGCCAGAGACCTCAGCCATCCAGATTTGTGTCTGACACTTTATTTCTTGTCTTATCTGTCCCAGTTTTTATTCTACACACCTCTCTGGACTCGCTGTCAACGAGTTCTAATCCCTAACCTGGTTTTCATCTTTTCCCTCCTCCCTCTTCTTTGTTTTTTTTTCTTCTTTGTACCATTTCATTCCTCCACACCCCTGTTGTTACACCTTTTCTCTCACATCTCATGCTGCCTCCACGTCCACTTCATCTTTCCCACCTCTCCTGTGCAATCCACTGCCACTTTTATTGGTTCTTTTATTACCTTTCTGCCCATGGTCTGCTTAACGCATCAGCATTGCTGCCTTGTCAGGTTTATGTTGTTTTTTTTTTCCCCCTCAGCATCTAACTTTCTTGTATTTTTTCTCTCCTCTTTTTAATAAAACGTAGATTAGTGTTGGGTCATGTCAGTAAATCAATGAGTCCGTCAACGGTTTACCACAGACATTTTGATGTGAATTTGTGTTTTATGCTTATTCTTGCACATCAATATGCTCACATGACATACAGATTATGTTGCAGTGCAATGGAAAAAGTTGACCCTGTGTCATTAGGACATGAATCTCTTTACTCGAATATGTTTTTTAACAGACCACTGTGTCAAAGTAAACTACAAGCATTTGGGGAAAAAAAACACTGATTCAAGCAGTTTCACCCTAAGAGAAGAAGTTTGTATTCTGAAATAACAGCCCAAGGGCAAAGATGCTGGGATATTTAGTCCCCTTGGCTCACTTTTAATAGTGTATTTCTGTAGCAAACTGATGTGAACTGATTTTATATTTACCCAAAACCACCCCTCTGCACACTGGAAAGACATTCACAGCTTAACACACACACACACACACACACACACACACACACACACACACACACACAGTGCATAGATAGCTCCATCTTCCATTGCCAGGATCTCCACATCAGATGAAAGCTGCCATCAAAGCCAGGCCCAGGAGGAGTTCAGACAGTCTGCTTATTCAAGTGAGCCCAACACAGAGTCCAATCCCCTCCACCATGCTTATTAAATAGCCCATTTTGTCGTTTCCAATCCCAATTTGTCACAGTCACTTGGTTCAGCGGCACTGTGCCATGTCGTAGAGGGGTGAGGGGGAAAAAAAAAGAACTGGAGGCACAACATAGCACGCCTGTTTGTGTTGGTGCACTGCTGTGTGTGGTTAAACTTATAAGTCTTGTAATTGATGGGAAAAAAAAATACAAACTTTGAAAAAAACAAACATTGGAGTCCAATAAAATTGCTATGGAGCAACTGTTAATGGAGGCTCAGCTAACAGAAAAGATGAGCCTATAGAAAACACCCTCTAATGGCATTCTGTGGTTTATAGTCATCATGAGATGTACATTATTCTTCATATTAAATAGTTTACATTGTAAAGTTGGTGTACTTATCGACAGCAGTGCAGATAATAGCCCAGACTCCCCGACAGATTTATAATCTGTCATTCTATCGACCTCAGCACAACTATCTGACACCTTTCATCCATCTGCATCAATCAGTCTGGCTGTAGTCTGACGAGGATCCAGTGTAGCTGCCAAAGACGCCATGTTCCGGCAGCATGCTCCTCAGAACTGCTATTGTTTGGACCTGTCTCTCTGCCCAACAGGACTGCGTATTCGGAATCCATTGTTGTATTGGCAAGTCAATGATATGTGGTCGAGCGTGGCTGGCGAGAACAGAATCCGCATTGACACGAGCAACTGTCTGGAGAACACCGTTGCCTGACATTAGGCTGCCGTGTTTGCCTACTGGTTATAATGAGAGGTGACACTTTTTCAGTAACTTGCTAAAGTCAATCTCCTAATAAGGCTAACTGCTTGCTTGCCCTCCCCATCCCCCTTTCGCTTCCCTTCAGCCCTTCTAATCCACTAGTAGTCCTCTCCCTGTGCCAATACTGCTCTTCAAAACTAAAAACCAGCCACCCACGCACCAAGATGACTCTGCCTCTGCTCTCTTCTCTCTACTTGTTTCCTTTTTATGTCCATTTCATTTTTTTCTTACACATAGCTTTTTCATAAACTACCCCTGTGCCTCTCTCCTCTCTCAGTCGCTGCTTATCCATCATCCTCTGCTCTTTTCCCACTCGGCTTGACTTTGTGCTCATACATGCCACAGCGTCCACCACTGCTGCCACAGCCCCATGACTCTGCTGCCAACTGCACAATTACTAAATCGCTCATCTCACGGGTGGCTGTATCCCCGGCTTTGTCTGAGCGAGACTGAGAGAGAGAGAGAGAGAGAGATCATATAAATGAAACAAAAAACAGAAAAGGAAATAGGACCCCAAGGCACATACCAAACTGAGAGCCAAAGCTTGCTACTCTGTGGCTTGTGCGTGCAGATTTCTCCTCAGCAACCGCCCCCTCCTATGCATGTCACGCACCCATGTACGAACATGTGGTTTCTGTGAAAGACAGGTGATGGCGAAGGTAGCTGACAGCTGTCAGTGCCCACAGACGCTGAATGGAAGCAGAGTGCTGGTGTCTGTCAACAGTCTGCCTAGTCTCTGTCCTTAACTTTAGAGCACGTGCACTTAGGACCCTCTTAGGCCACTCAGAATCAACTGATGCCTTTCAGTGCCATTTCCAGCAGTTGAACAGACTGCTATAATGTCAACAAACTGACAGGTTTCCTTGCTATTTCTATCAAAGATGGGAGAAGTGATTATAGAAGCCAATATTTCACACCTGTCCTACTGCAGGGAGCCAATTATGGTATTATCTGCATATAGTCTGAAAAGCTTAAACACTGTGTCTTAGAGTTGACATTTATGTCATTTAATTTAGTAATTTTCTCCAAATTTAACCGTGCTAATGCATGTCCTTTAGATGCCAATAAGCATATATATATATATATATATATATATATATATATATAAATGCTTTTATGTAAAACATGTGTAAATGACTGACCCCATGGGTGCGTTTAAATAGTGAGCTTGCGTCATTGGTGCATTCCCAGGACCTCGGCTATTATCATTTATCATGGCAGAGAAATTAAACCTTATTTCATCTGAATATCTGCATGATTTATGTTCATGTTGGAAAGAAGAATGCAGACAACAAAAAACAACTTAATGAACTGTGCTTTGCAACATGCATCAGTTTGTGACAAAGCTGACAAATTGGTATCAGAGCACATAAAATAAAGCCCAAATCCATGTTTACCAAACTATAGTGTTGATGTTTTGTTTAAATTAATGAAAAAAATTGTTATAGTACTAATCTCTTAGACCTGCCGACATTTTCTGTTAATCTGTCACCTTTTGCTCTTGTTGTATCTGTGAAAGTGGCTGACTGCATGTTTACTCTCTCCCTCACTTTGATCACACTCACGCTACTTTGTTCATAATCATGTTATGTTATGTACGGCTTCTCCTCTTTTAAAGTATTCAGAGGAACTGAGCATTTTAAGAGGAAGCAACATGTTTATTTCACTTTACTCTTTCCTCGGCGTAATAATCTCTAGGCATAGCAAAAAATATGTAAAACAAAACAATCCGTGCACAGTCCTGCAAACTAAGGCTAGAAACTTACACACTAAAACCAGTTTGCATTAAAAATGCAGTATGTAATCCTCTGAAATGTAAATGCTAATTTCTCTTCAGGACCGTAGACTTTTCCATCACTAACACATATTTGGTGAGCCACAGATCCACCCTCCCTTCATTACAAAAGTCTGCTTTGCTTTCTCACCTAGAACATCTTGTGTTTCTCTCCACAAAGCTTTGGTGGCCATACCAAATATATATAAAAAAATATTGCTCAAGAGTGAAAGAGAAACATCAGCACGCAGCTGGATTATTCTTCCTGATGTCACCCTTGTGAGCGTCTGACCCACATCTCAAAAGCCACAGAGGATTCAAGACCGCTCAAGTGTGGTCAGAAATCATGCAACAGCACAGATGGTTATTGAGAGACGACATGTGCACTGCTGTGCTCCTAGTGCATGATTGAAAATGACATCCTTGTTTTCACATTAAGGCAAATGAACATGTTATGTGTGGAAAAGGTCAAGCCTCCAAGCCCGGGGACAGATGCTACATGTGAACTAATAATTATGTAGCAGCAACAGGAAATAAAGGGAACTTTAATGTATGTCAGACATCAGCCTACCAACATCCTCCTCCATCGGTGCAGAAATGTCAGGTTTTTGGACGTGACACCAGCAGATGCAACTGTTTTCTTGTCTTGTTTAGTATTCTGCAGCGGATTCTTGACACAGCATGACAAAAAACAAAAATAGATTTCATCCTCTTTAGAAGCTATTGAATAACTGTCACCGGTATCTGGGAGGGTTCCTGCTGGGGATCGGTACCAACCTGCAATATTTTAGCAAATGCAGATGTTCCGACCAACAAATAAGAGTAAATACCATTAATTAAAAAATAAATACTGTGTATTTACACTGTATCCACCGATGCTCCTAACACACTGCATACTTAAACATAGAGAAATTTTAATACGCTTATAATATGACAGTAGATATTTATCGAAATGAACCAAATTTTTCCATTTGTATTCACTGTTTGGGAGTGTCACTGGCATCGTTCCTTCCAAATTGATTATCTTGTTGATCTTGCTACAGGCTTATTCTCAGTGACATTAGACATTGTTGCCCCTCCTAATGAGAGATCTAAAGGAATTCCATGCAAATTAAAGCAAACATCATAAATAACCAATTAATTGAAATGCTTTGTCGCCAGTGTCATGTTCTTTGTTTTTCTGTTTTTCATTTCTAGCAATATTAAAACAAAAAGGTGCATGAAAGCATCGCCCTTTGCGCCACATTAATAAAAAGAAAATGAGTATTTTGATTTAATAATCTTGATTTATTTTCCTGGTTATATGGATCTCCTAGCTAGGTCTAATTCATCTAATTAATAATGACATTACACCACTTTTTGGAAAACTAGTTAATCATTTCCTGTCCTCAAGTGGCGCAGATTTCAGTCTTTGAATAGAGAAACAGCTGCTGGCTCCAGACAAACCTGCACTGAGATTGACAACATCTGCTCTATTACACCAAGGAACCTACAGGGAGGATTTTAATGCCTCATCAACCAATTCAACGACTATTGTCGACCCCTGACAAGCAAGGTGGCCAAAACTATTTAAACCTTTACTGATCTGAAAGTTCAAACCTTTTCCTGCCTCCTACACGTGATATTTAATTACATAATGTTCATGAAATATGCAGATAGTTCCACAGAGCACAGCAAATATCAGATCAGGTGGGTCCGACTGTTTTTGAGCTTGAGTTGAGGTGTGGAGTTTGAGAAGGCCAGTCTATCATGTTAGTGTTCCAGCAAATTCTTTCTGTTGAAGATGGTTTTTCAATAATTAGAAAACCAACAAATTCAAGGAAAATGCGAAACCAAAACCTAGTTTTGGCTGTATATACAATCATTCACTTTATCTTTACCCTGGGGTGAGATCTGTTATTTTTATCCTATTGTGTTTGCTGTCTGTGTTTGCCAATCTGACCCTCGCTGCCTACATTGTTCTTCTGTGTTTGAACTGTTTGAAAACGTCCTTCACCCTGAGAGTCAGCCCTCTAGGTCAGGAAAGCATCCATTCCTGACACGGGTGTATTGAGCACAAAGGCATCTTGTGCCATTCTCCTTCTCCTCACCACTGCCGCCAAGTGCTCGCCCATGGAGGAATGCTGGGCTTCAGTAAATTAAATTGTAATCTAGATCTTGAGTGGCATGAGATAACTTTGGCATCTAGAGTCGTTGCAGTATAAATTAAAAGGACTTGACTTAAGTGCATTCATATCTTTGTGCGTAATGGTAGGCATTTCTCCCTCTCCTATATCCATATTGTCAGCATATCCCACATAGAGCACAGCTTTGACAGGTTTTAACGTCAGTGTATTTATGTTAACCTAAAGAAAAACCTAAAAGAAAATTTCAGCTGAACTTTAAAAGGACCAACAGTGGGTAACTGTAATGTATTTTATATATAGATAAATGTGATATGTCTTAAATTTCAGTGTCCAACTCCAACTTCTATTAGTCCCATCCTGGTGCTAGATCAGCAGCCAATATTTTCTTAAGAACATAAAAGATAAGGATTTATAGATCTCCCCCCACTAAATCTTATAGACTAAGGAACCCAAGTTTAAAAACAATTCATATGATTCTGCTTCAAGCTACATTTAACGGTCATGGTTGGTGTGCCTCTAAATCATGTTCAGTTGCACTGTCGACTTTAAAAAAGCAGATGTGAATGCAACTGGGTGCATCCCATGCATCCTATTTTGGAGAATTGGAAGCAATGAATACAGAGCAGCAGAGTCTGCCTACAGCAACTGATTTCATATAATAGCCACTTCACAGGACATACCTCCTCATCATCTCAGTGAGAGCCTTTTCCAAAATCAATAGTTGGCTGAACATTTACTTCTTCATAGTATCTCTCTCTCTGTCCCTCTTTCTATCTCTCTTTCTATCAAACATGCACATGCATATACACAACAGATCTCTCCTATTTTTCTTATTTGCTCTCTGCAATGTGCCCATACCCTGTGCTTTTGTGTCTGATCTGTGTAAAATGTCATGAAACTCATTATAAGCTGTCCTTTCGTTTAACGCAACATGTTTTCTGTCAACATATTATGATTTCTTTCTATCATTAACTCCTATATCCCTCTAAGGAAAGGGCACAAATCAAAACAGGATGTGCGGGGGCAATGTGCTGTTTATCTCCAGTCATAAATAAACAAGAGCAAGTTGCTTGGATAAATGCATGGATCGCACCTCCAACCTGAACTTTGCCGAGAGGGTCGTTACAGTGCCCATTTGTTTTCTGAAGCCATTCCACTGTGGGTTAGGGAAGCCCGAGCCGACAGCTTACAGGGCAAAAAGTCAAACAAAACAAAGTGCTTCAGTATCAGACAAAAGAGAATCTGTTCCTCCTGCCCAGCAACAAAACAAACAGGGTGGAATGGAGAAGGTTGAGACTCATGGGGAGTAAAACAGAAGAGACAACCCAAGCTGACGACATTGCTGCCGGAAATTGCATGATCGTTTTCATTTATCCACATTATTGTCAGTAAATAAGGAGGCAACTGTTTAGTCCATTCATGAAGGGATTAAAAAGTACTTATTTTAGGGAAAAGACAGGCATCAACGTTGCACTTCAATGTACATTTCATGTTTTTGGGTCCAAACATAGATTATGCAACTAAACCGCGAGTCTAAAGAAGCTGTTCTGCATCCTGAGGTTGTCTCGGAAGTGAGTGCATCTTTTTCTATTTTTAAATTGTTTCCTAAAACAAATCCTGTCTGCTATCAAAGCAATTCTGCTGAATGGGCGTAGTCCCTCTGTCAGACATTGACTACAGTATGACTGACAAGCTCATTACAGTATCCCCATTACGATATTGCCTAATCAATCTATTCATTGTGGTCTCCTCGAGCAGAAAAGGCAATCTTTTGCATGAAAATGACCTGTGATGCAATAACTCCAAGGAGAGACGAGGGGAGTGGATGAGTTTTGGGGTTCCATTTGTAGCATTGAAAAACTGTGACATTTACTGCCTTTACTGTGACCTTATCAGCTGTACAACTGGAAGCATCACTATCCGTTTATCCGTTTATTTGTCATTATCCTGATTAAAACAGACATAAATAAGTTCAAAAAGAAAAGAAGCAGAGACAACAGCTTTATGCTTTTCATTACTGAACAAAAAAAGGAAAAATTCTTTGAGCGAAATACAGCCGTAAAGTCTTCTCCACTGGGTCGTAAATGACACGGTGGAGTGTGCGCTCAGTTGCTTCCCGCTGAGGTCGCTGTGTGGCTGTAAACACACAATTGGGGCAGCGAGTTTACGACATTATGGCCACTGTCATTAGGGTAGCTTGAAGTCATTACCAACATAAATAAAAAAGTGTCAACCAGGAGTCAATCACAAACACAGTGTGGGGCCAGAAGAGGAGGAGGAGGAAGAAGAAGTTGGAGTTTAGAACCAGCAAGTAAAACAGCTCATTTTATCAAGTTGTGAAATGTGAGGCAGTGAGGACATTTCGGCCTTAACACATATATTTCCCTTATTTTATTTTAATTATTTTTTCCCTTTGAACAGGAAGAAACCTTGAGTAGGACCAGACTCAGATGGCGGGGGCGTCTGCTGATGGCCAGTCAGGTAAGTGGAAAAAAAAAAAAGCATGTGAAAGCAGCTATGGAAACATTGAATCTAGCAGTAGCACCTTCAGCTGCACTGTGCTCTCACAGATGTAACCTAGGTTCATGAACAGGGTTTTGAGTTTTCAGAAAGCCCTTGTACCAGTGTCATGAATGGATTTGAACGGGTTTGAGAGTGCTCTTCATGTTCTTCCTCATTTCTGTTCTTTTACGCTGGACAGCTCTGTGTACGTGAATCTGCTTCCACACTTGCAAGTGTGGTGGGAAATAGTTTCCACCTTATTTAGGCTGAAAAGTTGGAAGTGCCTGCATGCTTGAGCTGGTGTACCAGTTAGAGCCGCAGATTGATGCATCCAGCACTGATGATGACAGCAGGACAAAAAATTTGAAAATAATCAGTCAGGAGGATAAGAGCCTGTTTATCAGTGGCTACCGCTTGTAAAACCGCTTGTCTTGATTTTGCCTTCTCACTATGTCTCTCACTAGTGGTAGAAGCAATTTCTGTCAAGCTTTTTCGGGACTTCATGCTGTGCTTCAAACAGGAATAGATTTCCCATCATGCACAAGCAGTAGACCACACTTATACACACAACAGCTTAGTACAGACTATTTCCAGCCAGCATTTTATTGTTTTTTTTTGTTTTAGAAAGAGAGTTGTGTTTTACAAACACATTTAATGACCTTTAAGAAGACTAAAATAATGTGGTTAGAATTTAAACAACTGTCCCAGTGGGAAATGGCTCAAATTGCTAAATGGTTTTGTCACAGCATGAAGTGAAATGCCATAAGTTAATGTCAACGTAACTGAGGGAGGAGATCAGTACGAGGTAAGAAAATAAATGTGGAAGATATAGCAGGATTGTTAGGCAGACATTAAAGAGATCCAATGAGGAGCTGATGCTGAGAATTAAATGAAAAGAAGCACACTGGACAATACACCCTGTGTGGTGTGTCCCACGTCAAGGAGAGGACAATTATAGTCTGCGTCCATGTCAGCTTTCAAACTTCACTTCCCTTCATTTTTCTTAATTACCAGGCCAATATTCTGTCCACATCTGCTTCATTAGCTCCTTTGTTCAGCATTGAGTGATGTCAGAAAGATGATAGAAGGACAGAGCAGTCATGAATGCCGGGGGAAAGATGATGTGACCAAGAGCTCTTGTCTTTAGACCAAGATTAGGGTACTTTAAGGGTCCTCTAACTGCTTCCAGCTACTGTTACTAAATCCATAATATTGACAGCCAAAATGACTATAAATTATGGTTTTGATGCCTGACCCAGTCCTGCCTTGTGAGTTAAATGGATGCTATGAATTTTAGAGGGTTATCAGTTCTCAGCAGACACCTCTCCCATTGTGGGGAAAAATGCCGCTGTGTTGGTACTTAGCTATTGTTTCAAATGAGGAATGTAAATGGAGCAAACAAAGCTAAATATATGGTAAATGCCAAAGAGACGCCCCCCCCCCCCCCCCCCCCCCCCCCGACACACACACACACACACACACACACAAACCTACTCAATGGAAGTTGTGTTATTAATACTCAAACTGTCATCATGTTTCTCTTAGGAAACAAAAGATAGACAGCCATCAACCAGACGTGTATCAAAACAAGCCCACTGCAAAAGAAAATTATTGTTTTAGTTCATCAGTGGTGCAAACCTTTATCCTTTTTTTTTAAAAACCCACTGGGCTTTTGCCTATTTTCTCCAATTTAGAAAATCTTGTTAAGTCGCCCACCCCGAAAATCAGTTCTCCTCTCTCTCTCTTTAAGTGTTTCTCTACCTTTTGTCTTGTCTTCCTCTTTTTACTCTTGCTCTGGGGTGCCTTCCAGAACGGTGCAGCGAAAATTGTTATTCCCCAGTCATTATCTTATTTGTGCGCCTCCACTCGGCTGTAAATCCTCTAGGTATTCCACCCTATTCTCTATTAACTCTATTGCAGTCAAGCTTCAACTGCCAATCACAAAACATTACCGAGGGTAGAAAAAGGGGAATTGAGACAAAGACAGAGAGAAACAGAAACATGGGGCAACAGAAAATGTGCTTAAGAAATAGCAGAGACAGTATTTTTGCAGCCTCCACGCGTTGCAAAGCCATGAAACCCTCTGCCCTCGCCACCACAGAAGCACCAAATTTAGGCAGATTAGCACCTCTGAGAGTAAAGGGATTTTAAAAGTAATGGCCTACATGTAAGCGGAGTAAGTGGTTCTCTCGAAAAGCGTCACCTTTCCACTTTATTCAGTTGTTTTAGTTAAGGATGCTTCAGAGCAAAACAACGCCCACATCTGACTCATCGCAGAATCAGATGTTTTCAGGTAGAGATTGCTTGAAAAACAGTGTTTTTGCTAGAACTGAGTGACTGGGATAAATGTAGAAACTTTAGAGAATTCCACCTCTGCTGCTGGAAGTGCTTAGATTGTATGCTATAGAAACATAAATAGCTGGATAAAATCACCCACCTGGAAAATTTCTGGAATATATTCAAACAGATTTACTCACAACAAGGGTCTTAAAGCTTTACTTACTTTTTCCAACCTACTGCTCTCTGGCATGACTTCAAGTGGCTTCTAAGAGCCTCCCACACTTTATCTACTTTGTTGTATTTCAAAATCTACTTTTCAAAAATTATTTTTATGCACCAGTGAAGAATCAAGTCCTTTTCTAATGTTTTTTTCGTACCCCAGTAATGACCTTCTCTCTCTAACCGCATGATGTGGTCATAAGTGCACAGTTAGGTTTCTGCAGAGAGAGTGAGAGAGAAAATTACAGTTGAGTGGCTCCAGAATAAAGCCGTCTGGAAGCCAGAAATGACCATGATGAAGATGTGGCGCTATGGCCTGCCTTCCTATCACATGGGAGTGATCGCAAATGAGCAACACTCGGAGCAGAGGTGGAATTTTTGCATAGCAACGCACGGTTTAAAACAGATTTGGTATGAAGTGAAGAAATAATTCCCAGACACAGCTGCCACTGCTCGGCTATTTTTAAATGAAAGCTTAACACTCTTCTGTTTAATTATCTGTGTCGAACTGTAAACCTACCATGTGACAATGTCAAAACTTGACCCCTTCCAAATGAACATCCAATCAATGAAAGCAGTTGGGAAAAGAGGATAACCACATGCACACGCACACGCACACACACACACACGCACACACACGCACACACACACACCCCCCCACACACACACACTCATTCTGAGGTGACACAGGTGTACAGGACAATTGAAAGTGGATCTTTTCCTGCATGTTTAAAGAACAGTTTGACTGGAACTAGACAAGATATTCTACACCAAACCAGGACCCAGAACTCAGACAGCATATAAAAAGGCAAAGAGAAGAGGTTTTAACAGAAGAAGTCGGCTGAATATTTGAATATCATGCTGTTTCTGTTAAGGGATTTGAACATTTTTAAAATATGGACAGGAGATAAATGAGAAACAGAGGCGTGTTTAAAAAAGTCAGCTAGCTCTCCCATAGCCTGTTGTTATGGTCTGTGATTTCAAAGGTAAACCAAAAAAAGGCCCAAAACTAACAACTGGAAAGAATATAGATGTATCACAATGGAGGCAACTGGAGAAAACTTGATTACACTCCTGTACATCTGTACTGGGACAAAAAAAAAGAAACAAAACACAGTCCAGTTAAACAGCTTGACTAACGTGCGTGCAAACGTGCAGTCGGAAGCGTTCTCCCTGGTGCTTGTTGTTTGCTCTCGTCTTCTATCTCAAATTGGTAAACACAACTGGCGCCTTGCAGGACTGCATGGAAATAAGCTGGAGTGCCTACTTGGCCCTGCCTGCACAGATTAATCCTTCACAGGTCAAGGTCAGGCACATTACAACAATGTCAGCCTGGTAATAAGCATGTCTAAAGATTTCACAAGCCCTAATTTAATTCCTAGAGAATTGTGCGGAGTGGGTGTGGGACGGAAGCGTGAGGTCGAGAGTAAGAGGCCAAGAATGGGAGGAGGACAAGAAAAGTGAAAGAATTCGATGATGGAATTGACAGCAACGTTCCGCAGGACCCTGCCACGGCATAGCCCGGAGTGTCCCTGACCGCTTTGAACGGTTGAATGTGGCAGTCAGCTTCATTGAAAAATTAACAAGACAATTAGAATAGAGGAGACGAGCAGTGTCTTTGACATCTGCTGTGCCGCCTCACCAAAATAAATCATTAGATCTCATCTGACCTTATCTGCATTAAAACCTTTAGTAGTCAGATGTGCTACTTTTACTGTTTTATGTAGTTTCAAAGTATAACACTGGTTCAACACAAGTTGACAAAACCTTGCATTTGCCATTACTCTCATGGGACGCGTGTTCTGTCTTGTTTCTTGTTCTTATAAATGGTAATGGCCTTATACATCCAGCCAGGCAAGAGTTGTTAGCAGAGATTCCTGCTGAAAATTGAAAATCTCTTCTTAAACTTAAAGGGTTCATTTTCTTTTGCTTTCTTTTTTGAAGAGGAAGTAGGAGCAACAGACAAGTGAAAGATTTTTTTTGTATCAAAGAAAAAAGAATTTCCCTTGATGCTCATTCATACTTTTAAATCAAATATTCCCTCATGTCGAGTCTCCACAAAAAACTTTAATGAATGAAATTAAACCCACATAATAAAAAGGGGCAAATGTGGAGACTCCGCATGACAGTTCTTTCTGTTTCATCTTAACAAATCCCCAAAAAACACATCCAATTAGCTCCTTTTGTCTCTGTAAGCAGTGAATGTGAATGTGGTAATTCTTTTTTTCACCTGCAGCTGAAACTATACCTCATACTAGCTAGCTGGAGTTCAAGAAGGTTTGACCTCCTTTTCTGAGACTGTCTCCGGTGTAGTGTAGAAATAATGCATAAATCTGAAGCCAATACAGTCTGTTAATATTGTGGTCAAGCTTTGCCTTGTGGTGTTGTATTCATATTTTTTTTGGAGGTGGGGGAACAACAACAAACTTTTAAGTACTAAGTTAGAGACTGTGAGGCCCTTAAGGTCTCCGGTGCGTAGGCTGGCATTCCTATCTGCAGCTGAGAATTAACTGGCTGCATCTGACCTCAGCACAAAATCAGAGGTCTGACTTACTTCACTTCATAGGGGACAGACATGGATGAAGCCACATATGAGGGGGTAACTATGGAAGAGGAGGTGAAGTGGTACGTTGGGAATGTGTACAGCTTTTATTTAGGAAAAGTCTTGTTATTCTGGTCTGCAGATGTAGGCATGTCAGCCTCACTAGAGGTTTAAAACTCTGGGCCTCACCGTCAGCCTTTTAGAAGTTAAGCCTTTCGGATGAACGGAAAACATCTCCAAGAAGTTTAATTGCTTTTGACTTTAACACTTTAACTACCATGACCTGAATGGCTGAGGATCTAAACAGCTGGGATCGGCTCCAGCAGCCCCCTAGACTCAGAATTACACTTAACAGAATAACAATGAACACTGTCTGGCTGAAGGCCACTTTAGGCTTGTGGACGTAGAATGTGACAGAATCATTCTTTATGCACTCACTAACATACCAGACTGAGTATTTTGAACTTACCAGAGCTACATGGAACAGTTAATTTAGCAAAGCGAACATACCTGAGCCAAACAGTATTAGTTAATCATGTGTGTCATTGGTCTTTCTCTGAAAGTGGGCCCCAAGAGTGTGTGACACCTGTGATGCTGTATTGTTTTCTGTAGTGTAACAAGTCCTGCATGAGAACTATAGAATTGTGTTTGTGGTAATTGAAAATAACACAGAATGACCCAGAAAAAGGTGAGACGACTCACCCAATAACCAGTAAGTCCATTCGAGTAATGATGTGTCAGAAAACAGAATGTACCGCTCTAGCATGGGCCAGCAGGTTGTTTCATTTTATGGCCACACATGCAACGACAAAGCGCACATTGATCATGAGGCAATGGGACGTTATGGACCCTGAGAGAAAGCAGCATTGTAGATTACAAGCACACGCCAGCATAATGCACAAGCAGACAGCCTTTTACACAACTAAATAAAAGCAGTGCACATTCCACATCATGCAGAGATGCAAACACAACCGTGAGGCCCAGTTAATGCATGAAGAAAACAAATAGCCAAAGGTGCAATAACTATGTACACCACTTTCATGTGTTGCTATGACGGTAATAGTACAACAAACAACAGCAACAGGAATTATAGTTACTCAGACGGCACTATGAGTTGAGTACAGCACAACCTGCCATCGAGGTCAGGGTAACATTCAGATCATGTTTAGTTATTAAAGATGCATGCTCAAGTAAGGTAAAATACATGTATTTATTCACATACTAAATTTGCACGTTTGCATTTGAGTTGCGATAAGTTGCATCATACAGCGTCGGTGTTCATCTTTAGCGAGTGTTACAGTTCTCAGAGGAGCGCCACTGAAATTTTTAAACTGCGTTAAATTTACTCCCTACGATATGAACTGTTTATGTTACACTCTCAGCTAAAACGGCTAAAAGTTTCCATTTAAAAATGAACGGTTGCTATTTTTAACAGAAGTTTTGCAGCAGGAGCTGCATGAGTAATATAAGAATATATGACATTCCCACTGGGATTTGGGGATTTATAAATAAAATACTATAAAAATATTTTAATATTATTAAAATGAAGTCACAGGACTTCATTGACTGATTATTTGGTAATTTAGATTAAAATTAAGAATACAAATTGGTTGACGATAGAATTCATGAAAAAATGTTCACAAACATTCACCTTACAACAAATCTGTTGTCATTTTATTGGGCAAAACTACATTAAAATGTTAAAGAAAACCCCATGTTTTATTTTAATCAAATGTTGTTGTTGATTCATGTAAATTCTTATAAATACAAAGAATGGTGGCAGTTGGAAAGTTTCTGAGCATGTTCCAGCAGCTTCCAAACACAGGCAGACAGAGCGAAGCTGTATTTTTAACATCTGAAATGGATGATTTTCTCCTGTACATGGAAACTGATCCCCTTAACATAAACCCATTCTGAGAGCTCATTCAGTGCTTGCACCTTGTGAAAAGTGCCTGCAGCCTGAGTAATAGCTTGGAACATTTTTCATATGACACAGAACAGGCGTTATAAGAGCTACTTGATAGGTATGGTAATTGCTGCCAACCCAAAGCCTTGAAGACGCCAAGCTTGATTCTCTGGAAAGTGTGCAGATAAATAAACCTCTTTTAATGAGAATCTAACTCCCGCTGAGATTATACACTCCTGCACCAGCGACACAACTTATCCCCCCTGTGGGGATTACACCTCAGTTCTCTAGTTAAACATTGTGCTGTTTGAGTGATGGAAGTATCATTGTCTGAGATACACACAGCTCTTCTCATTACTCTTGTTTTCCATCTCAACAAAGGCAGTGGCTGCTGATTTTGTATAATAGGTAAGTGATTGGTGGGTATTTTTGATCTCCGCAGTTACATCGTTTATGTATTTATGAGCAGATTTATTTCATAGCGATTGCCTGATGATGAATAGGAAATTACAAATCAAAAGTTGTGTTTCCAACAGACCACGTATTTAGTTCAATACAGGAAGTTACAAATTTTACAATTTAAGGTTTGTTTCCGCCAGACTATATTCACTTTAGACAGTAAAGCAATGTAGCTAGTTAATAAATTCAATTATAAAAAAGAAAAATATACTTCATACATAAACTGTAGTCTGGTATTGTTGCTTAACACACTTCACTTCCAGATAAATGATGATAGCGTTGCACAGCTGGATCAACCACCCAGTGTCCCTCACTGAACGACTGATTCACAGGGAGGTTACCCAAGAGGTCAGAAAAAATAAAGACCTGCACAAATGGGAGCGAAGAAGATGCAGTGTCATGGCTAAGTGATGGTGCCTCATCCATCGCCACAGTGGCACAAGACTCGGTCAAACGCTCATCATTCTTAACCACGCAGTCACTCAGGAAGCAGGATGCTTGTTCTGCTCCCTCAATTAAATGCCGTCCTGCACATAATTAATGACTGTTTTGTCCACAGATCAATAAAGAGTCTGTTCATTAAAAACCCCTTCGCCTTCTTAAAGATCCCCTTACTTAGCCCACTGTTGCATGCTGGGAGATGGTGGAGACTGGCAGAACTTCCGCAATGGTTTTGTCTGGAGATCTTTTTTGTCTTAACCCATTTTCGGTTGGTGCCAGCTAAAAAGTTAAAGGACTGAAATAGAGAACTTGGATCTTTGAATATATAAACCGCATGAGCACCAACTCGCTCGTTTATCTCAGGAAGACATACATCAAAATACTAGAACCATTATGGAACTGGAGCAGAAAACAAGTAGATGGCTTAGCTGTCTGGCAGTATCCACCATTTGATTTATTATAACTTTTAAATCGATTAAAAAAAAGTCAAGAAAACAACGATGGATGGGCAACTTTCTCAGATCTACATCGTCACGAAAAACACAGCACCCCCCCACCCCTTTCCACTCACAGTAAACAGTCTTACATTCAACATCAGATACAGAAACACCCAAACTGTTATTTCTCAAAAGATCAAAGATTATTGAAACCAACAGGAGCTGGATTTAACATGGAGACAAACTTGTTTGCTACCAGCTACCCACTGTGGTGAGTATGCATGTTCACTAAGGATAATAGTTGGATCCTGAATATTGACACTCTCATACACAAAGCAATTTTAAATACTGTGGAACCAAGACAGATTGATCAGTTGGGTAATTACCTGAAAACAAGTTAATTATAGATTGAAATGTTGGTAACATTAACATTTTTCTGACAAGCCTGTAATCTCATTAATGTAACTGAAGGCTGTTGTCAATGATGACAAGTCTTTGTGTAATGTTTCCCTCGGTGTACTTTGTGTAAATACAGAGAAACAAACAGCGCAACACTTTGAAAAAGCAATGAGACAATAATCTGCAAACTGCACCACAGTCAAAGCCACACAATCCCAGTGATGCCGGTAACGCGTTACAAAGTTACGCGCTACTCTATTCTAACTACTTTCTTCCAGTAATGAATAATCTAACGCATTACTTTTTCAAAACCAGTAGTCAGAGTAAAGATTCTTATCCGAGTCACCGTGCGTTACTATTTCTAAGTCATTTTCCATCGTAGAAAGATATACATTTATTTCTTTTTGTGTTTCTCGGAGTGACGTCACATATGCGCTAAATCACGTTTTTCGCACGCGGACAACTCACGTGTCAAGAAGCCGGCGGAACAGAAATGGAGACAGGAGAGAGATATGCATTTTCTAGCTGGAAATACAATCACTATTTTGAGTTTTTTCCGCTAAAGATAACATCAGTGTTCTCTGTACACTCTGTGCTGGTGGTAACAAAAGTTTATCTACCTCCAAAAACCCCACGTCAAATTTTAAAAAAACATCTGGAGTCGCAGCACGACACAGTAAAACTTGTGGAGAATGCGAAGCAGAAAGCAGCACCAGCAACGCAGGCAGGAGGTCCCCCACCAGCCAAACAACAAAAGATGGATTTCGGTGGCGGTTGGTCGGACGGTATGTTGTGGAGGAAATGCTGCCCTTAAATACGGTTGATTCGCCCTCGGTTCGTGACTGTGGTCACGCCATCTGCGCTTCGAAAACACATTCACGCTATCTACGCTTTAATTTTGAGCGCCAGTCTACATTGCTTCGTACGGTAAAGCGAGTGAGCGTTTTGACGGTGCATTCAAGTGCAACTCTGAAACTCGGTGATATATAGAAGTTGATTTTTGATCGTGATTTTATTATTTAAATACATACAGCTGCCAGTACTTTGTTTTATTACCATTTAAATATAAAAAATGGATTAAAAATTGTTAAAACCAGTCTCAGATTACGAATCATATTCTGCAGGCTGTATAAAAAACAACTAATGGAAAAAAATAAATAATCAGCAAAGTAAATAAACTACTTTTTAATCAGTAATCACTAGTCACTAGATTATTTTTCCATGTAACTGTGGCAACACTGCACAAGCCTTTTGATGTCTCAGTTAAAAACATTCAGCAATCTTTTCTAGCTACGGGACGTGAAAATAAAAAGGAAATGTTAGCAGGAAAAACGTCTCAATCCCGGACAATGATAGCCAGCGCTATTGAAAGTGATCAAAGCATCATCTGCTTGGCTTTCGTACAGAAACGGACCAGCAGAAATGACAGACTGCCCAGAGGGAACGACATTAACCTGGCAAGAGTCTGTTTTTAATTACCTGTGTTCCTAAGAATTCTTGAATTTGTTTCAGAGGCGCTCGTTTTCAGCAGGCCGGTCCAGCATCATACTGCTCATGTCAGGGTTTGTGACGGAGATCCAAGAGCGACACAATAGTGAATCAAACGTCTACTTTTAATTCCATACAGGCAGGACTGGGAACAGGCAGTCTCGTCGTCAAATACAAAAGGCAGTCAGGTTTACCGGCGCGTCTCAGCACAAACAGGTCGAAAACAAGCAGGGTCAGAAAACAATCAGGCAATATTCGGAATGCTGGAACGGTGACAAAAAGCACACACGATCTGGCGATAAGTCTCTCAGAGTCTGAGGAATAAATAACCTCGCCGACTGCAGATGGGAAGCAGGTGCAGCTGGTAAACCGGTGCAACCTGGTAAACCAGTGCAGGGGTCCGACGACGATTGGCCTGAGTGGTATAGCAACACACGGAGCGCAGGGGGTTTCTCCCAAGCCTGGGCCCACGTCTGTCTGCACCGCTGGGTGTATGCTAGGGCAGAGGGACAAGAGATATCAGTGTTAAGAGATGGGAACAGCGGCGGTTGGTAGCCATAAACACAGTGAAATGGGGATAGCCCTGTTGCTGAACTGGGTAAGGAGTTGTGGGCATACTCCACCCACACCAGGAGAGAGGACCATAAGGCGAGGTCCCAAGAGGCCATGCACCGGAGGGAGGCCTCAAGATCTTGATTCTTCCTCTCAGTTTCAAAGGATCGTCTCTGGACTCTCTGTCGGGTCCTCATCCACCACAAACTGCGGGGAGAGAGCGCCTGGCTCAACGTTTCTAGAGCCAGGACAATAGGAGAGAGAAAAGTTAAAACAAGTAAAGAACAGGGCCCATCGGGCCTGGCGTGAGTTCAGCCTTTTAGCCAAATTGATGTACTTCAGGTTCTTGTGGTCAGTCCAAACCACAAAGGGGAGCTTAGTTCCTTCCAACCAGTGCCACCGTTCCTCTAACGTCAGCTTCACCAACTCCCGGTTCCCAATGTCATAATTCCTCTCGGCCGATGAAAGCCAACGAGAGAAGAAGGCAGAAGAAGAAGGCACAAGGATGCAGCTTCTGGTCTGAAGCAGCTCTCTGTGACAGGACCGCCCCGACCCCGACGTCCGACGCGTCCACCTCTGCCACAAACTGAAGAGCAGAATCTGGGATCCAGAGGATAGGGGCCAAGGTGAACCGCTTCTTTAGTGTCTGGAAGGCAGAGTCGGCCTCCGGTGACCACAGGAACAGCTTCTTAAAGCTGGTTAAGGTGGTGAGGAGCCGCCACGGCACTGTAGTTCCTGACGACGCGGCGATAGAAATTGGCAAAGCCCAGAAACCACTGCAGCTGCTTCCTGGAGTCTGGGACTGGCCGCTCGAGTACAGTAGAAACCTTGGTAGGGTCCATCTGGATGTTCCCTGGCGAGATCACGTATCCAAGGAACGACACCGAGGTCGAATGGAACTCGCACTTCTCTGCCTTGACGAACAAAGAATGTTCACAGAGTCGCAGCACCACACGGACGTGTTGTATGTGTTCTTCCACAGTCTTAGAGAAGATCAGAATGTCGTCACTGTAGATATCGTCAATGTAAACAAATTGGTTTAGCATCATTAACCAGAGCCTGAAAGACAGCCAGGGCATTAGTGAGACCAAACGGCATTACCAGATATTCGTAGGGTCCCGTCGGAGTGTTGAACGCTGTTTTCCATTCATCCCCCTCCCGGATGCGGCCCAGATGGTAGGCGTTGCGTAGGTCCAGCTTGCTGAACACTGTTGCTCCCTGGAGCAGCTCAAACGCTGACAAAATCAGCGGGAGGGGGTACCAGTTCTTCACCGTGATGTCGTTCAACCCGCGATAGTCTATGTACGGCCATAGAGTCTTGTCCTCCTCTATGAAGAAGAACCCTGCCCCTGCGGGTGATGAAGATGGACGGATAATCCCAGCATCCAGCGACTTGCTGATGTACTCCTCCATGGCCTGCTGCTCGGGCTCAGACAGAGAGTAGAGATGCCCCTTGGGTGGAGAGGTCCCTGGGAGGAGATCTATGGCACAGTCGTAGGGACGGTGGGACGGAAGCGACATGGCTATGGCCTTGCTGAACACCTGACGCAGGTCGTGGTACTCAGGAGGGACCCCCACCAGATCGGGGGACTCGAGGTTGGCGGTTGACGTCGCTCGCAGCGGGTCTGCTTGTTTCAAGCAGGTAAGGTGGCAGGCGGGCCCCCATCCACGAACAGCTCCAGTCTCACAGTCAATGTGGGGTTTGTGTCGGCGGAGCCAAGCGAATCCCAGAACCCAAGGCAGGCCGGGCTGGTCCAGGATGTGAAACTGGATTCGCTCTAAGTGGTTGCCTGTGAGAAGCATGTTGACATGTCTGGTCTGGTAGGAGACGGTGCCCAGCCGGTGGCCGTCTAGCACTCAGACGGGCACAAATTGCAGCAGGGGCTCAGTCCCAGCTGGCGAGCCACCTCCCTGCTGATGATGCAGGCACCGGCCCCTGAGTCGATCAGCGTGACTAGCTCCTGAGGACCCCTAGGCAGGAGAAAACAGACACGCAGCAAGGGTCGCAGAGGTTTGGGAGATAAAAAGGTCTGACTCACCCGTAACTCCCGGCCTACTGATGAGTCTGCCCTTTTTTGCAGGTCGAAAACAAGTGTCCCTTCCCGCCGCATTACAGACATAGGTTGGACCGGTGACGACCTCTCCACTCCTCCAAGGTGAGAGCGGTGTTACCCAGCTGCATCGGTTCAGACATATACTCAGGAACTGCAGCCTGCAGAGAAGGCAGTGTCGGTGGAGGCAGCGCCGGTGGAGGCAGCGTCGGTGACTGAGCTGGTGGCAACTGAAACCGCTGACTGCCTGCCACTAGGAGCGGAGGGCTGAACTGGGTGTCGTGGCGGTGAGCCTGCATTCGCTGATCAACCTAGACAGCAAGGTCAATCACGCCGTCCAACGAGGTGGGTCTCTCATATGCAATCATTAAGTCTTTAATAAAATCAGCCAGTTGATGCAGGAACACATCAGCAAGGGATTTGGAAGACCAACTGCACAGGCTGGCTAAAATCCGGAAGTCTATGGTGTAGTCCATTACATTTCACTGCCCCTGGAGCAGGGTGAGTAAATCCTTTGTGGCAGCGTGTTTGGAAGAGCCCCGACCAAATACTTTACGCAGCTCCATGGCGAACGCCTGAAAGGAGGAACAGGAAGGCGCTTGCCGCTCCCACTCCTCCGATCCCCACATACGAGCTGTGCCTGTGAGGTGCGTGATAGCGTATGCCACCTTTGCGGCTTCTGTGGCAAAGGTGCGGGGCTAGAGAGAGAAGAGCAGGGAACAATTGGTGATGAAAGCTCCGCATGACTGAGGATCTCCTGCAAAGTGTTGTGGCGCGCCAACGCGGGGCTCGGGACTGTCACTCGACGCCGGCAGCGGCGCAGCAGAGGCGGGAGCGGGCAGGAAAACGGGGACGTTCGGCCTGGCGACAGTCTGATGATTCTGTGTGACGAATGCCGCATGAGCTTCTTCAAGGGCGACGGCGGCTCGCTCAAGTCGGGTGGACATGGCTTCCATCTGCGCTCCATACTGCTGGAGGAAGTCTTCAACCCGTGCCAAACGCGCTAAGGCAGAAGGGTTGTGCGCTGGATCCATCTTATGGCCAGATCGTACTGTCAGGGTTTGTGGCGGGGATCCAAGAACAGCACAATAGTGAATCAAATGTCTACTTTTAATTCCACTCCAGCAGAACTGGGAACAGGCAGTCTCATCGTCAAATACAAAAGGCAGTCGGGTTTATCAGGGTGTCTCAGCACAAACAGGATTGAAAACAAGCAGGGTCAGTAAACAGGCAATCAGGCAATACTCGGAATGCTGGAACGGTGACAAAAAGCACACACGATCTGGCGATAAGTCTCTCATAGTCTGAGGAATAAATAACCTCGGCGATTGCAGATGGGAAGCAGGTGCGGCTGAACAGGAATGCGGGGCAGGTGTGACAGAAAGGAGAGGGCGAGAGCTGGAGCAGACCGACAGCTGTGACAGCTCATACTGCTCATACCTCATTTACCTGCTATTTGCACTATTTGTTATGTATATATTGTTAATTGTTGTTTTTCTATTTAGTTCTATTTAGTTTAGCTATTTAATTTCTAGTTAGTTTAGTTCTATTTAGTTTATTTTAGTTTATAATGTATATATATTGTTAACTGTAGTTTAGTTCAGTTTAGTTTTAGTTTAGCTACAGTAGTTTTATTTTATTTAGTTCTTGCTGCAACGTCGGTCTGAGAGGACTGTAATTTCAGTTATGCTGTATGTCATGCATGTATAGCATATATGACAAAAAAAAGACTGAATATGAATCAGCGCACCCTCGGTCAGCTTCACCGTGGATTAATTCCTTAGCATGGCATCTGACCGTCTTCGCTTATCTGCTCATAAGATGGTGTAAAATTACCCCTTTGAATCTTCTCTGCAGTGGATTTATTATTTGGCGTGAGGCATTCGTGTTCATTCAAATTCTTTTTTTTCTCTTAATGTATTCCAAATGCACACACATCTACAAAATTTCCTATCGGCTTCTTCACGGTAAGAAAGTAGCACTCTGGATTCTGTGCCAGACTCATGGATTATGAGACATATGGAAACATGTGAGCACAGCACGTGCACAGACAGATAGATACTCCATGGGGTTTTTTAATGTTTGTTTTTTTTTCTCTATTTTATATTTCAACAGTTTCCACTTTGCAGATAAACAGAGAATCTGAGATTTGGAAAAGCCTCTAAACCCCTCCGACTCTGACTCGCAGACAGAACGGCCATATTTTCATTTGAAGAGGTTAATCCGAATCTTTAGTTGTTAAACCTCTGGGGTGGGAGCAACATGTTTAAAAAAAACATTTTCCATCTCACATCAATTCAATGCTCCAAAGAAAAAACGTTCCTGGGGCGGAAATTTACTGACTTTGTACAAAGTTAGATCTCTCTGCAAATGGACTGTAAGGTTTCCTTGAAGACATTCAAGGAAACCTATGACCTGGATGAGTGAGAATGTACAAAGACATATTTAATGACTTTGACACTGACGTTCGGTTGATAAAAACAGAGAAGTGGAATGTAAACAAAGGCACAAACCGCCAAGAGTTGTTCTTTACTGGAGTTATATGAGTGTAATCAAAGTGTGTGTGTGTGTGTGTGTGTGTGTGTGTGTGTGTGTATGTATGTATGTATGTGTATGTATGTATGTGTGTGTGTGTGTGTGTGTGTGTGTGTGTGTGTGTGTGTGTGTGTGTGTGTGCACGCGCACGCGCGCAGCAGTAGGACTTACAGAAAATAATACCCTATCCTGGCTTGGCATCACTGACACACTTTTGTCTAGTCTCTCCTTTTTTAAACAACAGATGTGCTATATGGTTCAGAACAAGAAACTCACTTGTAACATCCTCTTTTTATTCAGATTTTTCTGTAGGATGTCTTCATTTATAGTGGATTTTCTTTTTTTTTCTCACTGTTCCGTTGCACTCAGTGCTATTTTTGTAACAAATTAAGTTGGATTTTGCTGGAATGAGATGTTTCCTTTTTCCATTTCTTCCTATTTCTCATCTTTAAGTGTTAGCTTTTAAAATCAGAAGAGTATTAACTGACTACAGTGAGATAATACCTCATATTTTACATGGAACTCTGGAAGCAGCCTGCTTTTCATCTCCTGCTTTCATTTCAGTGTCTGAGATGGACTAATGGACAGCTGCCCGAAAAATGGCCTTAAGTATCTCAATCCCTGGTCGCTGTCTGCTACATAGGTCAATAATCCCTATATATAATTATATATATATTTATATATATATATATATTTTTTTCTTAGCCAAATTTATCTTTGTCACAGCCAGTCCTTCATCATTTACACCCTCTAATGGGCACACCACTCATTACAGACTGATTCATAGACCTCCAGGCTGTTTTTACACACAGAGGTCCACAACAGAGTCAGGTACACCTGCTGGTTGGACTGCTGGTTGATCACTGTAGTTTGTCAGTGTTTCTGATAATAATTACCACGATAAGCTGCAAAGGCCTTTACACACATGATGTATCCATCTGGCCTGTTGGAGCCATTTGGTCGAGTGTATTTTATGCGGCTCATATCAGAAGCCCATCTGGCTCAGCCCATCCCTCATCAGCGTCTTCTCCTGAATCATTGCATGTGAAAACGACATGTAAATTATTAAATCAAACGACGGGCAACATGTACCGTAACGTAGCCACTAATGGATGTAAACATGTCTCAATTTCTGTAACTACGCCCAACATCTCCATTATTATTGGAGAGTTTGTGTAAAGTGTAAAGTCTGGTGTGTCCCAAAGTAAATTTTGAATGATGGAGACAAATTCACAGTTGGCCGAAGCTGTACAGGACAGTTACCCATCTGATGTGTGCAGCCCCATCAGCCTTGTTGTGGGGACCCAGAAAAACGGCCCCTCTTTGCTAGTAGAATGAGTATTTTGGTACTCAATATGTAGTAAATGTGACCACACACACACACACACACACACACACACACCAACCTGAGCAGCAGGAAAACATCTTGCCAGGATGAATCAGATTATTCCATGCAAAACATTCAATTACATCTTATGGTGGATGCTGTAAAAACCAAACAGGCATAATCTTGAAGATTGGATGCGTCAGTCAGATATTAACCCTCTATGCCAGAACCTCACTCACACACACACACACACACACACACACACATACACACATACACACACACACACATACACACACACACACACACACACACACACACACACACACACACACACACACACAGAACAGCATGTCAGGACTCTGTACTGACTCAGCAGATCTGGGATTTCTCCACAGCATTGGGGACTTAAATAGGGACAGAATGCAGAATGAATCATGTGGCTACTGGAAATACTCTCTCGCTTCCATCTGTCTCCATTTAATCTTTTCAGCTTTAGCTAACTGACACATTTTATTATGGTAATCAAGTGCTGATTACCTCAAAGCATAATACAGCTGTTGTGCTGTGCATACAAATATAGTGTGACTACAGATCTGTGATTTAGTTTTTTTTTTTTTTTTTTTTTTTTTTTTAATTAATGTAACCTTTGCTGTGTCTCTCATCTCAGTCATCATTTGTCAGGGAAATTCTGATGATCGCTTTGCTAATGGTGTAGAAAATCTTTATTACCTGATAGCCCACAGGCGTCCTTCAGTCAGATGACCTGGTAGCTGCTCTCCAAAGGATTGCGTTGAGGTCTCTCAGGTTGCTTTCATTTTGTCTTCCAACCTTTGTTAGCCTCGTGGCACCGCGGGCTCCTCCTCTACCTCTGAAAAAACAAATCAAAATAAATCAACAGGCGGAGCCGAAAGTCAGCTCCACTGTTTCATTTCTTCTTTTCTCACTTTGGCTTATTAAAGTCCCTGGTTATATTTCTAATTGGAAGGTTATGAGGCGCATGAAACTAACGAGTAGAGGGAGGGGAAAAAAAGGAAAAGCAATTTGCTAATGGAGCGCAGTGGGGGTAAAAACGTGTTGACAGATCACAGTGAAAGATGAGGTTCACATAAAGCTTGGTCTGTCTGGAACATGTCTTATATATACTTTTTGAAAGAGCGCTGTCATTACATGTCATCACTGAGACAAATAGGCAAAGCAATAGAGAGTGGATGTGGAAAGGGAGGGAGAAGAGAGGGCACTTTATTTGCCCAGGAGATAATTCAATAGCCTACAATCTTCATTTAATTACTTGCTTTACACCTCAAAACCACCTCTTCCAGCATGCAGCAGTCCCAGGAGATTTCACTGTGGCTACTTAACAATATTAATTACAGTGGAAGTCGTGTCTAATCATGCAAACTTTGTCCTGAAAATGGCCTCACGGAAGAAAGAGCTCCCTAAAAAACTAAAACCATGACATTACACGCCTGGTTAAGTATTTTTCTCTAAGAACTTGCCATGTTGTCTGAGTGTGGGTTATTTCTGTTCAGCCACGGTCGACAGAGAACAACCCACATATAATTACATTTGATGAGAATGTCCAGAAATTTAAGTTGAATTTATAATTCAAAATAGTTAATTTTAACTTCAGTGATTATTTAAACCTTGTTAGACCACAACAATGAATAAAAAAGAAATTGGAATTTATGGGTCACATTTTTGAATTGTCACTAATCAGGATTAATCTACAGTCAGTCTGAGAATAATTAGCATTTTAATCATTTCTGAACTTTACTTGGGACAAAAAAAAAAACATTTCTTACCAACTTTTGCTTTGTCTCAAACAAATTGTTCTTGTAATTGTTTGCAGCAGGTATAATAGGGGAAATATGGTCATTTATTTATTGTTTACAATGTGAGAAGTCATTTGATTATGAGAAAAACTTTGACTACCTTCACGCACAAAGCCTTCTGCACAGCAAGAAGGGTTCATGAGTTCATGAGTTCATGAATCTGATCAGTCTGGGGTATTGGAGCTTGAACTGAGGTGAGAGTAGGATGCTGAATTCTCTGCTCTTAGATCAAGCTGTGACACTGTTTTTGATCACTTGCAGTTCACTCTTGGACCTCAGTTCCATTCAGCTAACTGTTCTTGTCATCTTCGCTGTCAGTGCGACACCCTGACTGAAGCTGGCTTCAACAACTGCATACAAAACTGAAAAAGAAACAAATGTGTCACTTTAGGCGCACCCATTCTTTGGATCTTTTATTTTCATTTATTTAATCATGAAAGTATGTGACATATTCCTCTGAGCCCTCGCCACACAAATCCCATGGAACCTCTCCACCTCCCAGTGTGTGTACGTTTTTTTTTTTTTGCTTGTTTCTGTGACTCTGAGGAAGTCTTAAACTAGTTCCCATGAGGATGCAATCTATTTATACAAATCCTAAAACAGGCTAGTCGTACCCCCACCTCCCTTCCCTACAGTTGCAGCTTTGTGTGACAATGCCGACAAACAGCCGCATGACGACCTGATCTAATCTTTTAATCGCTCTGTAACGGTGAGCCTGTCATCGCAGCTCACCCGGAGATGAGACGGACGGGGGAGACGGTCTCTATTGTTTGTAGTTACACGTTATGATCCCGGACTCGTCCACAGCCCCCCACCCTGCAGACAACTATGGCGGAGCTTCGTGTATCTGTGGGTATTAACAGATCAGCAGAGAGCAGCAGTCACCCTGCTTAAAAGTCTTTTCCTGAGGTAGTGCTTCAGAAGCCTGCTGCAGAGGAGGATAAACGCACAGCAATCCCTTAGGCCCACCACCTCCTCAGCTCCACTCCACTCTCTTTTCGCTGGCCTCCCTCCTTTGCCTCTATTATGTACTTATACCCTTTTTTTATGCTCCATCATTTATATCCCTCTTTATTTTCTACAGCATCTCTCAGTTTTTTGTCCTATTATCAACTCCCTCTTTCTCTCCGGACCTTTACATAATTCTTTTTACCACGTTTGCTCGCACTGCTTTGCCATTTTGTACCCTCTGAACTCGCTGAGGGCCCCCAACGAAATTCGGTAACGATAAGCGAACCACTAAGCCTCACGAGCTTTTGTCTTCTAAACATAATGTCAGTCCGTGGCTCATTGTGACAATTTATTACATATAAATCATTCATATCTGTCAGGCAGGGAATGAAAATAAGCTAGAATGACCGGGTCTCGCGGCCACACTGCCGCCTTAATGAACAGAGACTCAAATGTGCCTCTTTATGCTTAATTCTCAGTGACTCATTTTTGTGACTTCGGGTCCTGCGAGACTCTGAACTCACAATTCCTCATCCACCCAATTCCTACTCACTCGGCAGGACGCTGGCTCATGGGATGATTCCATTACTCATCTCTGAGATGCATTCGTTATATGACTTTAAGTTCTTGGGGTAAATAGAAAAAAAGTTTTCTAGATAAATACATACTATTTCACCTCTGTCAATCTTACAACTTGCCTGTAAACGTGCTTCGGTTTAGTTACAAACAAGGAATTTCATTAATTTGATGACCTTATTGTGAAGAATTAAAAGGTCAAATCCTCCAGGGTGCGAGGTTTTATATACTGTACCCCTTTTACTTCAAGACTGTGACTGATTCAGACACCATCTTTAATCAACAGCGTCAAATCACCAAAGCTCTCACAAGAGCCCTTACTGCAAACACTGAATTATTACAATGAACAGAAATATAATAAAAAGCAGGTATTGCTGTTATCCAGCATAAACAAAGAAGAAGTTCCTGTTCCTGTTATAAGAGAAACACACACACACACGTCGTCCCAACACACAATCGCGCTTGTACAAAAGGCAAGCTCCAGTTCAATCAGAATTTTACACATTTTTACACTTTCATGCTTTGAAAAACAGATTTAAGAATAGATCAAAAGACAGAAAAAAGTTATGTTACCTTATGAAAAACTAGAAACAGACTTCTGGCATCCTTCTTTTCCACAAAAATAATAACCCAGCAACAGTGCTTCTGATTAGCATGGTGTTGTTTTTTTTTTTAAAAAAAGGCAAAATATTGGAATAAAATATAGTTTTTGTAGAGGGTTTTTTTTCCGTTTTGAAGCTGGAAATCCACAGTTTTCACATCTTCTGTTATTTTCTTGTTGGTGGGTCCCCAGGGCTGTCCTGGAGGTTCCACCATCCAGGGGGAGTCAAGGCGCCGCCACAATAGGCAGACGGAATGAGTTCATTACGTGCAGTTTTAAACGATGCGACAAACAAAAATAACAATCCCACCTGAAGCGTTCATACGTTTATTCGGAATAAACACGAGCTGGAACTCTTTCCTCTGTTCCGGTGAGACGCCACCAACAGAGAGAATATGAGCTTGGAGGAACGAGTTGCTGTTCGAGGTCCACGGAAGCAAGAGTTAAATAGAGTGACACGACAACACATCTTTTCATTTGAGCAGACAGAATGATGGACGAGTGTGCAGACAGACTGGCAGGGAGGGGTAAAGTAGGATGAAGCCAAATTAAGCTGATCAGAGCTCACTGTGAGTTAATCGAGTTATGTGGATAAAGAAGGTCCCTCTGGCAAAAAACACGGCAAGTTGCGACTCAGCGTGTGTGTGTGTGTGTGTGGGGGGGGAAGAAGCCTGCCTCCCAGCGTGCCCTCTTTTCTGCCTGTTTACCATATTTAAAACACCCGCAGACTTATGAACTTAGAAATCTTTCTGAACAACTAAAGTGCGGAGTCGATTTAAATATAGATAAACTAAGTGACAGGCGGCAGTTCGCTGATGAGGATGCTCACTTCAAATGACAGTTTGAAAGCAGAACCAATATGGGAGTCAATCAGCCACCTTTCTCCACATCACAGCAGAACGGGAAATGAATTCCAGGGTGGTTATCAAGGGCCGGAAATCAATGCATGAAATTCAGGCTCAAAGAATAAAATAAAATAATAATAATGGGGAAAAAAAACACAGGAAAGAGAATGAAAAAACAGGTGGGACTGAAGTTGAAGGCCAAGAGATTTAAGATTAAAATAAGATTCAACTTCAACCAAATTTCTAAAATGCTTTAAGACAGACTTCAGTCTGTAAGAAAATGAAAAGGCATTATTTACTATAAAGGAAATGGCATAGGAGAGCTCTCCAGCCACGAAGGCAGAGAGAACAGGGATGATTTCCTTTTGCTTTCCTGGGTGACACGCGGCTTCCCTGCACAGAGAAAAGAAATAAAACATGGGTGCAGGATCATGACAGTAGCCTGGCCCGGGAAAGAATATGCCTTTAGATTAAGATGACATGATCAAGGAAATGAAAAGGTTCCTTCAGAGGCTCAGAGTTACTCTTATATGCGTGTCGACCATTCTGAGGTGAAACCCTGTTACTTTGTTCTGATACAATGAGGGTGAAAGCGAAAAGAGCGAGTGCTGATACGTAAATCTCAAGGAGAATTCTGGAAATAGGAAAGACCGGTTTGGCTGCGGTACATCGCAGCAGGCGGTGTGTGCACGTGTAACGGAGCAGCAGCAAACGGATCCATTAAGGTAGTTCAGAGATATCTGCACTTCTGTTCTGGGTTTCAGTTCCCATCTGCCGAAGAGCAACACCGTCAGGAAACTAAATAGAGAAATCGCTTCTTTCTTGTTATTTTTTTATTTTATTTTTTTTCAGACAGTATCAGCTAAGTTTTGCTCTTAAGCAAAACTTTGTTTCATTTTATTTAATTTTAATTGCTTGGACACTGTTTTCCCTTCATTCAGACATGTCTGAATAAAGGAGAAAATAGGAAAAGCCTGAAAAAGATCAAACAATTGTGAGTCTTTTCAAGCTTTCACCCTTCACAGCAGGGACATGGTTGAATGCCTTTTTCTCTGCTTTTCAAGTTAGTACACACAATACAAACTTTGATTACCAAAAACCCCACTTAAGGCTAGGCTGGATAGAGAAATAAACAGTAGAATAATGAGAAAAACGAGATGGTAACACAACATTTCCTTTGGTAAAATTTACGCTTTCACTCTCCTCCTGTTATCTGCAGCGTTTTGTCAAATCTTCTCCTGCCTCTGGACCTGACTTTGCCTGCGTTCCCATCGGGAAAATAATCCTCTTAAGTCTCTATAGAGCTCACATTCAGGGAACAATTATATGTTCAGAACAAAAAGAACAAATCTGTTAAACCATAATTGTGAAGTTGACCTTGAAAAGAGTTAGCACACAAGTTATTAGTGACAAAGAACCCATTTTCCTCAGGACCAATGATTAATCACACATTCCCTTTGTAATATAAAACCACACTTTTTACAGTATGATGGAGAACTGGGATTGTTCCTTTTTTATATATATATAAGTTAAACGGTCATGCAAAGCTTAACTACCCATCACCACGGGCCAAAGTATTGACTTGGTGTCTTCAGGTTATTGGTTGTCAAGGACTGCATTCATTTTGTTAATGGTTGAAGCTGTCTGGATACAGTAAAAATATTAAAGCAAAGGATAATTCTGATATTATTACATTATTAGATCATATTTTGCCTAAAATAGACTACTTTCATTTGAAGCCTTCATATATATTGAGTTTCATTAGTGAAAATTTGACACAAATCCTTTTTTTTTTTCAAGGCCAGTTAAAGAGTTCAGTGAATTACGAATGCTTAAGGGTCTCTGAATTGCCCGTGCGGGATCCATAAATCAGAATTTTAGTCAGAATTGGAAGGCAATGTGAGAAGAGCCATGAGCCATGATCAGGGTTGCAGTAAGTCTTTGTGAGTTATGAAAATCTGTCCACAACTCCATTATACAGCCTTGAATTTAAAATTCACAGAACTTATCAATATGTAAGACTGGAACTACATTCTTTTGGTTCTGCCTGATTCCTCCTCTGGGCTGTAATTTATTTATTTATGCATTTATTTATTGCCATAAAGACATTGTCTTTAACCTCTTTAAACAGTTAATTCTCAAATATTAGACACATCCCACCTATGTTAAAAAAATAAATAAATAAAACCACTGTAGGATATAAACTGCTATGCAGTGTTTCCAGGACCAGAGGGAAACTGCCACTTGCAAAGCAACTATTCTCCTCTGTTTACGTCATTTTTTAAAATGAGTAAAGACGAGCTCACAGAAGTGAAGGTGAAGGGCAAATTCCAGAGTATGCAGTGATGGGAAACCAAATCTGGTTCAACTGAGAGGTTAAGGTTTGGGGGAAAAAAATAAAAGATCTTCTTCAAAACTTAACAGTTTGCCTGTCAAACATAGAAGACATGTTTCAGCTTTGATTTTCCAAGGGCTTCTTCCTCCACCCTAGAGTCTTCATCTCTCTGCCTCCTTAGCTGTCCATCGTTCTTGACGTACAGAAAAAATGGCCCACAAACTGCTTTACGAAAACAACGACAATAGGGCTGTTAAAACCACTTGGCTCTCACAACGTCCAGCTCATCGACTTCATTGATTTCCCATTTTGCTGGCAAACCTCATAACCATGTGGAAGGAAGAGAATTTGCCGAGCTTCTCTGTAATGGTCAGCTAACTCATTTTAATTACATCTGCCTAGCCAGCATGCTCGCTGTCACATGCACGTTCAAAAAAAAAAAGTTCCAGTGAATCTGAACAAACTCCCCTTTCACTTCAGTTACTGGTAGAGAGATAAAAGCCTTCCCACGCAGCATCTCATCATTCTGCCTAGCTACTCAGACTTATTTTCTGATTTTCTTAGATCAACTAGAGGCCATGACCTCATGTAGTATTGTAAGTCGTGTCCTCCAATTTGTGGCCGCACTAGTGAGAGAATGTTACTTGTTAGCCAGCGACACTGGCTCCACACGTGGATCAAAAACCTGGTTTTCAGACTCAACAACACTGAGTCACATGATACACTATATAGTGAAAATTAAAAATCTGGCAGCATGGACATCTAACAGAGTCAAGATCAGGCGATCAGGCAACATTATAATGTCTGCAAATGTGCAAACTACATAACTCCGTTTGATCAAACATTGGTATGTGCAACACTGGGATGCACTGAGTGGCTCTTGATTGGAATTCCAAAACCATCTGAAGACAGGCTGCCTCAGACAACTTTTGGGTGTGTGTAAATAAGACCCTGCACCTCTGTGCCTAACATGACATACTATACGTCTATACATCTGTAATAAGATTCATGGCTGCTCAGATCCAATTTACTCCACTGTAATGTGCATAAAATGGTATTTGATCACACTCATGTGGAACAAATAGAGCAGAACAAGTAGAACATTTAATTTAAAAATGTGCTATGCTAAGATTTGAATTCTAGGTATAACAGCTGGGCAAAATGCTTTAAGCAGATCGTGAAGATTTAGCACATAATGAACCTTTGAAAAACATGAAGCATGTAGAAAAAAATAAGATAAGTAGAGTTTTCAAAGTGCTGCTGCACTCTGACGTCCAGGCTTACAGCTGAGAACACGGGCGAAGAAGACTCGTCACACCTGTAAGTAAAGTGCTTCTGTCTCTGTGATAAAATGGAAAACAGTAATCTTGATAGAAAAAAAGTAATTTATAGCAAAAAAAAAAAACAGTGCTTTGAAAGGACAATTATTGTCCTGTTCTAATGGATCCATTGTTTGGTCGGGAAACTTCTTCAAGTGGCTCTGTTCCTTTGAAATCGCTGTTCTAAACGTCTGGTCCATTTCCTGCACAATTCAACCCTTTCCACCATTTCCTACTAATGCATCCATCCATCTTCTGTACCTGCTTTATCCACACTTGGGTTGCAGGGGTCTGCTGGAGCCTATCCCAGCTGTCGATGGGCGAGAGGCGGGATACACCCTGGATAGGTCGCCAGCCTATTGCAGGGCTAACATAAAGACAGACAACCATTCACACTCACACTCACACCTGTAGTTAATTTAGACTGATCAACTGACCTAACCCAACTGTGGAGGAAACCGGAGTGCCCTGAGAAAACCCACGCATACACAGAGAGAACATGCAAACTCGAACCCTGAACCTTCTTGCTGTGAGGCGACAGCGCAGAGACTTGGAAACCGATAGCATCTTTGTGATGTAATGACAGGAAAGCTTTAGTAGTCAGCAACAGAAGACACACCAAAAATCAAGCAAACAAGGTCTCTTACCACCCAACACTATTCTGATCAGACATTCGATAGGCTGGACCTTTTACCGTACCTGCTGATTACTGAATATGTGATGCAAACCCGTACTGTCAGGAAGCTGTTTGTGATATTGTGTTTAGACCTTATGTTTTCTTCCCTCGCATACAACTATCAAAGGAGTAAAAAAAAAAAAGAGTCAAGGTCAAAATCTGCCTTATTTCTGCTGCACTGCACTGCACTGTTTACTAGACATGGTAAAAACAAAACAAAAACCTTTAAGTGATAAAGTGTGAAAATGTGCTGCTATGCAATATAATTGGTTGATAAGATGGTGAATTTGATGTTTAAAAACAATATTGGGGTTGTATGTAAAGATGACCTGGACACTGTGGCCCTCATTTATGAACCGTACGTACGGCAGGAAACTGTGCGCACGGCGATTTTCAGGCAAGGTTTGGCATTTTTCAGTCTGGACGTGACCGTACGATTCGCTCAAATCTCACGTCAGGTCTGACATCGTGTACGCAAAGTCAGTGCAAATTTGTGGTACAGCACAGCAACATCTTAAGAGATAACTCGTTTCCTGAGAAATAAATGTTTGGTTTGTTTTTGGTGTAATTATTTCTGTTTTTCCAACTTAATTTATTTCTTTTGGTTTATTTTTTTAATAATTGTGCCCTTTTTGTTGGAGTATCTGTTTTTTCGTGGTCATTGACAGAATATCTAATAACTGGTGAAGAGCATAGAGCAGCAGCGTTGTTTCAACAATGCGCGCACACGTGTAACTGGAGTGCAGCGTCATGGCAGCAGCACGTCCGCTCGTCCACGCGCCGCTGTTCCCGCCACTGTCATCGTTCTCCAGACGGCGTTTTTCTGGGCTCTGTTTTCGTGCTTCCAAACAGCGCATTAATCTCGATCATCGCTGATCGTTTTCAGCCGCCACATTTATCAGGACCCGCTGATTCGTACGCAGGGATTGGCCATATTTGAAAGTCTTTTCGTACCATGACTCCTGCACTCACATCTGTGCACGTTTCTATGCAACAGTGATAAATGAGGGCCTGTGTGTTTACTGTTTGTTTTTTTCTGTCCCAAGAGGAGCGACCTGCTTATAGAGCGTGCTTCCCCTTTAACCTTGCTGTCGGCCATTTCCGGCCATCAGTTAACAGGCTGGATGTGCAAAATGTGGATGTATCCATGTAGGTGTGACAGACAAAATTCTAACACTTACTTGCATGTCTATCTGGAGAATATCTTTTTGATTTTTACACCCCTTTATATGTATCCCTTTATATGTATAAGTGTCAAAGTAGAGATGTTAGTCGCTGCTCTATTGCAACGTGTGTGTGTGCATGCGTGCGTGCGTGCATGCCTGTGCCTGTGCCTGTCCACACATTCAGCTCAATGTTATTTGAACTCTGGCTGTCAAACATTCAATCATAGGGAGAAAATTGAATGTTCTTTATCTTTCTTTATCTTTCACAGTCGCGTCGGGGCAGTTTATATTGGAAGACACCACCAACTCTATCATGTCTCCTCATCTACTGTACCTTCACCCTTCAATTCTGATGCTTCTGACATATAATCATAGGTGTATTTCATAATGACAGTAGTGGGATGAACAGGTTTTCTCAGTAACACGGGATGGTGGCGATGCCAACTGTCAATATGTAGTAAATCAGTGCAATTAATACTATAATATTGAGTAATATCATCATCATCATCATCATCATCATCATCATAATATAATGATATTATGACTGTCATAGCATCTGGACTGTACACACACAAGAGCAGGCGACATTTTTAATGGAGGTGTGCGAGGGTGGAGGAAAGGTCTGCCGCTGACAGACTTCGTATTACTCATTTTTCTAACTGAGCATTTCCAGCTGGGTTTGAATGAGGGATTTGCATGATTAAGGACAACAATAGCAGGAATGGGACAGCGTGAGGGATAGCACCATGTCCTGGTAGTGTGAAGGTCTGGACCTTCGCTTTTATGCACAGTTTGTCTTGTGGATTCTGCGTGGGCTCCCCGTGTCTGTGTGGTTGCATCGTGGCAAAGACTTTCTGGGATTTACGCTCCACCTGGATCTCCTCCAGTCCAAAAACACATTTGTTTAGTTGGAAACTCAAAGTTGCTGTTGTATGGGTGGGACCTGTCCATGGGTCTCTTCTGGAAAGACCTACCTGAGCCCCATACACCATTGTTTTATGCAGAATTTTTCGGCTCAAACCAAGCTCCAGGACTGCCGTTGCACACCCTACAGCCCCCCTCCCTCACTGTTTACAGAATCTGAAAAATTGAACAGCAGCTTGACGATCTAACACGCTGCCCTGTATTGACAAAACATTTATTATTTTTGTTGGGGGGAGAGAAACAAACAGCAATTAATTGGGAGTGTGCCATTAATTCCTATGGAAACAAAGTGAGTAAATATCTGATAATTGCATATGTGTGCAAATGTTTGTTGACAAGATTCGCTTGAAGAATATGCAAACGAGTACAAGCAAGTTGCTTCACCCTTAAAGACAAGACACGCCAACAGAAGTATAAATTTAGATATTAAATATTTTTGATTAGAAGAGGTATATTTTATCATCATGGTTTGGTTTTGTTTAGCTCTTGTCCTGAAATCCAGGCTATTCACCACATTATTTCACTGAATGTGTTATTAGCTTGAATCCACAAACGTTATGACTCATTATGATCTATATTTTTGCTTGCAAGCTCAAAATGAACGCATCTCGCTTTCTCCCGTGTGGAAATTACCAGAGGCACTGAAGGTCACACATCATTGTCAAAGCGCGCTACGCTTTTCTCAACACTGCTGTGTTTTAGTGGTCATTTGTGAGGATCATCAAACAGAAAAAAACAGCCTCTAAAGTTTATGCAAATTAACCACATGAGAATAGATCGGGCTAGATGTGGAATCATCTGAAAAGTTAGAAAACACATTATTTGTATGCGTGTTTGGGCACAAAGTGAGCACTTTGTTCAAGTCTAAAGGTGTGTATGGAGGACTGTTGTCAGCAAGTCACCATTAGCTGGACAAGCATGTTGTTTGGTGATTAGTACACACACACACATACACACACGCACACACACAAACACTTGCTTGACCTTTGCCTCAACCCTCTCTTTGCTAGTTGCACTCTCTCCTGCATTCTTCTTTTAAGCTTGGCTAAGAGAGTGTTTAGCAAACAACATGCAGAAACATTGCGTTATCCAAAGTAGATCTCTCTGTGTCAACTGGACTGAAAGGTTTCCTTGAAAACGTTTCGCCCTCTCTCCAGAGAGCTTCTTCAGTTCTGATTGCGTTATCCCTGTTTGCAGCCTGGCGGGTTTTAGGATGTGTAATTTTGTCAAAACAAGAGTCCCACAATAGAGTGACTGCTCTGAGTAGCTCTATTGATGCCCTTTTGCCCAGCAGTTTGTCAAATACATCAACGTGAGTCTTGGTAATGAATTGAAAGAGGATGAGAAGGAAAAGCTCTAAATGGAAAAAAAACAAAAAACAAAACATGATCAGAAGATGAGAAAAAATACAAAGTCAACTAAATGAAAACCACCTGGAGATGTGAGCATTGACCTTGAACCAAGATTGTCTTCCACACAGAGAATACTGATGTCCACATATCTGAGGCACTTTGCTAACATTCTGCTTTTGTTAAAATCTCTAGATTGACAGACGTCTTGGTTTTTGGTGGCTCAACAGGGGTTCGGGTCTTGGCTGGATGGAATGACAGTAGTAGGGCTGGTTGTAGGCTTAGTTTTCTTAATGGAAGAACTCTCAAGTTTCTACCTCTTTTCATTTTCCCTCCTTTTGTCACGTTTATTTTCTTTTTCCGCTTCACTAAGGCTATACTCATTAGTCTGGCAGCCGGGTCACTCTGAGGCACTGCCTCTGATTATGCATGTAATCAACAATTGTGTAGTTAGCAAATTGTTCTTTGACCATTTTGCACTATCAAAGATTAAAAAAAAAAAAAAAAAAACAGGATGAGTTTGTGGAGAAAATAGGAAGCGACATCCCCTGGGAAGTGACACGTTAAAGAGATAAACACCTGAGACCAGGGTCCAAACATCTCCGTTTATAATTGCAATGGACTTTGGGGGCTCTTTGTCCGGGGGAAATGAATTGTGTGTGATGTACCACCAAAGTAAAACGGTCACTGGTTGCATTTGTTTCTGTACACAAACAGGCGACAAATAAAAATGATTAAAATGTGCCATGGTCACGCTTCCTCCCTCTCCCCGATTTCTCCTTTCATTAGTCAATGAAAACCAGACATGCACAAACAATGCAGTAATGACCTGTTACGCTGGGGCAGAAGTTATCAAAGGAAAATTAATCTGAAGGCCATTTACTGGAGCGAATTTCCCTCAGCCTGGAAACACAAAATTTGCAGAAGGCGACCCCCCTGGTGATAAACAGTCTGATTTTATTTTATGAATTTATTAAACTCAATTTACATGAGAACTGATGATAATATGTTTTTGCCAGTGTGCACAAACACGCTTGATGAGATAGGGGGTTAAAGGCATGTTAGCGGTGGCATGACGTCTCTGTTCTAATTGTGATGACAGTGAAGCGTTTCTCCGACTTTCTGTGTTTTTAACTTGTCATTATCCTGCGAAGCTCGGCTCTGCTCTATGCATCCCTTGTTGGGTATTTAGCACTTGGCTTCGATAATGTGCCGCCTTCTGGCTTGGGGACTGAATGGAGCCTTGCTGACATCTCTCCCGCATAGCAATGACATGGAGGGAATACCAACGATGCCTGGCTGATTTCCCTCACATCATTTTCACTGTGAACTCTCTTTACGGAGAATGTCTGGCAACATTTGTACAAGAAAGAAATTCAGTATTGTGTGGCAAAGAAACAACATATTGGAATTAGATCCTATTGGGGGCTGCAGGATTCACTTATGCATGACAGCACATCCATTTCTTGTCTCATAAAGCAAGGGAGCAAGATAATTCTATATAATTCTAGATAGTGATGTGCAGTTTGGGAGAGAGATGACAATGACTAAATACTGATTCTCTGCGACTGTAAAGCAGCGATGTAGCTCTATTAACTAAAAAGAAAAAAAAAAAAAACTGCTTTCATCCATGATGTTCATACTTGACTCTGATAGCAACAGTCCTCTCAGATGTGCATAGGTTTAGGCGATTGATTGAAATTGGTGGACCACTTTGCTTTCCATTAAAAAAAAATCAAGCTGTAGCAGCAGCGGAAGTCTCTGATGTGGACCAAACATAAAAGTTTTTTTGTTTTCCCCTAATGAATCATGTGCAGGTTTTCATTGCATGTTCATATGTAATATGTTTCGTGGGTGTAATAAAGACAGCCATTTCTTCTTCTTAGATGGGAGATGTTATCTTCATTTCCCTGGTTTGAGGGGGTCTCGTGTTGTCATGGTGTAAACATCACTCCTCTTTTTCTGCGCTCGGTGTTTAGATTGCTCAGCTTCCACGCCACAAATCAACACATCCGGTGGGTGCGCCGGACTCTGCTGCAGAAGCTCTGCATTCAAACACGGAGCCTATTTGCATATGGGAGCAGTGAGTCAGAAGGATTATACCCAGGATCAAGATGTGTGTGTTCACACATGCAGATCCTTCTAGAAAATTTCTGATCAACGAAAAAGAACAATAACGGTCACAGGCCAGAATACCCAGCAGGCCATGGCAAACACTGTGGGGGCCAAAAGCAGCATTATTGATGTAAATCCACTGGAGGACACAAACATAAAAAACCGGAGTTATTTCCCCTGCATTTATTCAAAATCATCCTTGTATGAATGATCACAATCTTCTGTGTTCCATGAAACCACACAGAAGACATTAAAGATTTACTGTAAGTCTGGTTAAGTGCCATTCCTTTGAACGAATGCTATGCAATAATTTTTTACCGAGCAATAAAGTAGAGACTAAAGTAATAGCTAAACAGAACATCAGACAAAGAAGAAAGTGCAAGCACATATTGCAAAGCATCAGTTTTTAGTCGATGTGGGTTTGCAAATTAAAGTTCCTGACATATTTTAATTGGATTTACAGTAAAAGTTAATGTTAAGTTTATCTGGAGCAGACAGACGTGTTGCACAAGGTGACCTAAAAGGACAGGCTGGCGCAATCCATTATGGAAATGCTGCATTAGCCTTTATGATTAGACTTAAAAGACAACAAAACGCAAAGGAGAAAGAAAGGAAGAATGGGCTCTGTTGCAAAATCAAGAAGCAACTGCTTTCTCTCTTCCCATTCATCCCTTTCTGATCTGGCTATTGCAATCACCCCCAGCCCCCCACCCACTACACAAACCCCTTCACCCACAGGCCCCCACCTTTACCTGAGCCATGCTTTTCCCAAGAGGTGTTAAACTCACTGGCCCTGTTTGATTTAGGCAGGTCGGGTGTCAGTGTTCGCTACAAGCCCACGGTGAACCATGAATAATGGATCTCTCATGGGTCTGAGTCCCCAGGGACTCCCAGCTGCCCCCTCCCCTACTTCCTGTTGTGACTAGAATGGTCAATGTCCCATTAACAACCGATGATTCATAAAGGTTCTCACTGCCAGCACAGAAGAAACCGGAAATTTGAAAATTGGATTATTAATAGGAGACCAATGGCGCGCCTACTGCCCTGATATGTACATTTTGCAAATGTGCTGGCATTGATCCACATTATTGAATAATTCAAAAGGTGGATTGGATAATTCAAAAATGCTAAGGGCCATTTTACAGCCATTAGAAACATATCTGGTAATTGGGTAGTACAGAAACATACATTTCATCCTTTTACATAATCCTTTGCTGATCTTAAACTTCAAAGATATGGAGATGTTTGACTTTTTTTTTTTGACTCAAAAGACAATTTCTTCTGTTCAAATCCAGGGCTGATAAGCACTGCGGTCACCTCTAATCTTTTTCTGCTCACAGACATGGATTTTTAACAATTCTTCCTTGTTCCCTTTTTGTCTCTCAGCACAAAGGTATAACCCTGATATGAACTTACATTCTTGCACTTGCAAATATTTGTTCAAATTTAGCAGAATTTTAGATATTTAAAATAAGCAATTTCGATCCAAATCTGTTAGGCTTCTTCCTGTCTAAATTATGTTAAAACGTGCCATAACTGCATCTACTCCTCCAACTCTACAATATACTAGCTGATTTTCATTTCTACATACTCGTCCTCACAATCAGCGAGTCCGCTGAACACTAACATGTGATAACATGTCTCCTACTACCTGGAGATCCTGGTAGACATGTAAGAGAGACAGTAAAGTAGCTGCCCAAGGTCAGATTAACATGGGCTAATGCGCAGGTCATCTGGCTGACCTCTCTGCACTCTCAAAGCTATGGTCGCCCTCTCTGACTTCATGTCAGACACTGGCCATAACAGCCAGCCTGTGCAGAGGGGCGTGTAATCACATCCTCAGCATTGTAAACATGTTAAACTGCATCTTCTTCTGTGATCTCAGTTCTCTTCATCCAGCTAGCCTTCCACTGATGGGGGGAAGGAGATGTGCATTTTTTGTACAGAAGACTTAAAGGATTTTTTTTTTCTTTCTTCATATGAGGAAAAACACTTGTGCTTGTCCTCTGTGGCATTTATGTGGGGACTGGCAGAAGAGCAGGTTGCTTGGGTGAACCTGTCTGCTCAGAACAAGATGGCTCTTGTCTCAGCAGACACAAGCCTTCAGACAAAAGTAATACTTTTCCATTGTCACAACCACAGAGATAAGGGATTGCACTGTCCATGAGTCCTGCTGCTAAAGCTGAGAGGTGCCAACACCATTACATTATATGTTTCAAAACGTTCACATCTGGGGCAGTTCTGAAACAATGGCTGTTCTCTGTTTTTCTTCTTCTCATGTGCAGGAGAACAACGGAAATTATTTAACTTTATAAACTGCCCGTGGAACACACGAGGCCACTGCTACGGCACGCAGCAATGAAACATCTTATGTTTGAATAGAAATGATGGCAACTGCTCTTGTGTCTCGGCTAAATGTTGATTTAGCCCTGTAGGAGCATTTCATTTTCAATCACAATAGTAGCTACAGTGTAAGAAGCTGCTCATTTGTATGCGGCAATTTGTACAATTTGTACAAAGAGTTCTCTGTGAAGACAGAAAACACATTAATTTCAGGTCTCGCCTTGTAACTAGTGGCATTAAGCCAAAAACATACTGGAAACTGGATTAATGACTGAACTGGTAGCTTAGCTTCATGTCATAACTTATAAATGTAGCATTTTGACAGTCTGCGTGAGTTATGAGCCTCACACTCCACTCCAATCACACATATTTTGGTTTGTTTTAATTAACTTCCAGATCACATTCCTTTTGAGCTCTCGATCATGCAGCTGCTGAGATTTGTGCAAAATCCATTTTCTCCTGTCATGATGAAACTGTAGAGAGGCATTAGTGCACATGCTCTCAACAAAAATGGAGTTTCCATCGGTGGGGTTACACCCCCACAAATGTCAACCAACCCTTATTATTTGATACTACAGGCTGAGTGGGGTGAACTCATGGCTCTGATGGGAAAGCCACTGTGCCAGTAACACATTTCCAGTTGTTTATATGAGTTGCTCAGGCTAAAGGTTAAAAGGCGACCCACCATCTGTGGTCCAACCTCATCCATCACCCTGCAGCACAGAGGGTGTAGGCCAATTCATAAAGTCCAGTCTCCCGGACATGTGACCCTTCTTATGGTCTGTGCTTGTTGGGGATAACGTGAGGCAGACAAAGGCGCTTACAGAACCCTGGGCGTCAACTGAAAACACAAACCTAGGGTCAGATCACATGCATCTGGATTACCTTTGCTTGCATTGTGGGATTGATTGTGGGCATTGAGGTGGTGTCATCCAGGAGCGGGAGGAACATTAATAGGAAAGGAGAAAGAACATCCCTACCTCATTTTGTGACTGCAAAATTTACGCTCACTTTTGTTATTTGGATCGGTCTGATGAAACGCAGCGAGAGAAGCTTCAGACTGTAAAAAGGATTAGAAAGTGTGTCCCAAATCACACAACAAAGAGGTCACAGAGGTTTTCAATCGTCTGTTATTACCAGACACAACAAAGATGCAGGTGCAGTGAGGCTCCCACAAGAGGGGAAAAATCCATTACTGTGACTTTAACTACAGCTTGCAGGGCCAAATCTGCCATAAGCATGTATGTAGGTGGGACAGGGCCCGTTTAGCTGAACTGTGTCAGACAGTGAAGAGTATTTACTAAAACATTATTCTGCATGCTTCACTGCAGAGTCCTGAGCTCAGAAGTCATAAACTTCTCTGATGGCTTTGTAACTGAGCTTGTTTTTTTGTTTGTTTTTTTGTTTGTAGCTAACAGGATTTGTGCTTTCATTTTCGTGTCAGTTATAATGAATTGAGGCTTAAGCAGTTGTTTGTGATGTTTCATGTGTTTTGGAGTGCTAAACACTGATTATACCTTAATTGGAAACAAGGCGGAAGACTGTTCAGCTGTAAGAAATCTGAAACAAAAATAACGTGGACACGTGAAATGCCAACTAAACGGTCAAAAATAAATTATAAGGCTGACTAGACAGCAATTAAAATGCGATTCATTAGTTCACTTTCAATATTTCATCACAGTTGCAATTGCCTGTATAAACAGTTTTGCTGGCCTTCAGCTAAAGCCACTGTAAATTGTGCACGGGTTTCCAGGGTATAGTAAACTATACCCTGTCAGGAGAAGTGAAGGCGAGACAATTATGCTTTAATGCCACAAATCTTCATCCATCCCAGAGAGAAGAGCTCAGAACATAATTGTCCTGTTTATCAGTTCTATTACAGCTTTCTAGAGGCAATGATGGCAATAAATAAACAGGTAATGTAGAGTTGCTGTACATTACACCGCCTCAGTTGATATATCTCTAATAAACAGCTCATCCGTCACTTAAAATAATGCTGTCTATTTTCATGTCTTCTGCAGTGAAGCAGTCGCCAAGATGGCATGATATATTGTGTTTTATGCAGTCTTGTGTGTTAATATTACGTGACACTTCTGGGAATTGCTTAGGAAGAAGGCAATAGTTCACGTCTAAAGATTGGTTGGCAAAGGAATAAATACATCAAAGTAAATTCAATATTTACAAGTCTGTAACGGCTTCCAGTTCATCATCGCGTCGGCATGAATGTTAGTGAGATCTCTGGAGCTGAGAGGAAAGTTCAAACAAGAAAAACTCCAAAACATTCCTACTGATAAAGTAGACAGCAGCCAAAAAAAAAAAAAAAAAAAAAAAAAAAAAAAAACAACCAAAACAAAGCAGTGTTCGGAACACAAAACAGAGCGCCTAATAGCAAACCCCAGGCAAAATGCCTCACCTGCATCTTTATTGTTGCTTTGTTTTGTTTCTTTTCTCCTCGGTTAATAACGCTATTAAAAATGATCTTAAACAGTGCCACAGAAAAACACATTCCACTGAAATACAGTCTAAAATTCGCAAACAATATCCTCAGATATTGCTCTGCTGATTAGAGACCAGCAGACCAGCCTTACGTTTAAACTGACATGGAAGTGGGCTGCCTACGAGGAAAACACAGATTCAATTTATTGTCTGCATCCCATTCTATAAATTAACAAATTACCTATTTATATTCACAAAACACAACAAAAGTCATTTCAATACACACATACAACTTTAAGAAAAATCCAACGGCTTTACAATTATATCAGAAAACAAAAGTATGGACATCAAAAATCAGGGGATGTGTAGGAACCTTTAGGATTTGAAGGAAGGTGGAAAGCTGCAAAGTGCCAGAGCTATCTGGCCATAAAAGAAGAGCCATAAGAGTCACATCGTGTGATCTGACAGCATGGACACTGGTGAGGGACAAACTGACATTTCAAGTGTTATGTGATGAGAACAGACTGCTTTTTAAAAAGTACACAAGACTGATTCTCTTTTTTTTTGATTCTCTTTTTATATTCACAAAAGAGAGAAAAAATTGAAAACTGGCAAAATTATAATGTTGTGTAAACCTTTTCAACAAGGGTGATGCTTCGGGACAGATTTGCATGTCTTTTCATAGCAGAAAAATAGTTTGTGTTGCTGATCAACGGTTAAAAAGACTAAATTACTGGTTTTACATCAGCAGCAAGTTCTCTTTTTTCACTTCAGTACGGATAGAACAGAGAACGAGTTTTGTTTTGACAGCGTCTCTTTTAGACGTGAAAAGGAGGCGGAAGGGAGGAAGGCAGCTGTGTATCATATTCCAGTAAATCCAGGTTTTTACTGGTTTTCCAGTTAAAGCTGAAGCAGGGAACCAAGAAGATGCTGCCATCAGGGATGACTGCACAATCCCCCCTTGAGCAGAAGTATTGTTATGTCTCCTGGGTATTATCTTACAAAGCCCATTATGTTACAGAAACAACGAGGACACACAGGCCCAGTGCTGTCGTAACTCACACACACACAACACACACAAATGCTGGTTTAATCTTTGCAAAGATATGTATTATCAGTACAAATCCCAGTGTGTCTCGGGATTACCGATATGTGCGCATGCAGCTGTGCACCATTAAAAGCAGATGTGACATCTTCATAGAATAAATTCTCAGGGACAGTTCACGGAGAATTCAGCAAACATATAAACAGAACAGCAAATTAGCCCAACATTTAGCGCAGATTTAAACCGCTGAAGCTTCTAATTGCTTGTGGATTTTATCTAACATAACCCGGTACAGCCCGAATTGCTTTTATTTTGGTATTGCAAACCAACTGTAGATCTTTAAGATCTTTTTCTACTCATTTACGGTCACCATGATCTTGGTCTCATAAATACATTCATTACATTTGTATCCTCTAAATTGTTTTGCTTATCTTAGATCCAGATGAATTTATTTTTAATTAGAACTGTGCTAATGAGTTCAGATTTTTCAAGTGATAAATGGCCACACACTTCAAGCCCAATTTTAAGCCCAATTTTGTTGTGATTTGTCCCCAGAAATGGATGATGTGATTTTTACAATTTTGTTTCTATCTCTCTCTCTCTCTCTCACTTTTGTTCTCTCTGTCCTGTCTCCCTCTTCTTCTCCTCCTTTACCCAGCTGACTTTCAGCAGGATAGTTCCTCCTTGTAAGCTGGGTCCTGCTCAAGGTTTCTTCCTGTTGAAAAGGAGTTTTTCCTCGCCACTGTGCTTACCTAGGGGTTCAGGCTCTGGGTTTCTGCCTCTGTAAAGCACCTAGAGACAATTTTATTGTAAAAGGCACTATATAAATAAAAATTAATTAAATTGAATTACCATTCTAGATCAGAGTGCTACCTACAGTTGTCAATGAGCGGAAGCATCACAAGCAATTGTTGCATATTTTATCATTCGGCACGTTTCTGTCAGGTCTCGAGTCTGTTGAATTGCCACTGTAAAATTAGTGAAACCGTCAGGCGCATGGTATTGTCTTTCCAAATGGCCTGCTGGATGCAGTTAAAACACAGTTAAACGCATTTAACACAGTTAAATGTGTTCCCAGCCTAAGAACTTTAACAACTAGGCAGTGTTAACCTGTGCAAACATGTACTGGTGTGTGTGTGTGTGTGTGTGTGTGTGTGTGTGTGTGTGTGTGTGTGGTAACCTTCCAGTTCCAATTTGGTCTCTGCTGTCGGCGCTCTTGTCAAAAATACTGTATTTCAAATTTGCAGCAGTTGCCTGTAAAAGTATTATATTGTTATATTGTGCCTATTTTAATATTGCAGTTGTGGGTGTGTGTGTGCTGTCAGCACTTACTTCTGTTTTAGAGATATTTGTTACAGTGAGTTGTTACTACTTGAGCTTACTGGAACAGAGCTCAATCGTTCTGTCAGCCGAGCGGATGGATACAAATCTTTCCTTGTACTTGCTGAGGAGCGTTGCAGAGGGCCTTACTGTATCTTGCCAGACTAAATAACATTTCCCAAACAGGTGAAATCTCATTTTTTTTAATATGGGTGTTAAAGCATGGAGCTAATTTACATTCCAATAACTCGGTCCGAACTGTAGATGTGAAAGCCCATTCGCTCCCCAAAGGTGGGACAGTCATTTATTCTAATCTGGTGAGGTCTAGTGTACAGAAAACACTTCATTTGCAGGAACAGACCTCCTCAGACTGCAAACAAGTGACAGTATGTCATCCATGTTCAGATCCAGCAGGAATACAGCGATCTTTGCGACAGTTCTTATTCAAGTATTGTAGGTTTCAGCTCTCAGCAGGACGCTTGACTAATTTCAGGTTGGGATGAGCAGAACTGCTGAGGGCCAATGTTGGTTTCTCAGCAGGTGCATCATTGAGCGATGAGGTTCAAAATGTGTCTCCTTTGGGACAATCTTTCACCCGCACCCGTCACTTCGCTGCTCGGGAGTGGCTGAGTAATGGGTGGGAGGAGCTGCGCTTCGCTGAAATCAGATTTACGCTTTGAGTGCTTAAGAGCAACAAATACATCTTTTTTATTTAGCCGACAAGTCGCTGTGTAAACTTGCATGCTCTGGAGTGTTGGCATTCTAAGGCACAGTAGGATCAACAGCATCAATAAGAGGAAGTGAGGCGGTAATGCTTCCTGCGGTATGTCAGCATGCAGATGTTTGATCGGACCCTTTTCATTTCAGGTCATCAGATTTCACCAGTTTGGTTTGGATTTGTGCCACAGCTGGAGACCCTGTGGTGGCACACTAAGCTGTTCATAGCATCAAAACTACACATACACACACACACACACACACACACACACACACACACACACACACACAGGTTCTTGTCTGATGAATATGTGGCTTTAACAGACACAAATCTCACGTTGTTGTCAGTAAGGCTGTACATACGTGATCACAACGACATAACCGCAAGGCGGGATCAACGTTATTTCAACCCAGACTTCGATGAATATTCATCTAAATGCTCACCTTATCTATGTTTTAGAGTCTAGTCAACAGTAGCGTGTTGCTTTACTCTGCTGGATGAGCCTCTGAGACATTTAAGCTTTTTGTAGGAATGCAAGTCTGCAAGGGAACATACTCCTGAGGGCCCAATGAGGGTACATGATTCAATCTGATGCTTGTAGTGGTGTCTGTGCCTTTCTCCGCTGCTTGATTTGCTTTTATGGCCTTTAAGGGTTGTGATAGTCAAAAAGATGCGACCTTGAGGAGGGGGGGTTTCAGCAGGTTGCAACTGTTGCAGCAGTCTGCCTGCAAAACTCTCAGCACTCAATGCTTGTTTGAAAACCAACACCACACATTATCTTTAATCGGATTTACAAAGCTTTAAAGAGAAAAGATTTGACACACAGGCTCCCTGTCTTTTTTGCCCCAAAGCAACATCATCAGATTCACACAATGATGAACACAAGATTTTCCTTCAAAAAAAAAGAAAAAACAAGGTTCTTTTTAGAAACATTAATTAGAGCTACTGACATTTTAAAAGTGCTATCTTGTAATATAGCTGCTGTATTAGAGAGCCCTTAAAATAACGACAAGTTGGGGTGATTAAATGGTGAAGCAGGCGAAAAGTTAGCAAAATGCAGTTCAAACCACCCATTTGGTCAAGTGTGTTCTTAACTGTTATATTTTGACTGTTTCAGGGTTTGTTTGTTTGTTTGTTTGTTTGTTTTTGGGTTAGTTTGGTTTTGTTTTGTCTCACAAAATTACCAGTGAACAGATAAAATAAATGAAGTAATGTCCTGGGAAATCAGCTGAATATGTAAAAAGGGTTTTACAGTTCATGTGTTATCCTGCTTCACAGGGGAATGGTTATCATGAATCAAACAGTGGTCAACCCTCGACCCCTGAGGTCAACATGCTGAAGTGTCCTTCAACCTGAAACTGCTACGAGGACAAATCCATGACTGATTGCATGTGTTAATGGTTGCCGTTCCTGATGACCAGAAGGTCCCCTTGAAGCTGATGGAGGATTGAAAGATAGTTAACTTCAAAATGCAGAAATTAGTGCAAGTCAATTTACCACTGAATGAAAACTGCAAATGTCCGCGAAGATGGCATTTAAAACACGTTCAGGGTCTTGTTGCTCTTTATCCAGCTACTGGTGCTCATAAAGCTAATGCTTTGAAATGAAAATGCAGGAAACATGTCAGCTATGCCAGCAGCCGTTACACAACATCAGGACTTTTACACTCCAGCGCCGTCTAATGCTTTTTGTTCCAACACAAAAACAACACAAAAAATAGCTCTGTTGACAGCTGCATGGCTTCCAAGGGTTGAACTTAATCAGTAGATTATCTAAGGGTACAAATATGTGGAGAAAAATCCTATTTAGATGTTCAGTTCAAGAAATGTCCACATATCAATGTCTTTTCTTTTGTCTCTTTAAAGTAAGTGGTTTGATAAAAGCAACAGTAAACAACAACAACAAATAACCCTATTTATTCATTAAAAGGATAGTGTTAGGACCCCTTACCCCCCGATGCCTAGGGTAACCCCTGCTGGCTGAAATAACTTCAGTGAGATGCTACTTGTAGACGTCTGGGACATCAGCCTGCAGTTTTCCCCACTCCTCTATTGTTCTTTTTTACAGTTGGAGCCGTTAAATAACGTCCTGTTCTTGGCAAATTTAGGCTGGGCACTGAAGGAGTAAATATTTCTTATTCAAGTTGAGTTAGTTCTGGGTTCATATTGGTTCACTAATGCAAATTCTCGAAAATTATGTCACTAGGGAGGAAACCTCCGAACCTCTCCGTACAGTCAGCCTGTATTTCTCTAAAATTTTGTGAGGTTTCTCTTTGTATGAGCATACATGCTTATGCACTTAGCTGTGTGCAGGCTGACGTGCATGCGTTGCTGTTGTTGTCATTTTCTTTGCGGGAGTGTGTGTAAGTAAGCCTTAAAAAGAGCTCTAATACTATTACCAAGACTGTACAACATTTCCCAAGAGTGTCTTTGAAATGCATAATTCAGCCATCGCATTAAAACTTTAAAAAAATATACTTGGGGGTGGAGAGTGCATTAAAGAACATAAACCCATACAATTCTTTTCCCCAGATATTTTTCCCCATGTTCATGTTCTGTAAGGCCTTATTTATATCAATTTTGCCACCACCAAATTTTATAGCTGTGCTTTTTGTGAGAGAGCGAGTGCAAAAAAAACCCATCTTATCAATGATTTTGCATTGTTACAATAGTAAGCAAAGTATCTGTACAGATGCTTTAGCAGCAATGGAAGACTGGCCTGTGATGCCCATTCTTTCCAGTTCCTTACACCCGAACAGCAGACACTACAGCAGACCTCCTCGTACTCAGCCTAACCAGTAAGCGTGTCGGTGTGTCATTTCCAGTTGATCACCTAATGATGCAGATAACTGGCTTTTGCAGCTCAACTGATTTGAAGCTGTTAAGATTGTGGGTGGTCCTTTTTCTTTCCTCCACAATTACCATGTTCAAGCTGAAACCCAACCTAAATCCAGATACAAGTACAAGGATAAATGATCAGACAATTTAGAAATAATAATGCAGAAACTCTGCATTGAATGTGGGTGTTAAATGTTGTCTTGTTCTCGTATTCCCATTCAAGGTTATGAAATACTGGAGCCAGTCCCAGGCTAGATTGTACAGAAGGCAAGAAAAGAATGAAAAAAAAAATCTTGAGAAGTTGCCAGTTCACAGATGGGCAGCCATGGACGCTGGCTGGCAGACGCTGGATTGTTTCACATTCACAGATAATCGTTGGTCTCTAATCAATCAAACATGCATAAAATCGGAACTATGGCAGGTAAAACTGAGCAGCTCACACCCAGGAGTGGAGATGGATCTTTCTTTAAGTAGCAGTTCTTACTTCAGAGCCGCAACGCTGTGTTTTTATGTGCACTACATAAAAACAACAGCTCGACTGGGAAACATTCAGGACAAACCAGTGAAAATGCCTGAGATGAATTCACTGAGCGTACGAGGTTCACTCCCAAGGCTAAGATGACACGCTTGCGTCTCCCTGAATCAGCGTAAGTCACTAAAAAGGTCTAACAAACGCTTTAAATGATCTATGATTGGTATTGCGGGCCATCCGAACTGCAGTTATCAGTCTTTTCTATTACTACCTGAGTCACTCAGTAAGTCTTCGAAAGTGACAGCCAGTCATAAATCTCATTTCATGGACACTCGCTGTCGATGAGCATCCCCCCTGCAAAAATGTCACCTTCTACAGCCAGGAGATAATCACAGACGAGACAAGAGCTGGAAAAGCAGAACCAATAACTGTCAAACCCAGAGCGGTGTTTCCTAACATTACAGCCACTCACTGAGCAAAGAAACCAAAAAAACTACTACTACTACTATTGAGTGTAGACTGTTTACTTATTAAAATGACCCCGGAGCCTGCTCTCACACCGGCTTCCATGCATAAATCAAAGAATAGCAAACACACAAAATAATAATAACTTCCTCTTCACACCTCTAATCCTTTGGTCGTTTTAATCTGCTGCACTGGTTGGTGGGGGGGGGCTTTAAATCTGTGTGTCAGTCTGCGAGTGAAGCCTGCCTGCACTGAAGCACTGCGTTTGTGTGTCAATACACATCAAATATTTCCAAGTCAAAGAGGCGGATGACTTTTTCCTACCTTGGCAGCCTTCATCTCTCCTAAACCATCACCGATGCACAAATACACCAGCGCACAGGATCTGCCAGTGGGGTTATGGCAGACTGCGTGGAGGAGTTTTCATGAACCGTGACATCCAGGTGAAGAACTGCCTGTTTGCAAAGCAGTTGTTCTTCCCACTCCAATGCGAAAAAGGCAAAAACGTAAATCTGCCGACCGGCTACCGAATAAGGAAGATTGACTGCCGCAGTGATGGAATTCTGCCCCCAGGAAACCGTGCACATGAGACACAGAGATGGGAACAGGCATCAGCACACGGAGGACAAGGTAGGAAAGAGCTTTTTTTTTCCCTTTCAAACAATCAGCTGAGCTGATTCCGAGAACATGAGCGAAATTGGACAGATTTACGGTGCGGCGGAGCATATCTTTTTTTACTGCCGCATTCAGGAGGCTCTTTTTCTCTTTCAAAACACTGTGAAAATTCGTGTCATCAGTGCTTAAACTGCTTTGATTACATTTTCAGCACTAATAAATCCCTTTGAGTTTATTATGGGGCAAGTGAATGAGACCCATTTAGTTACAACTTTTTATTACTCTGGCTTGAATACAGTGCACGTCCTCAGGATGGAAAGTAACTAAAGTACTCCACTCAGTATGCTTATTTGCTGGACTGTAATTAATGTTCAGATTTATTTGCAACCCTCTACTCAGCAGCACACTTGGGCTTAGAATGACTACAAAAGTCTAACTGCATTTAAGCACAAGAGCTCTTTTCCACTCTTTGTAGATCTAAAAATGGTTTGGGTGCTTGTTGGTAATTACGTGTTAATGTTCAAAACTATAAAGCTGAAACGGATAATGTGACTTTGAGTACTTCCATGTTTTTGCTTTTGATTAAAACAAAAATCTTAATTAAAGCATCCATCTATAATATCATTTACAATAGCGTTATTTTTACATATTTTTAAATGTAACTCATACTTAATGCAATGAGGTCTGGAATAAACTTATTAAAGGCCTAGTGTGTATAATTTGGTAACAGCTGTTGGTATGACAACAGATGTTGATTCAGCTGTGTTGGGTGTTGGATTGACGGTGGTCACTGAGGAACAAAATACATTTTTACATGACTTTACTCACAGGTTTTTCCAGGCCAAAGGTTTGTTGCTGTAGATACACTTTGTGCTAGACAGAAATCTACATCTACGTACATGGTGGGATACTGAGTCAAGCCCTTACCCAATGGATCTGTGGCAGTTTTAAATTAACAGTAAGAATTTGGATACATTTTAATCAACATGATTGTGCTGGCTAAAATAATTAATTAACATTTACACGTTTCACCTTTTTTATCTGTGTTAGACTGCTGATACCACTCAGAACAGAAAACAGAGCCAGTAGGCGATTAGCTCAGATTAGAAAAGAGACTCTAATATATCCACCGGTACATGTCGTACTTAATCTTACTAATTACAATGTTTCTCCTTGTTTTATTCTGTCTTTAGGCTAAATTTTTCACATATTGGTGAAAAGCATGGAAAAAGGAAGTAAAGCAAGGAAGTAATATCATCTCTGTGTCTATCCAGTTTTCTAGAGACTTACAGTAAAATTAATGCAACTGAGTCTTCAAATCTTTATTTTGAAGTGTTTACGTCTCAAGCTCACAGACAGGTGTTTGAAAATGTCTACATCTTGCTTATTAGCTCAGTGGTGAACATCACAGCACTTCCTCCTATCAGATCTGACTGTCAGCCCTGACAACAATGTGATTTATTAAACGAAATGTACGGATAGAGCGATCGCTGCCATCCATCCACATTATTTTTTACAGTTTAGGTGGGTCACGTGGGTGATTGGCTGGGAAGGAAAGGCAGAATTCAGCACTTTCTCAGTCCCTAGTTTAATAACTATGTGTATAAGTGCAACCTTTTCAGATTTGTCTTGTGACCCCCACCCCCGGTTTAAGGAGATCAGTTCTGTGATACTCAGTGGTCAAGAGCTCTCTGAAAGAAGCCGCCTTGTGGTGCCAACAGCCGCCTTACTGATAGTAGACAATGCACCAACACTTCTCTCCCTTTCTCTCAGCCGTCCACTCTTCCCTAGCTCTCTCTCTCTTACACACACACACACACACACACACACACACACACACGCATGAAAACGCCTCAGAGGAACTGTTTCCCAATTTGCCAAAAAGCTGAACATGAGCGATTGAAAATAACAGAAGATGATATATACAGACAGACAGACAGATGGGTCCAAGAAGCCTTGCAGCCATTTAACCTCTACCGCAAATAGATTTTTTTGGTGGATCAAAATATTGCCTGTAACCCTTTTTCCTTTCAAATCAAGTGCAAACATAAGTGGAAAATCTTCCACGAAGACGGTCATCCTCCCTCTTTGTGATTTCATCACAGAGCTCATGCGTTTCTATGGTCGATGGAGACCCTGTCAAGTAGGAGGTGATGAAGTGACAAAGGTCTGAGCACCCCTGACCACCAACAAGCACGTGTGAGCAGTGAGGAGAGTAAATGTTTGGAGCTGTGGGCAGACAGAGAGGGAGTTTATGCAGAGCTGCAGAACAGAGAATCAGGCATTCCAGTACAGGACCAGCTCACTTAGTCCCGTTCCAGAACCTGTTCCCTCTCTGTAAGCTACAAACCATTTAGCCACTGAAATTTGTCATCTTTACAGCAGCAGAAGTGTCATCAATCACCCTTCCACTTCTCTCTCTCCCTCTCTCTCTCTGCCCCCTTTTTTTCCTCTGTATAAGTCTGTCATTCGAGCCAGCCTGATAATCAATGTTTCACAACGGTGAACATCTATAAATGATTTTTGAAGCCAGCTTTGTGTGTGTGTGTGTGTGTGTGTGTGTGTGTGTGTGTGTTAAAAAAGTGTTAAAAAGTCAGCCTGAAATTGGCTCCGACTCCAGTAGTTCACGCTGATGCCTTCACTTTTAGTACATACAGTAAATCAGCCACCTGTGTGCTGCTTAGTGCTACACAGCTCCTAATGTCCATCCTTCCTGGACCCCCAGCTGAATAACTGGCATCCAGCACATGGTGCACAAAGCAGGCCCTCACCTGTGACCGATCACAGATCATTCCTTATCCTCTTCTGTTTCCTTTTGCGCTGAAATGGTTTCCTGTTTCCTGTCAGGCAGAATCTGTGCTTTGTGTCTTTGTGTGCTGATTGAACTCATGTACCGCAACTCCTGCAGCGACGGGTGAAGCAGAAAACTGAAATGAAATCACTGCTGAGGATCAGCCGCAACCGCACTCTGAAGAGCATGCACAGTGTTACAGTTTTGTGTAGCTCCAAAGAACTCCACTGATCTTCACCCAAATCTACATCCATGCCATGTTATAAAATCAATTTTACAAACAAAGGATCAATAAAGGGTCATTGTCCTCACCCAGATGTCCTGCCTCTTTGATGGATTCCTGTACGGTTCCACATCTAATTGGAAAATTAATCCCATTGATTGGCTGTTGGGACCTAGAGGCATTTCTCTAAGTTACCCCAACACCAATTAGCTGAGGATAAATGATAAACTGAGGCCACACCAGCAGTCGGCTCACATGCAAGTGCAACGGTACAGAAATGCACAGTCAAGCGCGCAGACACCCCAAAGGACTAAGTTCAGCATTCCAGACCTCAGTCAAGGTCGCACACTTATCTCTGAGCTCTAAATGCACTTCAATCCCATATTCACGTGTTATTTCCTGCATGGTGAAGGCTGACTTCCAATCACATATCACAGGGATGAGGAGACATGGATGGATGGAGAGGGATGGTTGGATGGAGAGGGAAGTGTGACTGTCCTCTTGCGTGTCTACGCGTCTTGGTGTTGGATTTTCATGCAGTTTTTTTTTTTTTTTTTTTTTTTGGCTGAGAACATGACATCTTATCGGTGGCTGTTTTATGGTCTGCAGGAATGTCACTGAAGCAGACCTAAATGTCATGTACACCAAACTTTTCTGTGGTAGTTTATGTAATGGAAGACATCCTTAACATGAAATTGGGGGGGGGGGGAGGGGGGAATGCCTTGATTTTTTTCTTTACTTAGAAAAACTTCTGTATGACCAAGCCTTAAAAGCCTTAAAACGTTTGAACGTTTTCTCGTTTACATTCCCAATCGTGCCTGCGTCTGAATCTGCAGTCGATCACTAAACCGAGTGGCACACATCCAACTTCCATAAACGCATCCTGTTGGCGCATCAAGTGGCTGCAGCCACGAAAGTGCTCCCGATGTGTTTCTTTTTTGGAGTCCACGTCTTAACCCTGGATACATATTTAAATGAGCCCGTCCTGGTATTCTTGATTTTGGGTTGAGGTTTTTAGGACCATCCGAAACGAACACGAACACATTTACAATTTGCATGCTCGGTTTTTACCATACATTTACGCAACGCATTAATGCAGACCGTTAAGAGATAATTTTATAATCCACCGTGGTAAAACCGCGACGTTGTGCTGCATGATTGCCCAAGTGTGACCGGAAACATGACTTTTTCATCGCGCACTGCTCACCGCAATCAGAAGGAAAACGGCTGTTAATTTGTGTTACAAGTGGCAACAAGTTTTGACGGCAGCCTAAACAGGCACACAGAAAAGACTCGGTGCAGCATGAACACCAGTATTATGCTTTTTCAAATTCATCCACGCAAATAATTCACGTACACACAAAAAATAAATCCTTCTGTGCGAAAAATGAACCCCCCACACCCCAAACGCAGCACACAAAAAGCATTAACCGAAATTTCGACCAGCTACTGTGGAGTTTTATCTACGAAATCAAGACGCAGAGCATGGATAACTTTCTTATTTGACGAAATCTTATTACTAAACACCAGGGAAAGTCTTACCTTTGTCATCAGGTGGTGGAAACACACGCCTTTGGCTCTATAAGTTGCCACAGGACGCGATGCTGGTCATTCGTCTCCCCGCTGCCCCCGCAATGACAGAGGTGTACGATCCCCGGCGCGATCGAAATGAGAGGGGCAGACTCTCCGTGCGTCCTGTGTGACACCGCGCTTCGCGTCTGAAGTCTCCGTCTCCAAATCGGAAAGAAGCAAATGCTGTAGGCACGGCACGGTGCGCAAAGCCCCTAGTGGTGATGGAGGGAATAGTCAGCTGGAGAGAGTGAATTTACGAAAAGGGACGAGAGAAAGAGAAATACTGGATCCTCCAGCAGAAATATAAAGGCAAGGAGACTAGATCTAACAACTTAACAATAGATTAACTATCTCAATTTAAACTTTGACGCTTTGATCAGTATGTACAGGTCGATTCATTTACATCCTCTACAGTATTGTACAAGACATCATTCACTATTGCTATTATACTGTGCTTTTCTCTGAGATTAAGGCATTGACGACCTGGTCATTAAGCACGCGGTTTGCCTTATAGACGCTCAGTAATGGATTGCAATTTCCTCAGCAGAGCTGTGTGCAAAGTCCTTCTAAAATGATCAGGATGGGGAAAAATGATTGTTTTCGAGGTGCCTTTTTCTTATTCTTTTTTTTTTTTTTTAACAAGGCTGCACGAATTTCATAAAACATCAATAAAGACAAATGAAGGCATACTTGAGGACAATGGATAGTGATGAACTCTGGATGTGGTATTAACATTCATTGTCCTAGAGTTGGTCTAAAATGAAAATGTCAAGTATGTCTGCCTGCTTTTGTTTTGAAGCTGATTAGAGAAAGAGAGAGAAAGAGATGCAGAGAATGCATCACTCGCTGACACTGTGTCTGTGTTCCTGAGTCTTTTTTTTTTTTTTTTTTTTTTTTTTTCACGACGGATACATGCTGTGCTATTTCAGAAGGTCAGCCTGCAAGGGCTAGAGCATGGATGTACCAAAAAGAAACCAGAACATACGTTGGGTTACAAAGAGATAATGTGAAGGAAACAACTGAGAGAGGAATGACATGTTTGAATAAAAAACAGCAAAGGATTTTGTGCTTTTACAGGAATAATGATTGAAGCACAACATCCAAAGTCATGTGAACACATTCCAAATGTTACAGGAGGGGGAAAATGTGCATGAGTCAAACCAAGGAGCAGAAACACTCATGCAAGTCAACAGAAAGCCTTGTGGTGATGAATCCAGATGTAACAGTATACTCAAGCTGGAGACATACGGACAGACAGACTCTATGCAGTATCTTTTAACACATGTATGAATCGACCTTTGGCACAGATCAGGTCTAAAAGGTGTCGATCTTTCGTTTTCTTATCAGTGCTTGATTAAATGATAATCAATTGATATAAACAGCTCCACATCCATCCATCTTTTGCTGCTTTATCCCTTAACAGTGTCACACTTACACCTAAAGGCCCAAGGAGGCTCAGATACTTCGATTTAAGCAACCACATGCTCCTGGTGTTTTATCCATCTGATGTGGCACGCGCCAGCAGACTGACTAAAGTGTCAGGATAGCAGAGTCTGTGGTTGGCAAACCCTGGAGGAGCTGGCCATCATGGCCAACACCTCCCACTCTTCTCCATAAAATAGTAGACAAAGTGAGGAGCAGCTTCAGCAAACAGACTGATCGAACCCTACTGTTCCCTGTCACAGGAGGTCCTTCCTCCTCCGTGCCACCAGGCTGTAGAACACCACTGCCTCTGGCACACCAGAACTGGGCTAGAATCACTTTTTAATCTATCTATCTATCTATCTATCTATCTATCTATCTATCTATCTATCTATCTATCTATCTATCTATCTATCTATCTATCTATCTATCTATCATCTAGGATGAAAGATGAATTTGTGCCACATTGATAAAACTGAACAGATTGCATGCAAGGTGTTCCTCTCTGGTTTTGATCATCTGATCAAAGCAGGGCCAGTTGTCAGTCCATTACTTTTAATTGTACTTTTACTTTTACACATATGCTAAGCTGCATATCCTTATCTTTAAAGCCAGTGAGCATGTCAGAACTCGCAGACCTTAATTTTAATAATCGTATTATCAGTATTGTAAGACAATATGTATTAACTTGAAAACCTTATTAAAACATCAAATATGTACATCTGAAATTTCCTTGTGCCTTCATACCTGGAAAACTGGATAGACTAGCCAACTGTAGCAACATATATTTGGGATTACCCAAACAATCAATAGAAGAGCTCCAGCTCACCCGGGGTGCAGCTGCCGCACTGTTGACACGCTCATAAAAATATGAACTCCAGAACTGAAAATGTCCAATGTTGATGATATGATGATAAAGCACTAAAGTTTGTCTGATCAGTACAATGCTGGCATATTTAAAGGTCACAGTGCACTGAGATCTTAAATGTAAATTTTTATTGTATTTTGTGTCAGGGAAGGGATCAGTAATTCAACTACAGCAAAGAAAAAAAAAACCTTAACTGTTATTATACAAATAAATTCAAAGTTCAGATGGGGGTTGGAGCAGAGCTTTGGTGTGCCGCCACTGTGGGCCAACCTCACCTGCATGCTTCCAATCCGAAGGAAACCCACACTGACGCAGAGAGAGCATGATGTTCTCACGCACCAGGAGTTAGTATACTCCTGGCCCAGCAACTGAAGGGATAGACTCCAGTAACCCCCACAACCATGATTAGATATACACTTAATGGAAAATGAAGAAAGTTCGCAAAGCTTATGTTCATCTGTTGTCCATAGCACTGCACAGCTCTAATGTGTAGCACTTACACCAATTATAAGGTAATTTATTAATCACTGGGAAGTAAATATGCATACTTAAAGCACCTGATACCGTTTATTTATTGTCACATTTAACTCCAGTGATGTTGTGTTTGCTGATTCGGTGTTATAAATAAAGGACTGTGTGCACCTTTGGAAAAATAACCAACACTGTCATTTAGAATGCAAAGGACAAGAAGGAACACAAATAAAATCACTCTGCATACTATATTTAAGAATATGGATACAGCAGCCCTGCGGGCTATGCGTCATAAGGGCCCTTACCTTGTCTCCCATTTGACTTTTGAAGGGCTCAAAATAAAGAGTCTGCATCCATTCATCGCTACAGTAAGTGAAATTCATGACAAGGATACAGAAGAACAGTCATCCTGAGTGTTCCTCTTTTATTTTAACTCTACTGACAGTAGTTGCCTTAATTTATTTGACATCAATAGATTATTTGGTAGAAGTGCTTATCAAGGACACGTCTGTTACATATTACACATTGTTTTAAAAATATTAGGCATTTTCAAAGGCAAATACACTGTTATGGTAGTACTACAGGAAACAAACCAGCAGGGCATTGATACGGATTATTAAGAGACAAAGAAAGGCTGGAGGTGCTTCTTGAGGGTTTTATTTGTCTTCTCTGTTACTTGCTTAACTATATCTCCAGTAAAATAAGGGTAATAGAGGCTCCGGGCAAAAGTTATTGAACCAATTCCATTTTCTTGCCAAAGAGAATGTATTTCTCAGTCACGTTGTTATTGTGTATTACAAGAAATCTCCTTCCTTCAGTTCTAACACTGCTTATACTCTGTTGAAAAACCACTATCTTACCCACATAAAAAGGAACAATCCCAATTTACTTTGCATTTTCAGTGGGGGGCGGGGGGGCAGGAACAGCTGGTTCATATCAGACAGCGTTGAAATATAAATCAAGCTGGCAGGATTGCATGTACGGTGCCAAAGAACCATTGTACCTGTCACACTGTGTTCGGTAAGTTGTGAGCTGGTTGTGTCCTTCTTTCTATATCACCATGGAAAAATTCCCATTTAGACAGCGAGAACTCTGGGAAAGGACTGAGCCGAGTGGAATCAGGACCACGGATAGCTCTAGAGTTTTACGCTGACCACTTCTGGACTAGTTCAGGTCAGCACCATGGACAGCGAATAGATCCAGAAACGTTAATAGGATGTTTTATTTTTATTTTATTTTATTTTATTTTACTATTAGTTTTACTAAGCAGGACCCTGGAATAATTTTCTGATATAAGGGTCCTATATTACGTCTGACATTAATTTCACCCCTGTTATAAAACAGGGAATGCACTTTGCCAAGTGTGTGTCCAGGAACAGGAGTGAGGAGAGAGAAGGCTGACTAAAGCAATGTGAGGGTAAAGCTGTTAGTTTGTTCCAGCTACAAGGAAGTCGAATCATGTTTGTACCACAGTGCAATCTGAGTGGCACAAAGGCTCATTTTGTATTCACGGAAATCGACTTTTTCCTTTCCTTTCCTTTCCATTGCAAAAAATTTTAAAGCTATTATGTACCCTGCAAAAACAGCAAAATTTGTCCTCACTCCCAAAGCTGTGCGCTGGGGAGGGAAATTACTTTTGTTTTTCTTTTTTTTTCTTGGCAGCCCTAGTATTGGAGTTCTCCAAGGCCCCATTATCCTGGAAGTCTTTATTTCTTGTCTGTCTTATTCTTCTCTGTTGTGTGAATGGCAGGACATTTGAAGTGACCAATGGCCAAAAGAGCAATGGATAGTTTGAGAAATGGCTGCGAGGGCATTGGGAGGTACTGAAATTTCTACAAGGCATGTAAAGACATTCAAACTGATTATTTCCTCTAATAGATTTATCAGACATACTGCAAGCTGCAGTGAGTTCACATTAGAGCTACAGTGCATCTCCTCTCTTGTAGTCCTATTCACATGATTCTCAGATCTATATTCATATATATATATATATATATATATATATATATATATATAATGTCAAAGTGAGCTGCAGGCCCACCGTTAAAATCAACAATCCTGCCAGACATGCCCTTTTCAGTTTTGAGAGATTAAAGAAGAGCGACTGCAGGCCTAAATCAATAGCAGATCAACAGTGTTTTAGCAAGTGGATGTAAGAGGCTATGTTTTCCTAGCAGTAGCAATAGCTTCATCCACTGCATTTTACACTGATGGGTCAGGCACTGCTGGATTATTACCAGTCACCCCTCCACCACCCCCACCCTCCCCCCTAAAAAAAAGACAGAAATATCAAGGAGAATATCTGAACACACCCTTTTACTGTTTTTATTGTCTCTGTTGTGATTTTCCTAAATGTTATTTTCAGAGAACAATCATTTTGTTTGTCAGACCATATGTTAAACACGGTTACTGGGGTTTACCTAAAATCCTCCAGTAAACAGAAAGGGTTTGGAATATTTATCCACTATGCAGGATGCGCAGTGTGATTTGTGTAAATATAACTAACACTGGCTTTTGTAAATTCCACAACGCTTTGTTATATTGCCTGGTTTGCCCTTCAAACTATAAGACCGAAGGATAATAAACTATGCATACATTAAAGAGAATAACAATTACAAAGGCAGGCAGGGAAACACAAAACTAACTACAAAAAGCGGAAAACCAAGGAAATAAATTAAAGCTCTCTGAGTCTGAATGTCTCTGGAGACCGGAGCTGAAAGTTGTCACAGATGAGGCAGCAAGGATGAACGTCAGCATAAGAGCTAATAAAATATCTGCCCAGGGGACCAGTAATGGGTCTGCAGGGCCTAAGATGAGGACTGGACCACAGCATCGAAGCAGGAATCCAGTACTGTTGAGAGGTCACGTAGAGGAAATGGGTCTGGAGTGCCGTGCTCCTGTGTAGGAGTCATCAGTACTTTGAATATTTTTGATTAGTTGTGAGTCACTGGACATAAAGAGAAAATAGGACATCAGGCTCATCACCCAGGCAAAGCATCATCACAGTACTGGAATATTAATATTTTGAGCTTCCTTCAGGCTGATCTAGGGCTTATCTCTTCTCTCCATGACATCAGATGAATGTACCTCTGAACTGGGATGTGGGGTGGAGACCAACGCAAAGCCTGGGGTTATTTGGCTTTTTGCTAAAGCCATCACTGTTGTTGTCTCAGTTGTTGAGATGTGCTTTGTCTGCAGTGATGTTTGGATGGGCTGTACATATCAAAGTAAGATAAACAAACTACCCCATTCCCATTTGTCATCGCATTTGAATAAGATGTTTTATTCACTTCACTTCTCTTTTTCTTTTCTCCTTTGATTGAAAAAGATTTCAGCCGGCTGCAGTCCCACTGAGCCCCCTTCTGTAAAATAACCATTCTGCTATGACTGGTACCAGCTTTGGAGCCTGTACCACTCTCATTCCAACAGGTTAGTCTGAGTTGCAATTAAATTATTATTCATAAGCTGAAGACAATAGACCGTATTGTCTTGCCAACAAATGAAGTACAGTTTCTACCTCTGCTGTAGCGAATCTCTTTTGCTTGTGTCCCACGACCTGTGCTCTTTCCCTATCCCTCACTATTCTCGTGACTGTAATTCATTTAATACTTAGTGAATAACACAAGGCATACCATAATGTAGTAACCGAAAGTTCAAGTGTTTATGACTTACTTTTATTTAAAGGTGTAATGACCAATCATGTTTTTAAAGAATGTCATTTTAACAACTGCTCAAAGTAATCAGTGAATTTATTTCCATTTCTTTCATTTTGAGTATTGATTATTCATCCACCCATCCATCCATCTTCTGCCACTTTTCACTGAATGGGGTAGTGGGGTCTGGCTAACAAATAACAACTGAGCTAACATTTTTCACCGGAACAATAGTAACAACTCCTTTACACTTTCAAAGCATCTTTAACAAATATAAGTAAAATAATTGTCCACAACTCAAAGCAACAATTTAACACTTTTCCAGCATTTTACTAAGGCTAGAGGCAAGCTCAGTTATCTCATTTGACAGACATCTGAAGTGTATCAGCTGCTATCGCTCTTTTCATCTTCTGCAGCATGTGGGCAGAAAGGAGTGTGAGATATCACTGAGACTCCCACAGCCCACAGCTAGATCACAGTCCCCAGCGGGGGATGTAAAGTACCACGACTTGATTATTTGTGCTGATTATGATTCTGTCAACTCGGAGGCAGACGATCTCCCTCAAAGAATGCCAGACGGTTGAAAGTGTTCAGAGGTTCTTTGTGGTCGCAGCTCATTTGCCATCTAAACAAGGCTGAAGCCCAACTTCACTGAGAAGTAACGCGTCTTCCCTTCATATTTAATGTTGGATTGTTCCACATTTGAATTAGCAACGAGAGTGACTGAAACAGCCCAGGAGACCTAAAAATAGCTTTCATATTTACACATTAGTCTCTTTTTTTCACTTCTTGGAGAGATTATAGTGAGAGGGACGTGTACAATGTAGTTATTTTTCAAAAGGGAGTTTCGTTAGTCATATTATATTACCAAGGCACTGCATTACAATGTGTGTGTGTGTGTGTGTGTGTGTGTGTGGTGTGTGTGTGTGAGACTATTGCACCTTAGCTATTTTCACAGACATCCTAAGAATGTCTGAGAAAAAATGTTCATGATATACTTTCTAAGCAGCAGCTCATAAATGAAGGAATAACAATATCCCAGCAGACATTGGGCTTGTACCTACTGGGGAGTGCAGTATTTCTGAAGGAGACATATATCATAAGCAGACTGGTGTTGAATTCCAGTAGATTCTTGTTTTCAAACTGTCATGTGCTGCGTGTGAATGCCATTATTTCTATTCTGAATGTTCTTCAGTAATAATAACTCAGGGCTGGAGTTTAAAAGATGTTCATGGGTTTTTGTCAGTGTGTGTGTGTGTGTGTGTGTGTGTGTGTGTGTGTGTGTGTGTTAGAGCTGCAGAGAACCACAATGAAAGGCTTTAGCTTCACCTGCGATGGCACAGACTGAATTCAGATCTGAAACCACGGCTTGAACACATTTGTAGCTGTATAACTAAATCGTTCCTTTTGTCTTAGCAAGCAACTGCACAATGAAGGAGAGCTAATTCACCTCATTTCCAAACGTGGATGTAACCGTCATCACATTACATCACAAATAAATGCTGACTTCTACTTAACTTTTACCCTGACCTTAACCTTAACATGATCTAACTTTAACTCAAACCAGCATAAATGTCCTCTCGTTACAACAATGTCCTCGCTTTGCAGGTGAAACACATAGTTTGGCCCTGACCATGTAGCATACACACATTATGAAACTTTTGCATGATGAAATGCATAATTCCATTTTTAGCAAGGATTGATTTCGGCACAAAAACCCCACTCATTCTGCTAAGTAATGTAAATACCTAGCTGGACTGAGGTGTGTGTGCACATCATTAACGACCGCCTCACCTCTGAAATTAATTGCTGACCACAGCGTTAAGTGGGTCTCACTCGCTCCTCTCCGTGTGAGCAGCGCAGCAGCGTGATGAGCCACAAGGTCACGCAGAGCTCTGACTGACATGCACAACTTCTGCCTTCGCTGTGCAGGGATCTGTCTTGGCAGGACCTCCCTCGACCACACACCTCGGCTGGCGATCAGTCATTCACGACTTTGCTGCCTCTGACAGGCTGACATGAGCGGGCAACCTGATAGATGGACTGCAGCAGAGATGGAGTGATTTTTGTAAGCGACAGACTAAACCGGCATGATGTATAAGGCATTTTACAAGAGAGGGGGTCATGGAAGAAATCAAAATGAATGAGATTTTTTTTTATACTTCTTTGAACAACTGAATTCAACATGTCAGACTGCTAAACACAGGCCTTTTCATTCACAGAGTAAAACATTTTCCCCTTTTTTGCATACAATGAAATCAAAAAAATCACTTCTTTTTTTCACATAGTTTTTTCACAGTCACCATTGGTAACCATTCAATAGTGCAGCTGAAAGGTTCCGACATTTGATAAAAATGCAATTGGTGCTGTCTTGCCTGCCTTTCTGAAATCATGGAGGCAGATCACACACTTGGCCTCGTGGAGAAGGATCTTAAAATGAGGATCTGACAAAACAGACAAGAAATGCATGAGTTTCAGCAGCTTCAGCTGACATGAAAGGAGGGGGAGCACGAGGAGAATAATACATAAAAATTCAGTCAATGATAATATTCTAGATTAGTGTTGTTGAAACAGGTGTTTCTATTCTGTTAAAGAATTTTTAAAGCAATAATAAAAATGTTATTATTCCTTCCCTGCTGTTCCTTAACAGTTCATGGCATGCTTCAGGTACAGAGAGAGAATTAAACTGGTGTATGCAGTACATGAATGTAGAACACAGGTGCTCATTTTTCATGCACCATTAAGGCCATACAGTCAGTGTCCACCTCCTAATCTCTGATGTGAAACATGGCATGCATTTCTTTATAAAAGTTCTTTTCTTTTTTAGAACTTTTCATTTAATCACATGAGGTACAATAAAAGCTTTTTTCATGTGGTTTCTAACGAGCAACGCTGCAGTATTATATGGCAATTACAGACATATTTCACACCCGCCGCCTCAGACATAAACTCGAATTTTCACATACTGTGATTATTACATTTGATGAAACTTTAAGGGAAACTGGGCCCCCTTGCCATGCCCCCCTCTTTCTCTGGTAAGATTAAAAAAAGAAAAAAAACTTCAAAAGCAGCAGAAAGTCATTCTGTTGGATAGATTTTCTCTTTTCTAACCACTTTGTAATTTGTAAACTGTGTCCAGGCAAGCTTGGATGAGCTATGTGCAAGGCATCGCGAGCCCATAGCTTTGGTGTTAGACATAGACACGAACAACCAGGGAATGAGACCCGGTGTTACACGTGACACTTCTAACTCAGTAAATCAAAAATCAATTACTGCCCTTTACACCCTCGACGCTCCACCTTCTTTATTCTGCGCTATAACTAAGTATTTTTTCGCAGTCTGTCACGGTTTACAGGCACGTCTCTAAAACTGCCCTGTTATGACGTTAATGTTGATGGCGGCAATTTGGAATGTGCTGACTGCTTTGATTTCACAATGGATCGATGCTTTCTGTACTTAAATCTTGAGCTTTTTGGTTTGTTGCATGTGTATCCCTGCAGCTGATCCAGAAAGCTACAGCCAGAGCTCTGACAGGAATCAGCAAAAGGGAGCATATCTCTTCAGTTTTAGCTTCTCTTCACTGGCTTCCAGTGAAATCTAGAATAGATTTTAAGATTCTTCTTTTAACATATAAAGCTCCCAGTGGACTATCTCCATCATACCTGCAGGATCTCATAGTTCCGTATATTCCTAAAATAACACTTAGATCACGGAGTGCAGGTTTACTTCCAGGTTTAGTTCCTAGAATTCATAAAAGTAGACTGGGAGGACGAGCCTTTAGCTATCAGGCAGCTTTACTATGGAACCAGTTACCAACCTGGGTCCGAGAGGCAGACATATCTTTAAGATCAAACTTAAAACCTTTCTGTTCAGTAAAGTGTACAGTTAGCCTCAAACAAAGTGTGTAGGGTTGATAGATCTAGTTACATTCAGTTGTCACAGTTACAGGTAGAATAGGGTCATCAAACTTTTATTCTTAAAATTTTAGCACAGCTATGCTGCTATAGGCCTACACTGCTGGGGACACAAACATGATCCACTCAGCAGTTCCCCCACCTTCTCAACACCAACCACTCCCTCACCTCCTCTCCTCCTTTGTTTTCCTCCACCAGGATTATCAGTGTGTCCAGTCTTCCTTGTTGTTTTGTGTCTCTCTCCCCCTCTTCTCCCTCTCTCTTTCTCTGTATCTTTCTGCAGGTCTTTCATCTCCAGACCTTCCTGCCGCACAGACCTCGGCCGACAAACCCAGTGTCCACTGTCAGCACCTGCCTATGCTGAGCCCTTTCTTATTAAAACCTGCCTATACCGTTCCTCTTTTTATAACAACCTGCTATGCTGTATTATGTATATATGTATTATGTATATTATGTCTGATATGTTTGTATTTCTATGATTGTATTTTGTTTGTATTTCTATGATTCTGTGATTGTACCTGTTTCTCCCTCTCTCTCTCTTTCTTTATTCTCTCTGTCCTGTCTCCCTCTTCTTTTCCTCCTTTACCCAGCCGACTTTCAGCAGGATGGTTCCTCCTTGTAAGCCTGGTCCTGCTCAAGGTTTCTTCCTGTTAAAAGGGAGTTTTTCCTTGCCACTGTGCTTACCTAGGGGTTCAGGCTCTGGGTTTCTGCCTCTGTAAAGTATCTAGAGACAATTTTTATTATAAAAGGTGCTATATAAATAAAATTTAATTGAATTGAAATTGAATTAAAATGGGTCTCAGTTTAGTTATGATATCAGTGAAAGTGACTCTAAGGTGATACCTGCTATGCTAATACGTCTGATGTTCACTAAAAGACAGATTCCATGTTGGGAAAAGAAGAGTTAATGTTAAACCTGCAGTTCTAAAAAGTTATTAAGTAGAAGTTGTTTCAGCGCGGGGCCATGGCAGCACAGAGAACCTGCTGTGCAGCAAGAAGGTTGCGCAGCAGAGCGCTTCTTTTTTGTGCAGCTCTGTTGTGCAGGTCTGTGTTGCAAAGTATGGAAAGATCAGCAGAGTTGAGAGCACCCTCTGGTTTGTACTACTACTATAACTTATTATTATCATTATTATTATTATTATTAGTAGTAGTAGTAGTAGTAGTAGTAGTAGTAGTAGTATTGTAAATGGTTTTGATTTAAAATCTATATAACACTTTAGAAACTTTCATTATTTTACTGCAAATTGTAGAGGGAAAATCTTTTCTTTAATAGTGTGTAAGGGTTGTTTAAGCTATTAAAAAACTGTCCATACTGTTCTTACATTTTTACTAATGGTTAAATTACTTTGTTATTCCATCTACTGCTGTCTGTATCATTTGTGCAGCCTAAAGCAGCCTAGCCTAAACAGACATTAATTCCTGATCAGCACACACTCACTCACAGTCAGCTGTTTATATGTAACAAAAGTTTTTCCTTTTGAAGATGACTTAAATATCCAACATTAAAACCGGATGGCTGACTTCATCGATTTACAAAAAAAATTAAATGTGAAAATTCAACCTTGTTATAAATAGAATAGAAAAAAAAACAAAAACATATCTCACGATGAACAATTGCCAGCCATCGTCAAAGTAGACAGATCTGGGCTCACACGGTGAAATGACTGGCAACAAGTCATGAAAATTCACGACTCCCTCCACAGTGGTTATAAATTCCCTTTGGCTGCGCTCACATTTTTCAAGAAAATTAATTCTGCTGACTGATTTGCTTTTGTAATGACCTAAAGGTATGCCACTACCATGCTCACTCATGTTGACCTGAATGACAACAGGAAGAAAAATAACAGAAAGTGAATGTCTGTCTTGTATGTATATAATGTTATATGTTATTGGGGAGTGTGGATTATTTTATTTATTATTGAAAACTGATGGATTTTGTCCACAAAGCTACTTCCCTCTCCACCTGTGCTTGTCACATGAAGTTAATATCATGCAGGTTTGGTTACCTATAGCATGGGTTACATCAAGTGATACCTGAGATTAGCAACATGCAAGTGCAGGTTGCAATAAACAGTCTGCAGAAATGAGAAGTGGAGCTTTTCTGTTGTTGTTGCTAACGGAGAGACTGATTTTTAAACTTTTGCAATCTCTTACATAGCAGAGCTCAACAGGAAACCAAAGAAAGTACGACCAAAGTAAAACACTGACATTGTCAAAATGTCTTTTTTTTTAAGAATCTTACTCTTATGATTCAAAATAAAGTGAGGTGAAACAGCTTTGACCTTTTTTCATCTGATCTATGTGTATGGCATTTCCCTGAGCTGCTCTCTGTTGCCACATCAAAATTTGACATCAATGTGTCTTTAGTAGAAGCGGCATTCGGTACATTTTACTCAGTTTGCAAGCTGGAAAGGGCATTTTCCCAAAAAGCCCTTTCTGGTTTGTCATTCACACACAACCACACAGTCCGTTGCACCACACTGGGCCCCATCTGACAGTGTTGCGGCTATTGTTCTTTTTCTGTGTAGAGCGTTGTGCAATCTCACAGCTTATTATTTATTTAGTGTTTATTTGTTTTATTAGTTTGCTTTTGTATTTTTCTCTAACCCCACATAAAATAGAATTATCAATAGTCTTTACAGTTTTGGTTCTTTCTTTCTTTATTTATTTATTTATTGTCATAGGCTGAAATAATGAAAATGTTTGACAACTGCTTCAGAGATGAATAAGATAAATGTGGATTTGCCAAGAGCCCAACAGTCAGTTTATCTGAGGAAATGAACTATGGTCTGTTAAAAGTGGACCAAAGAGCGCTGGTGTGATAGCACCCTAAGACTGCCATGTACAGCAGACCTGGAATCTGTTGCAGATGAGGTAGACTTATCAGTCACTGAAAAGAGTCATTTCAGATGATTTACAGGCCAAGTAGAAAAGTAAGAATAAGTAAGATGTCTCCAGGGAATCTTCAAAATAATGAATCAAGACAAAAAGCCAGTGACATGGGTTTGGAACTTAACTCATCTACATCACAGTGATGTCATAGCACTCTGTGCTCACACTTCATAAAACAGTCATTCACTAATATTACTTTTCTCCAAAAACTGTTTTTTTTTTTTCTCTAATCATCTTTCTTGTCTTCTAATGAACTCCTACTTTCTCTGCTGCAAAAGGCCACTGAAGTCTGATCCAAATGATAGGACTTATGTCTGATCTGACCAGAATAACTAACATACTCTTTTCTCACTATCACTGGTTACAAGACTAAAGCATCTATATTTTAGGAAGCTGCAGAGATTATTAAAGTGATTTTCAGCATCACTCTTTTTTAGGATTGTCTAGGCCTGCAATGTCTAAGGGCGTCATTAAATTAAACATAATCTGATAAAGATGATTAAAGGAAAGGATTGTAGCACACTGTGAGTTATGTCATGGCAAGTTTTTAACTCCTTGTAAACTATTGTATTAATTTGCCTCAACCCGCTTCTGGTCTTATTGATGAGTGTTCCAGATTCCATTTCATAAAGGAAACTCTTTGTCGAACACTTTTGGCTAGAATCTAAACTACACCGGGGCCAGACTGGATTAAAACATTCAAATTGCAATTTTTTGTGACGTGCAGTGAGGTTCCTGGCGTGGCTGAGTCAGATTTACAGATGTATGAATGCAACATCTTATTCACAATGTTTCGGCATTCTGCACACATATATAGGTGTAGTACCATGGCCAAGAAGAAAGTTCCATTTAAACTTTCAGTTCCTGTGATAGCCTTCTGCTGTTTATTACTTCCTGTTTTGATTGAAAGTCCAGTTTTGAGAACATTGTTTTGTTCTTTTGTTCCTGACCATCTCAAGAACAATCAGCAAGACTAACTGTTACACTTAAACATATTCATATAGAAAGAGGGGTGCAATAAAAGTGTCTGCAAATATTGGCAACACACCATTACCACTTAATTAAGCCTTTTGCATGCAATAATGAATGCCTTTCTATCCTTTGTTGTGTGCTAAATGTGATGACTTACACATGTCAGTGAATCAGCTCGCTTCAAAGCTCCTGATTAAAGGAACATCTCGCCGTGCATACCTTCAACTGCATATATTACAGTCTCACACCCTTTTACCCTTCACGGATCCTGAACTCTCCCAAGTTGAAAGCCTTTCTAAGTGCGTTCTCTTCTAGTCTGATGCCTGCGCTGTGTTTACATCGACACTCCTCTTCACTCTGTGAATAGCAGAGCGGTTAGTGTTTTTCATTTTATTTATCTGGTCCTCAACATTCTCAACAATCTTTTTTAAAGAGTTCCGTTTTCATTTATTAAAAAGACAAATGTATAAGATGCTGTTATAAGTATTGTTAAAATTCAGAAACTTAGGGATTTATGTACTTGATTTAGTGTTGCTGCATGCAGAAACATAAATTCCCTTGTGCACTGAGGTGTGCTGGTTTGAGCTCCACCATATTTGATCACTGTAGAGAATTCAATCAGAGCAATTACTTCAATTCACAGCAGAGTTCAACTGTCTTCAGGCAGAGCTGATGGAGTAAATGCACTTCACACATGCACATCGTTCATGTGTGAAGGAGCGTGCGCATGCTGATATTCAAACGGTGGACTCATATGAAAGCATCCTCTTTTATTTTCGCCCTTTCCTGCCACATCTATGCAGATGTCCTGAGCCAGCCCTGTGGGTAGCCATTAATGAAGAACTGGTGAGGCTTATAAAACCTTGATGACAATCCGGCACCTGCATGGATAATACGTGTGTGCTGAGCCCAGCCAGTCATCAACACAGAGAATCTCTAATTCACTGTGAGGAAGAGAGAAAAAAAGGGGCTCCCCATGAGAACAGAGCCCTCTGTGATCTCTCTTCTGAGGCTTGAGGCTTGAGCTGAAATGGGCAGATCTGAAATCATATAAGATGTTTGTGTTGGCAGAGTGTTTTGAAATTTACCTTAGACTGAGGATTGTGTGTGTGTGTGTGTGTGTGTGTGTGTGTGTGTGTGTGTGTGTGTGTGTGTGTGTGTGTGTGTGTGTGTGTGTGTGTCACAAAGATAGACAGCATAGGACAGATGATGACTGTCACGGATCACGGAGACAAAAATTGTGGGTAGAAAGCTCGCATGAAAGCTTAAAAAGGTCTTTGAACAAAGCAACAAAACCAAAACCTTTGGTTGTGTGTGTACGTGTGTGTGTGATCTGATCTGCAAAGACTTTCACAAACAGTTCCAGGCCACATCCACATTTGAATGATTTGTTTTTAAAACCTTTCCAAGGCCACTTGGAAAAGAAAAAAAAAAAAAGCAGGTGTGCCAACAACTCTTAAGCACTTTTATACTTAACCCCGAACATGCCTGACATAATCTCATCTCCTCATGCTGCTATTGTACCATTATTTTCCTGCGGTTCTCATGTCTGACTCGTGATTTATGCCCGAGGTCAGACTATAAACTATGACCTATTAGTGTTGATGAATGGTCACTCTGTCTCCACCTGTTTGCTGCAACAGAAACACAGGTTTAGTTTTTTAACTCTTGCCTTTAAAAAGAAAAGTTTATCTGGCACAAGAAAATTGATGTTCGGTTATGACGAGAAACTGCAGAATAAGTAAGCCTGTCTCACTACATGCAAAGTTTTGTCACTCCACCTTGGAATAGACTTGTCTAATTGTAAGATTACTCATCAGTTATAATCTCTCACAGCATAAATCTATTTGTTGAGGCAGCCTGAGAAAATCCAGTTCTTTTAGGTTTAGCCAGAGAGGCATTTAGAGACAGGTGCTGAGTTCTTGAAGTACTGACGCGAGTGTCAAGTTAAGAAGAATTTTACCAACGTTTCAAAGGCTTTGAGTGTACTGTGGTCCAACCCGTAACTAATCATAAAAACTGAGCTAAATCAGATAATTTGAATGTCAGTCCACATCATCTGATTGCTCCGAATGATTCGTGTCTTTGCATGTATTTACCAAATCTCCCACGCAGCCAGTTCTGTCCTGTCTACATTCATCAGATCAAGAGATCTTGTTGTTTCCACTTATCAGTTAGAAAATTATTAGAATTTCAATGAACCTTTGCTAGCATAATAGTGTGAGACCATTGCTGGACCACTGACACTGTATTATTCTTTTATATTCTAATACCATTAATCCAGTTATTTTATGCTAAGAGTTAAGAATATATCATAATGACATATAGCATATAAAACAGCGACGAACTGTCAGGGGAGGCACGGCCTCACCTGTCATCGTGAAAAGGGAAAAAAAGTAAAATGAAAAAATAAATTAAATGTTGTATTTATATAGTGATTTGTACCATAAAGTTATTTTCCATTTAACTTCACCGGTTTTAGATTATTTGTTATTAAAATTGCAGAGTTTTCACATTTACCGGCATTCAACTATTGCAGTGTGGCACCAACTGGCCGTCTGTGCCTCACCATGGATTGCGCAATCACTCGGCTTACTGTGCCTTACATGCTGTAGTGAGACCATATTGCTGTCTTTCACAATATGAAGTACATTTTCATAGTTTAGCTGATGTATATAATATGTAATGTAGCATTTTTTTTTGTCAACAACTATGTATGGAACGTGTTTCAACTAAAAGAGAGACTAGGTGAGGCACACAGTGCTTGTGCGCTCAAAGAACAAAAAAAAACCCTTTATTGGGTATACAAAGAGGAAAAACCGAAGGTGCTGTAATGGAGGGAAAAATAGTGCTCACAATACTAAAATCCAAAACCTCTTCACGTGGAGGCTCCACTGCAGGGTGTCCAAAAACCAGACTAGACTTCTCAGGGAACATGGCAACCACTCTGCAGGTGAGACAACAATCCAACGCTGGTGCTCGGGTGCTCCTGCCTCATATCTCCGTCTCTGATTGCCGATGAGCCACAGGTGCATCTGGTCACCAGCAAAGACCCAGGCTGCCACGCTCCCTAGTGGACAAAACAAGAACACCAGGCAAATACCAGAAAACCAAAAAATGCAGAACCATAACATGGGTGCCTCCTGGCACCCATTGAAGGGGGTGGTTTTCGGACGGAGGGATCCTGACCCAGTATCCACCTGGTTCTTGGTGCTCACTAGGACCTCCGGAACATCCTTAGCTTTCACTGGGGCATCTTTTGCTACAGGCTCTAGGCCAGCTTCAGCTTCTGCAGGAGCTGTCTCAGCCATGGGCTTGGATGCATCCTCTGCCTCTACGGGAGCGGCTGCAGCCAGGGCCTCTGGGACAGTCTTGGCTTCTTCAAGGGCAGCTCTATGGGGATAGCTTTAGTTACAACAAGTGCAGCTTTGGTTCCTACCGGGACGACTGCAGCCATGGGATCTGGGCCTGTCTCAGTCTTTACAGGGTCATCTGCCACAGGCTTGGGGGCAGCCTCCGCGTCTTGGGGGATGACCACAACCCGAAAAACCAAAAAAAAAAAATAGCGCGCTGCTATATTGCAGTCAATTAAGAGTTAGCAAGAAGTGCAGTCATTAATTTTTTCTGTTTGGCTGGCCTTACTTTGAAATGGAAGATTACATATCTTAAAACTTTTAAAACTAAAAGAAGACAATGAACAATTCTACCAACAAGTTATCAATGCTTGGATGGACTTTATTTTTTTTTTAATTAAATGTGCTTTTTTTGTGCTACAGTTTGTATGTGTAAAGAATGCTGATATGAGACTTTAAACATAACTTATTAACTGCTGCTAATCAAATATTGGATAAGATAGTCTGTAGGGTAATACTGTATGTTTGTAAATCTGATTGTGATGACATCAGTGCCTCACCAGCCACTAACCTCACCGCCCGTCACTGCATAGAAATGAGGGAGAGAATATTTCTGGATCATATAAAGCACATAAAAGCCCGAGTGGCTAGGTTAAACCTCAGAGATGAGAGGATTTAGATCGGATATCTGAGAGAGCCACTACTCTTCCATGTAGTGAGGAGCTGGACGGCTCCTTGGGGGGTTGTTCCAGGCGTGCCCTTCGGGGAGGAGGCGCCGAGGCAGGCCCAGGACACACTGATGAGATTGCATTTCTCATCCTGCTCTGGAACACCTGCGTGTTATCCCATAGTATCAGGAGGAAGGAAGTGGGGAAAGGATGATCTGGGCTTCCCTGCTTCCTCTGTGATCCGGACCTGGATAAATGGAGGTAAAAGAACCAGTCCATAACGTGCTAATCTGACGCTTTGTCAATACAAATAAAGACACAGAGCCACGACGTGACTTGTCTTCCTTGAGGTGGATGAACAAGAAAAAAAAGCTATCATGCTGGGATATTTCCCCTTGTCAAAGACTGTTTTTCCGGTGACCAGGTGTGTTTGCAGGAGCCTGAGGTACTCAGAAATATAAACCAGTGCAGGTCTCAAATTAGCACACCGAAGGGAGTCGAGTGGAGGCAGAGAGGACCAAATACACTGTAAAGGTACGGCCATGTCAACAGATCTCAACAGATCTGTAGGAACCTGTTTATTATCAGCTGAGGTGTAGCTTGAGCGATATGTTTGACAGTGTAGCAAATTAAGGATAATAAGAAACGTGGAATGTTAGTGGTCATCATGTTTTAACAAGACTGGGTAGAACTTAACCCCTGTCCACATGGTTAAGGAGCATGATCAACATGTTTTATTCTGTGTGTGTGTGTGGGGGGTGCTGCTCTGCTACAGAAAGTTTGTTTTATTTAAAACACGTGAGGGGTTTTGAGCTGAGCATCTGATATCATAACAGCTTCAGAGGCTATTTTGACAGGGGCATTGAGAATGATATATCTGTGACCTTTCTACCTCTCAGATAAACGTGAATGGATGCTGTGTCCCACACACATGAATTATAACAATGGTGCAAAACTCAAATGGAGGATTCCTTGTTTAAGTATAATGAATGCTGCCAGGATTATCTAGTGACATTTTCGTTTCTAAAACAACTTGCAGATCAATTTAAATACAGATGCAAAAACATTTTAGAAAGTATATCATCTTGTAAACATTGTAAGGACAAGCACTATTGTTTTCTCATTAATGTTGTAAATACTGATTTTATTAACGTAGATACAAAAATTCATCAAACAAGACCAATTATGTTGCAATTTCTAGTAGTTTTCTGGCTTGAAGAGAAACAAATTGGAAAAATTGACTTTCTATCATGAAGGTGCAGATATAAGAAAACAATTATTTTTCAAAATCAAACTCAAATTTCAATTCAGTTCAGTTTAGTTTATTTGTATAGCGCCTTTTACAACAGAAATTGTTTCTAGGTGCTTTACAGAGGCAGAAACCCAGAGTCTAAACCCCCAGTTTAAGCAGTGACAAGGGAAAAACTCCCTTTGAACAGGACAAAACCTTGAGCAGGACCAGGCTTACAAGGAGGAACCATCCTGCAGAAAGCCGGCTGGGTAAAGGAGGAGAAGAAGAAGGAGACAGAACAGACAGAATAAAAGAGAGAGAGAGAGAGAGAGAAACAAATATGCGAACATAGCAAACATAATACAACATGGCGGGTTGTTATAAAAAGGGGAACAGCATAGAACAATTTCAATTTTCAATTCAATTTCGGTTTCAATTTCAAACGCTTTAAATTGATTGCTCTCTTTATTATAATGTGTGTGACATTATCACGTGGTTGTGTATTTTTTCAATGATCCTCCAACTTCCTCATTCCTGCTCACAATAATCCGCCGCCCTCGTCATTATAAGCTCCATTACTGATATTATATCATGTTTTATTCAGCATGGCCTTTAGTGAAAAGCATTTCATAATCCTACCACTACAGTTTCTGAATTTGTATGGTTTCCTTACTAGTGACAAGAGCAGGGGACCATTTTCTGGCGATGTTTGCTCCTCTGTCTTCTGTCAATAAAGGTGTCACTGTAAGTCAATAAGCTGCTGATGTTGGACAGATAGGTTTCCAAACATTTCCTCTTTCTCCTAAATTCTGGGCCTAATTTAAGTCAGGTCTTGATTAAATTATTCAGGGGTTCAGGCTACTTCATCAGTCAACAGCTCCACACTAGATTAAATACATCATACCTTCACAATGGGGTACATACAGTATGATACTATATTTCACTGAGGTTCCTGAGGTTCCTGAGCCTTTTCCTCACATTTTTTCCTCACCATCCTGTGGCTAGAATGATGCTTTATTTAGTATGTGGAGATGTATTCTTGCCTCAGTGCGCTACATACATCAGAAGTTCCCTTTTCTTTCACCTAGCCATGTTTGCAAGACAGAAGAAGAGCTAATTCAAACAGTCATATTACGTCCCATTGATTAATGAGACTGGTGTCAGCAGTGCAAACAGGATGTAGTATCCCTGAGGCGTCACAGAAAAGCAAGCCTTCTGAAAAATCAGCCTCAAATCTGAGGACAGTCCAGGGGAGTCCGAATAGGTCCAGCTTCCGTCCACGTAGGGACGTCAGAGACAAACTATAGTACAGAGTGAATATGAGACAGTGGAAGTTAAGCTTTTTCAAACTGTTTTTTATTCATTCAAACCTGATTCTGATGACGTGGCATCGATTGTAATGCACAGAGACTGCAGTCGTTTCCTCGAGTTGCAGTCATAGAAAATGTGCACGTCGGAAAGTAGAATAGCCTGTTGTGGCTTCCCTGTACCCTGCTCTCACGCTCCCCTGTATAATTTCACACAATTCAACTTTCAACTCTACGTGGACTTGAAAGGCTGGTGCACTCTTTCTTTCTTTCTTTCTTTATTTTTTTTTTATCCAACATAAGAGGACCTATCCACATGCTGGCAGGAAGAATCATCCAGAATTCAACGTAAAGTTAAAATACTGTCACCCTGCTCTGGGAAAGGGCAGATTCTTTATGGCTAAATAGAAACCTGAGACAGTTTGGGCTGGTTCATTTATTCAGTACAGCCTTTAAAGGAAAGTTAGACTCCCAGTAGAACCAATTATCATGTTTATTGTTTTGTTAATGCTGTATAAAATCTAACCATCCAGCAATGAGGTGCTTTACCCTAGTAATATTTCTTCAAAAGAATAAAAGCAACAACCTTGAAACTGTTTTTCAAGGTCTGAAGTTTGGTCTTTCTAGTCATTTTAAGGAGGGCTACATTTCTACAGTGGAGAAAAGAAAGGGCCAATTTAAATTGCTCTCATGCTTCTCATCTTTTTTTTTTTTACACCTTTCATGTTGCTGAAGCATCGTCAAAGGATTCTGCGTACCTGGTTAGTTTAGATGTTGGAACACGTCCCCAGAGTGTGGTGTTGGTGGTGCAGGAAGTCAGTGCTCTGATGTACCAGTTGGCAGGGACCGCAGGGGTGAAACCTTCTGAGGAATAATCTGTCTTGAGGCAGATGAGTAGAAAGGTGTTAATGTTGACCTGGAGACAACACATCCTGGCCAACGGATTGAAGTTTTTTTCTGTTTTTTTTTATGGTCATATTTCCACATTAAAGACAAACAGATGACACATGACCTCATTTAATCTTTCGCAACTCAGTCACAACACTTCTTTCTGACACACCTTCGCCAAAGTGAGGCAAAAGCTAAACTACCATTTTTTATGACAGTTATCCCTCACAAAGTGTACGTTATAGACCACATGTTAGATGGGAGGGGAAATGACTCAGAGGGGGAAATGCTGATTGTACCGAAGGCCGAGAAAAAGCTTTTTATTGAGAGTGAAAGCCAATGAGGCCACATTGCTGTCTAATACAAAACCATTGGTCTTGTATCTGGGTCTCAATTATTCAACAGGAACACTGCAACCCCCTCTAAAGAAGGGAGTAGATATTGGGCTCTACATTACCTTTTCAACAGGGGAATAGCGGGACTGCAGTACATTCCACCTGAGAGGCTGCTCTGGGACCAGGCACCAGCTGCGCCCCTAATGACACCATCCATTTCTCGGGGCCTCCTTCAACACAAATACAGCAATTTTACAATTTATACACATCCGTGTTTGTGACTTTCCTTGCGCGTGATCCACATGTTGGAACGGTAACATGAGAACGGCCACCAACTAGGTTTGAGTTTGTTTAATACAACAGTGGTTCCCGTTGGTGGTTCACGTCGGTGCTCTGTACTGGATTGTCATTATATTATTGAAGCACACATCACATCTGTCACTGTAAATGAACTCCATGTCAGTGCGGCAGCTATTGAACATAAATTCAATTTAGTGTATTGAGACAGACAGATGTGACACGCATCAGGCCAACAGTCCATAGTCTGCGATTAGATGAAAGTTGATCATTCTGAGTGTAAATTTATGATGCTCGCTATAAATCTGTCAGCAGAACAGTGTTTGAAACAATTCATACATATTATACTGTGTGTTGCGTTATTGCACCCACTGTGTGCAGCTGTCAATTATTAAACCTCAAATGGAGGCATACCCAGTTGTGACCATTACAGTCAGACTCAGGCTCAGGTGTGTGTCAAACAGTGAGGGACGTTCTATGTGTCTGGAACATAGCAGGCAAAAATGCTTTGAGTCATTGTAGTTAACCCATAGTGAGGTTGATGGGAAATGAAAGCCACTGGTGCCTGTAAAAACAAACGTGAACTGTATTCAAACATCCGGCTGATGAAAAAACTCTTTCCTTGTATTTTAATGGATGGCAGATGGCGTTTTTCCTCTGCTGTAGGAAAATTCGAAGCCCAGGCTGCCATGGGGATTATTTACACAGTGCTGTTTGGAGCTGTTGAACTCACCTTGGTTGACCTTTGTGCAGATGCCACATCTCATAGCCATGCTTAATAAATGAAACATGCCTCCTTGACACAAACACAGTACTGGCAGTTGCGCACGACCATATATCACAGAGTCTCCCAATATAATCTACTAATCTTTGCTAGCTGTAATGTATTACATCAGGGTGAGCGATGGATCAGCTGTGACTTTGCAGGACCAATTTAAATTTTCAGAATGCCAGAAAGGGCTTGGTGAAACGAGGCCGGCTAAGACTCGAGGTTTATTAACAAATTTATTTGAAGATAAACGTAATTTTCAGTCCCCTTCCCTACTGCCCAGTCTGGAACCAAGTCGTTAAGAAGGTCGCATGACTGTGTGTTTGATGACTACGCGACCCTGTTGCTCACAGCAGAGACTGATTAGAAGAGGATGAGGAGCGGGGAAAAAATACTGGGATGTTTGAAGAGTTGTATTTTCCGAAGACATAACTGTCATTTTTATTGCATGAAAAAAAAAATCATCATTTTAAGAAATTAATAAATAAAAAAAAACACAAAAAACATAATTTCATCATTTTATATTATCAAGACAAAATAGACATGCTCTTTTCATCTGTGATTTCTCTGAAGTATTGATTCATAAAGTGAAAAATAAAAAAATACTTTAACATCACCAACAAACATCACAAACCATCAAACTGAGATTTACTCATTTTTCTGAGAAATATATCAGAGTGGCCCAGTTCTAACACATACAAAGTATATTCACGTGTGCGTCTGTGTGTGTGTGTTCACTTCAAAGTGAGGATGAGCAGTTGTGAGGCTCAGCAGAGAAATGACTCTCTGAAAGAGGCCACCAGAAGAAATGAAACACTGCCATTTTTTGGTGCAACCAAATGGCTTTGCAAAGGGTGGACTTCCCATCTTCCCGCTTTCAGCCCATGTTCTGTCGTCCCTCAAAGCTGCAGCATTAAAACCAAACATGACATTTTTGTTCCAAGAATTATCTGATTTATTTAAACTCTTCATAACAATTACCAAACGCCTCAGTTTCTTTAATCCTTATCACAGTTGAAAGTATGGAGTAAATATGGAGTATGGAGTCAGTTATGGAAGTAAATCTGTGCCACTTTGCATTGAATTTGAATTTCTAGCAATGATTTTTTTTTTGCATCAAAATCAGACTTTTGGCGTTCATGCTAATTGTGTTAGTAAATATCTTATGGTGCGCGAACATGCTCACTTGAACGAACCCAAAGCATGTCTGCTAGAAGTTAGTCGTAGCACCTTTTGAGTACCTGCTAGCAGCAACAAACTTACAGAGGAGCCATGATAGATAGATAGATAGATAGATAGATAGATAGATAGATAGATAGATAGATAGATAGATAGATAGATAGATAGATAGATACTTTATTAATCTCAAAGAGAAATTCGCAATTAATTAAGATAAAGTGACATGTGTAGCCGAGACGTGTAGCCATCAAAGTAATGTTAATGTAAACTTGCTGGGGGCAGAGCTTGAAAATATAGCCCTTGTGGACCATTGGTATTTTAACGCCCGGGTGGTCACCTGAGAGTTGTTGGCAGGGTCGCTGGAAGGGTCGTTGGCAGGGTCGTTCACCTAGTTTCAGTTTGGGTACTTCCCCTTTGTCTGTTGGGTCACATGGTAATGAGTCACCAGGTCTCGTTAAACGGTGTGAACGTTTGGATTGTTGACGAAGAGAGTGGAGGACTGCATTGTACATGGGTGACAGAAAGTGCCTTATTCCACCACCTCTGTTTAAAGATGGTTTTTCCAACTTGACGTGGATGGCTTCCTTGACATCCCTCTCAAACCAGCGATCTTCTCTGGCCAGCACACGTACTTGACTGTCCTCAAAGCAGTGTCCGCTTTCTTTTAGGTGTAGGTGTACTGCTGAGTCCTGTCCTGAAGAAGTGGCACGTCTGTGTTGGGCCATTCGTTTATGCAGGGGCTTTTTTGTCTCCCCAATGTACAGTTCCTTGCATTCCTCCTGGCACTGTACAGCATAGACAACATTGCTTTGTTTGTGTCTTGGTGTCTTGTCTTTTGGCTGGACCAGTTTCTGTCTGAGTGTGTTGGAGGGTTTGAACTGTACTTGGAAAATGTACTGGAGGATTCTCCTGAATTTTCAGAAAAATTCATTCTCCAAAATCCAGAATCCTCCAGAAACAAGATGACATGCCACTATTCCCCCGTTTTTCTCCTCTTCTTTGCTGGGGTCTTGTTTTTTTGGAGGTCTTTGTGAAGGCCCAGTCTGGGTAACCACATTTTGAGTGCTGTTTTAAGATGTTCCCGTTCTTTCTTCTTCCCTTGGGTTGTGGTGGGTATTTCTTTGGCCCTATGTTGTAGGATTTTGTTTGTGTTCCAGCGGGTGGTGTGAGTCAAAAAGGAGGTACTGATCTGTGTGGGTAGGTTTTCTGTAAGGTTTCTGTCCTCCTCGATCTTGACTGCACAGTCCAAGAAGGCCAGACTGTCTTCTTTTACATCCTCTCTGGTGAAATTAACTTAATGATCTGTATTGTTGAGGTAGGTTGAGAACGCTTCCAATTTTTTTGTTTGAATCTTGACCCAGGTGTCATCAACATATCTGAACCAGTGGCTTGGGATGGTTCCTGTGAAGGACAACAGGGTTCTGTTTCACCATAATGACCAGGGTCTCCCATATTTGCATATAATGCGTCCCAGAATATGTTCCATGCGAGAACGCAGTCCTTAGCAAAGATGATTGAGCAGTTGTTCCTAGGTGCGAGAAACAAAATACAGATAGTTCACAATCTAATGCTTGCATTAAAATTGTAACAAAATAATGCTTCTTGTGAAAGAGATTAACAATTATAAGAGGAGCATCAACATCCCATCCTCCCTTTTCACTGGAAACCAGAGGTCACTGACAGCTCAGAGCACTTCCTGTCAGCCAAAAATAGAGATAACCCTTGTCACAAAAGTTGCTACAATAAAGAGTTGCTGTGCTCCTTTATGGTAAATGCAGCTGCTGTGTTCCCTGTTGTCACTGTTTGTCAAAATGTGACTGACATTCGTACTTTTTGTTTGGGTGTGGGAGTTTGTGTGTGTATTTGATGCCAGACACCATTTCTTTTCCGTCAGCAAGCGAGAAACCAAGGCACGACTAAACCAATCACTGTGTCGCTGATTTTTGTTTAATTTCGACAGCCTCGCTGAAAGCACCCATCAAAACACCAAGACAATCTGATTGTTGCGCTATGAACATAAACCTGTCTTTATAGAAGTCGTTGAAATGCATGTGCACGGCTCTCCAGGAGGCATCTAATTTGCCACAGTAAATTATTACATTCCTTTAATGTAATTTGACAGATGGGGCTTTTGATCATTCTCCATGGGAACATGGGAAAATAGCTTGAACAAAGATGTTCTGGAAACATAAACCTTTAAAAAAAATAGTTCCATGACCATAACCATCATTTCACTCTATCTGAAATGTTTACCGAAACAGTTGAAAACTTTTACATAGCGTTGGTATTCCGGCTCTGATCTGATTAAATATGTTAGTGAGTACAGACCTTTGAGAAGTTTCTAAAGCGTGTTGTCTCTATATTTTTGGGTTTATATTTTTTTCTTGAGTTAGCCGCTGTCTGCTATAAACCACTTTTAAATCCTGGAAAGTCACGTAACCCAGCATCAAGTATCATTTGCAGCACATACCGTATCATCAATCACACATCTGCGAAGCCCCTTTCTTGGTGAATTCCTCTCCTTTATTCTTTGGTTTTCCCTGATAAAAGCTGGCAACGGCCTGATTACAAAGCAGGGAGAAATATCTCAGCTGATGCAATTAGTATTGATAAGATGTGGCCCATCTACCTGCTACAATAGAGCTGCCATTATACAGTACATAATGCCTTCTGCCTGTCTTTTGGCTGCTATGGACAATCAGAATGGAGTGGAACAGTGTGACCTGGTGAATAACAGATAAAAGCCCCTGCAATCATGGCAGGCCTACGACATTAAAACCTTTTATAGATTTCTGCATGCTGCCATTTTCTGATGAGAGGGACATTTTCAATGGGATCTGATGGCAGCTGTCAGGGGATCAGGGCTCGCTAGATTGAAGGTTTGAGGGCCAGATGGAAAGAAAAGGAAAAAGACCTTGGTTTTGATCATCACATCATTTCTGCTTGATATTCATGGACTCTGCCTTAGGTTTTCTCTACCTCTCTTTCTCTTTTGCTCTTTCCGTGTGTGTGTGTGTGCGTGTCACTTGAATCTTTTAAAACTCATAGGGCAAAAAAACATTGCTATTATTTCATTTATTTTATTTGTGAGGATGTCAAAAAGTGGATTAGTTATTAATGCAAAAAAAATAACCATAATTTTTGTTGGTGGATGGTCATCATCCAAAATTTGGCTCTTGCACTGATCCAACATATCCGTAGTTTGGACATTGGCCATGTCAAGGCTCCTCCACTCTAGCTGGATGTGCACCTCCCCTGAAATGTGGTTCTTTCCCCCAGTGTTGCCGACAGCTGTGATTGGTCCCCTGTATTTGTCGTCTATTCCCGCCTTTCCCATTTCAGTTCCCGCATCCACTTCAAGAGAGATTGACAAATACAAATGTTTTAATCTTTATTTAAACAACAGCATTGCCTGCAAGCGGAAAAATCATGGAAAGCCATTTAACAAGTATCGATTCTACAAACACACCAGTGTAGGAGTGTTAATGCGCCCCACAGTATGTGTACATGTGTGGCACAAGCAAAAATCTAAAAACCATATAAAATCAACATTGGATGATCTACAAATGACTGCAGTTGTGTTGATAGATAATGACAGCAGGATTGTTGCCTGCTGCCTTTATATTTATGAATGAAACCAAATTGTTTGATTCAAAGAAAAGTCTCATGTTGTGTTATTGCTATTTTTACTGTTGTAAGACTTTGCTTGGATGAGGTTTTGTTGGGCAAACATTCCTACTATGAGTAGTTAGAGGTAGTTTAAAGCAAATAAGGTTTCCTTTAAAAAGTCTAATAAAAATATGAGCCAAAGTTCTTTTTTCCAGCAAAGTAATGTGACATCACTGACCAAAGGTTAAAAGGGGTTCCAAGTCTTCGGAGTTGGTAGGAACTGAAATAAACATTCTTCTTTACTGGGAGTGATGCAGCACAGTGTTGGACCTGGGAGCCAAAAATGGACCTGAGAATGAGTGGAGGCAGAGGTACCTGTGAGCAGCACAGTGTATGCTTTGGTGGAGGGTTTCCAAGCAGAACTGTGACCATACAACAAGGTGATAGAGCAGAACGGCGCATGACAGGACATCTGGAAGTGGAACTCCCAGAGGAGGAACCCCGTGTTGTTACGGGTCTGTGGTGTTCTCTCCAGGCCGTTCAGTAAACGCACACAAGTGGAAAAATCTACATGCTGAATATTTTCCAGAAAGGGGTACTCTCAAACGTACCATGAGCTGCTGATCCTTGTGGACTGACTCGGATCCCCTCGTCCATCAGGACGGCCAGCCAGACCAGTGACAGTGTGCCTGTTCATCATCATTGCTAGGTTAGTTTGTTTTTAGTTAGTTTTTTAGACATTGTTTTTACATTCTGCATCATCTTGGAAATAAGAGCAGCCTGAGAAAAGAGGGTAAAAGGATAAAGCAAAACCCAAGATGAAGGCACCTTAAATAAACAAGAGAAGACCAGACATACTGGCCCATGTGGAACCCATGTAGTAAAATTATTAACTAAATAGTATTTTTGATAATATTGTTAACAATGGGGATTCTACTCCTTAATTGTCTATTGAAAGTGCTGTTTATAAACTGTAGTGATAAAACTGATTTGATCCATGTGTTAACTTAATTAGTAAGATTATATCAAGGAATTCTGTATTTGTTTTAATTTTGAATGGACTTTCTCAGATATTCTGCAGCGGCTGTATTGTGAGTATTAATTATGTGTCTACGTTGTTACTAATTAGTCCCTGGGAGATATGTTTGTCTTACAGGAAAAAGTGGAAATATTATTATGATCCATCTACTGGATGTCGCTCCTACATAGATGACATGATCTGACATTCCTTTTAGAGGCCTGCTTTAAAAGATCAAGGGTCTAGTTCTCAGATACACTTTGCATTCAAAGTCATTCTCTGTGAGCAGTGGCGACAGCTGAGACAAGATGCTGGCAACATGAAGCAGATTTTTATCTTTAGACTTGTCTCAATCTATTTTACTAGTTCTATCCTGTTTTTCCACCGGCTACCTGTGCTGGCTGCATGTTACCACCTGTGAACGCTTCAGTACTGTGGCAGACAGATCAGAATTTAGCTATAAGAAGTTAGCCACTTCTGTATCGCCTGACAAACCACTTTTAAATTTACTATCCTTCAGAGCCAGTGGCCCAGAGGTTAGAAAGTGTAGGTAAGCTGTAAAAGCTGAAGAATGCATGAGAAAAATCAACCATGACTCTCTCGCGCTCTCTTTCATCGTCACTCTAAACGAAGCACCCATTTTCATCTTTAAATTCTGATATAAACAAGCCTGTAATCCCAGGTGATTTCACAGTAAATATAATCCCCTGCTTCCCAGGTGACATTCAGGAGCCACAAAAGCTCCACCAAAACAGGCTGTAACCCAAGACAGATCCCAGGGTCCTTTGATCCAATCTTTCATAATAGAAAAAAGGTCTTGTTATCGTCGCCATAACAATGTCCAATCTCTCACTAGAGAATAGACCCCCTCCCCACCCCTTATTAGAGCATACAGAGGTCAGAGACACTGTGAATGTGCACTCTCAGATCAACTTAAGGTGCAGAGTTCAAGGAATCCCACCGGCCAAGTTCCTCTTATCACATTCTGCTTAGAGAGACAGAAAGCCGTATCGAGGACTGCAAAGCAGTCCAGCTCAGCTGCAATCTGGAGTTAATGAAGTAGCTCCGTGAACATTCTTTTTCATTTTTTAAACATATTTTTCATCCAGAATCAGAATTTGACTCTCTGGCCCATAATTTGAATGTCTGTCGAAGTTGCAAAAACCTTCTCTGAGCATTTTCCTAGAACAATACTTGAAGCCCTAATAGCCCAGCTTTAAAAATATTATCTGACTGAACATTAAACATTGAATATGCATCTCATATTACTTTTTATGTCAAATCCTTATATTAAATCAGGACTGCCAACAAATTAAAAAAAAAAAATGCAGAAACTTTGTGACAAACAGTGACCGTTAATCGAGTTGCCTTTGAAATGTAATATCGAAATCATTTGCTTAGATGAATGCTGTTTTTCTCTTTGCTTTGCATTAAAATGGAAGTTCAGAGTCCCAGACATGAGGACAGTCATGAAAGCAGTTTTCCTAATCCTCCCTTCTCACACCGGGGACTCTGTTGGAGCAGCGTCTTGTAACATCTGGCTTATCCTTCCCCTTCAGCACCCATGAGCCCAGGGGCAAACAGACACTCGCATGCACGCTCACACACACAGACCTCATGCCTCTGAGGCACAATAAGTAATTTCGCACTGTGTGCCGTGTGCGCGACTATAAGATTGCTAGGTACGCGGTCTGTGTAGTGATGCCAGTCGTCACACAGCAGACTGTCACATGCAGCTCTGTGGAGCTCCTGATAGTCCGAGAGCTTCACATCTGAAGCTTCCGACTGTTCAGCTCACGTCCAGTTCAGGAAGTAGAATGGTGCCTCTTGCACTGATGCCCACTGGCAGCGCCACCTGAGTGACCATATAGGCAGGAGTTCAAGGGAAAAAAACATGGCTGCTGTCGGTATAGCGCTGGCAGCTTAAAGAAAAATTAAAAGAACCTTCATGTGTGTACCATACTGTGTATCCTTTCACTAGCTTTTCTTTTCAGGTTGCACCATCACCATTACATCCTAAGCTTTTGCACCTGTTGTTCATGACAATAATACCAGTAAAGACCTTTAGAAAAATAAGGCTCCTTTTGCAATCATTTCCTGGAATTATGCACCAGATGTGGCCTTTTACTTTATATGTTGGCACCACAGTGCCACAGGATAATCTTTATAAAAGCCTTTTCTGGGGGACTAATTTTTCTATGTTTTACTTCCTCTTTATCAGGAAAAAACCTTGAGAAGGACTAATGAATAGAACACCTGCAGATAAATGCAGAGAGACACAGACAATACAGCAGTAGAACACATCCTCCGACCAGGAACTTCTTTAAATATGTTTAATAATTTATCATAAACAGCTCATTTCCATTTTATCTTAAACACCTGGACTCCTAATCAGGGTCCCCTGGGTGCTGGTATCAGAACAAATCAGTGTATACTGATAACAAACAATGAGACGTAAAGGATTAGACTGAGGAGTTTTTATGGTTCTTCCTGGAAACAGCCTGGGAGACCGAATCAGGTGGCAGACTGAAACCAAATTAAACAAGACGAGGTTAAGAGCTGTGATGGGCACTAAAGAGTAAAGCCCAAAATTCCTCAGATGCCTGTGCATAATGGAATTTTAATGAAAAACTGGTGCGGCGCAGCAGTCTAACAACTCTCTGGAGATTTATGTTATTTTTTTTTTTAATACAGCCATTGGAATTCAGAGCACACCTTCAAGCTATAACCAGGTGAAGCGCTGCCTGAGGCTGCTGCTTACATATCCACTGAAGTAATCATCAAGTCTCAGCAGGATATTTTCCTCCCATTGACCCCTCACGTATCACACACAATGCTAGCAGCTTATGTTCTGTGCTCAGAGAAATGGTAAAAGGGCTTTGGGAACACTCTCTGCTGTATTTTAGAGCCTCAGTTTTAACATACTATGATGGGAAATATAACTGTTGTCAACACTGCTGGAGGAAATTTGGAAATGTGAAATTTTGTTACTCACTGATTTATTGCAAGCCTTTCAGAAATTGACTCTGGCACGTTCCATTTGATCACATTTCCTCTTTCTTATAAAGTGTGGGGAAACCTGTGTAATATCAGAAGGATGAATTGACCCTTTTCTTCTCTTTTTCTTTTTCCAAGGGGCAGTTGTTGCAACACCTCACACCGACCACAGCGGGGATACAAATAGGCGCTGCCTCGAGTAACGTCAGGCCAAAACCATGAGCAAACACTGAGCACGCCAAATCATTTTTCAGCGTGAGCCTTGAGAAGGTTTCATCTTCTCCTGGATGGCCAGATGTGGACTGGTGTTTAATGGTTTCAGAGCCAGCAGGATGGGATGAAACCAGCGGAGACAAATATCAGTACCACTTTAGTATGATCATTGCTGGATCCGGAGCTATTTTTCGTACAGACGCTTCGCCAGCCTCCCCTAGCTTTTGCTAAAGATTTACTGTTTATGTGGTAAACATCAAATTTTAGCCCTCGGTTGTGGGAGCTCTGATGGCCAATCAATAATGATGGTGATGGCCAGATGTATTATTTAAAAATAAGGATAACAGCTGAGAGAAATATGGCACACATTAGCTCATATAAACAGGATAAGACTGCTGCTGTCTCCTTTTATGTCGTCCTCTGGCATATTTTTTTTTTTTTAATTCATTTTCTTTATCTGCTTCCAGCATCCCCCTAGGCAACAATCTAATCATCTACAATAGTTAAAGAGAGGCTCTTAATTAGTCCTGCCCATGTCAGAATCGCCCTGAACTTGTGATCAGACAGCGTTAGCAGCCTGCCAAACAGGACCACAAGGGTTAATATGCTGGTGGTTTTGGGGGAGGGAAACAAGTGCGGAGAGAATTTTGGGGATTCCCTCGCTCGCTCTGAGAACTGCAAAGCCATCCATCAAATCTGTTTTTACAGGACTAAAGAACTAAACCACAAGCCTGCGGGTAGGATATTAAGGGCCTGATAATGGGAGCTGCGGTAATTGATCTATTTAAAACAACCACAGCAAAGCAGTGGTGCAGTGAAGGATTTGTGGCATTTTCATTCACTCCATTTCTCACCTCTTGATTAGATCTGAATGGCCAGTGGGTAAACAATGTCACCATGTCTTATTTACTGCACAGATGTCAGGCTCTAATGGCAGCAAGCTCCTTTTTTCTTCTTTTTATTCTAGCCTATTGTAAAGGGTAATTTCCAGTAAGGTACCTAAATCAGTGTGTGAATGATGATGATGATATGAATTAAACAAAACTCACCAGGTTAAATACCATAAAAATTCAAATATTAAGATTTTGCAGCCTTAAATAACTGTTAACTAGTATCTTTCAAAACCCATTCTCAGTTTACATGCCAACATTTAATATTAGTTATTGGCAACATTATAATATAATCATTTATTTGTAGGATATATATTTTTTAACTGTAAACACTTTAAAGTGAGATTTCATGGTTTAGAAAAGAAAACTTTCTTAATGCATATCTATCTATCTATCTATCTATCTATCTATCTATCTATCTATCTATCTATCTATCTATCTATCTATCTATCTAATAACTGAATTGAGTATAAAAGCAAAAATAAAAATGTGGAACTAGCATTGGGATGATTAGGGTGCATTTCTGGGTCTACCTTTTGGGATCCCTTTCTCCTATCTGTCATATGGTGTTTACAGGACTGTTGCTACTTTTACCCAGTGAGAGAGAAACCCACCGCATTTTCCCTTCATCATGGTTTCTTTACTGGATGAAGACCTTGAAGGGCATCTTTTATAATGATACAGATGATTACGTCTGCTGTAGCCTACAGCCTTTTACCTTTCCTGACATACAGTTCTGTTCTTGTGCCCCTGATTTAAAGCTGACAGTATAAGCCCCTTTTCCACTGCTGGAACTTTTATCATTTACCTCAAAAACTCAGCAAGTTTCCATCGAAATTACTGGGGGGCGACTTTCCCCTGTGGTGCTTTAAGGCAGCGGTCCCCAACCTTTTTTGCACCAGGGATCGGTTTAATGTCAGACAGTATTTTCAGGGACCGGCTGTTTAGATGTAGCGGATAAATTCAACAAAAGAACGTGATATGACGTCATGAAAACCGTGGTATTTTCTAAATATAATAATAAACGTGTGTCAATAGTGAGCCATGGACAGATGTAACCAAGAGAATCCAGTCATTTTTCAAAATAAAACATCGTTCAGTTTCAGATAATAAATAAAACAAAATAATGTAAGTTATTTATTCTTTATGTGCGGCCTGGTACCAAATGTCCCACGGACCGGTACCGGTCCGCGGCCCGAGGGTTGGGGACCGCTGCTTTAAGGAATGGAACAGTTGTGTGTTGAAAAGGGTTGTTTGAAAAATGTTTGGAAAAACAACAAATCTACCATTAATTTGTTGCCTGTGGTTGGGAAGCAGCATGAATGCCGGGTTGACCAATTGAAGCTAAAAGACATCTCACATCTGGCAACGGTTTCCAAGGCAAGGTAAAAGTCTCAAACCCACTACACTCGCTTGATTTAAAATGAAAGAACAAATGTAGATGTGACCCACGATGTAGCAAAGCTGCAGGAGTTAAGTTAAATCTGAACTAAACCTCTGAACCTCACACTTTTTGATGAGCTGTACTTTTTCATATTGAACTTTGAGTATTTTTTTATAGATGTAGCAGCGCAGTACAAATAATTCACTTAATTTAATTTCCCTCTTTCAGGTTTCCATATGTTAAAAGACTTGACATAAAATTAATCAACCTCAATTCACCCCTGCCAAACTGAATAAACTTGTGTCACCTCTGATGTTGAAGAAGGCACAAGTTTAGAGTTTCATGGGCAAATTCAGAACTATTCAGCTACAGTCAAATAAAAAAAAATTTTCAGCAAAGTCCTTAACAGAAACATTCAGCATGATAATTTCCCAGAACATCCGTCACTGTCATTACATCTTTACTACAAATGTAAGATATGAAAGCTAGAATATACTGTGATCAGAGTAAGTGATCAGAGGCTAACAGGCACTTGTGAGTAACTGTAATATAGTTAGAAATTGGTTAAAGACTCATCACAAAGCATCAATATTGCTTGAAACTGCAGGCTGCACATGTAAAGAACGTTTTTGGAGAATATCAGCCAAGACTCACCAAACATCATCACCCCAAAAAAAGCTATCAGATGTTATTTAGCATAAAAAAAGAGATCCCAATGTCTGTGTTGTAACTTCATCACTTGATGACTCGCTGAAAACGGCCCAGAGGGTTATGGACTAGAATTGATGTGATTTTCATACTCATCATCTAATTTTAACAGTAGTTGTTTTCTAAAAATAGTGCTGGTTGTTAAGCTACTGAGAGTTTTTTTTGTTTTGTTTTTTTTTTTATGAACATTGAATTGAACAGTTTATTTGATTTGCGTTGCTACAGTTTATGAAAATCACAGGGACAAAATGTGGGTCGAAATAACAATGATAAAGTTAACTTTCTACAATTAAAGGTGTGATGTAGCTTGGGTTTTATGTAACATTAACATAGACAATTTAAATCTATTACATTGGATATGAGACTTTTTACAATTTGCTCGTTCATCAGCATGGCAGCAGAGAGGGAGTTGAGTGTCACAGTGAAGATATTAAAAATTATTAAAAACAAAAAAAAGGAATAGCGTCCCAGAGACGATGTAGATGATCACTATACTATTTAAATCCGTACTACCATTTAGACTCGAAACTGCGTTCATATGAGTGCAGCCACACAGTTTTATGGTGACTATAAAGGCCTTTTATCTTGGTCACTGGGAATGGCAGAAATAGCTAGTTGCAAATTGTTGCCAAGCAAGCAATTCAACCTGGCTCTGCCTCTTATTGTTCACTGAAAAGTGTAAGTTCTGTAGTTTTGCATTTCTGTAGATTTGCAGGCTGTAACTGACTGCATGTGGTTCCAGTGAACAGCTTATAAAGTTTTTTAGGTGACATCAAGATCTGCATGCAATAGTTTTGCCCCCTGCTGGTAGCAAACGGAACATAATTCCTTCACAATGTCAAACTAATATTCCCAACATTTAAGGCCTACTGTCATTTCTGTAATCTAAGCCTACAATGTTTGCAACCACCAATATAATTTGCTGTGCAGCTAATGCACTATCAAGCCAGACAGGTTTATTATCATCTTCTATCATGCTCCAAATAAAATAAAGACAAAATAAAGGATAAGGATAAGGATATTACCCTAAATGTATGACTTTATTTAGGAGGTTTCCTCACTGTGGCCCTAATGCGGCATACACAGCCCACTTGTGGAGTCACAACTCAAATCTGACATGGCTGAGTCTCCTAGTGAACACTTTACAAACCCTATCACTGATTCACCAGACAAAGGGTGGCTCTACCTCACAGAGATGAAGTCTCAACAATGTCAACACTTCCTTTATTTTCAATCTTCTCATTCAGCACAGAGGTCCAAGTCATTACAGCTCACATCATCCCAGAGGAATCAACTCATGCATGACAAGCAAGTGCTGCCCAGTGTCGTCTACTTCTTCCTTTTGTGCTCCTGAATATCATCTTTAACTCATATTTTGCCTGTGTTTCTGTATTTCAAAGAGCGAGTCTCTCTCTAAGTGCCTCTCAAAGGGTGTGAAGAAGAAGAAGCATTCTTAAGAGTAGCCCTTTGGAAAATGACAAGAGGGAATGTTTTTATTTTAAAAACATTACTGCTGAGATAAGTAGATAAACAGCAATGCACAAATGCATAGATTAAACCCTGCAGGCTCTGCGGAGTTCACATAGTTAGAATTCAGTATTTTTGGAATGCCTGAGAGTTGAGTTGTCATCTGCGCCATGTGCATAAAAATGTATAACATATATCTAAAGTAGTCACAGCTTCAAAACAGCAGCCATGAAAGACCCAGCACTGGTCAGGTTCAAGCTCCATTCATTATGGGACAGAGCCAACCCTAATTACAGGACATGGAGACACTGCCAGCATATAAGGGAAATGGATGAAAAAAACTCTCATATCTGTCCTATCCTTTGTCCTAAATCCTGACAGAAAATAAAGCTGGCAATCCTCAACAAAGACCTTGTTCATCTGCATGGAGTTAAAAAAAAAAAAAAAACATTAGATCATTTGTTGTGAATCAGTGCTTTGAACTGAATAAAAAGCAAACACAATGACAAACTACGCTTTTAAGTCCATGTAAAAAAAAGTAAAAGTATTAAGGAACATCCAAAATACACCTGTTCTGAAAAACAGGCACAACCGAACACCAGTTATCAGTCCAGGCAACAGGCAACTGCAATAGAAAACATCCCAGTTTTGAGTGAAGCCAAGCAGACGTGATCATCACCCCCTGAACAGAGTGGCATTCAGCGGAGTACTTAGTCTTAGTCTTACCAAAAACCTAGTTGAAAATAGGAGAAACTGTTTTTTTCTTACTGTTGTGCCCTAAAAGACATTTTTTTCCTGTCCGAATAAAATCGGGCACCAGATCACCAGAAAGCAGCAATTGTTCAGGATGTTTGAAACATGCCAGCACCATCTGGCACCAGACAGCCAAAAAGCAAAAGAGCGAGATGCTCCAGCAGCATGGGGCCTGATCAGAACACACCCACTCCCCCTGCCTATAATACATACTAAGAGATGACGTGCCAACTTCCTACTCATAAACAAACAAACATGCTTGAAAGAGGAAAGAAATAAAAGTAACATTCTGTCTGTAGAACTACTTACCCGTAATGTTTTTAAAGGCTTCCTTAGACTATAAGAGAATCATGATTGAAATTCTAATGCCCTTGAGATCAAGAAAACTGGTCTAAGGCAGTTTAATTTCTTCAACAGCAGAAAAGAAAACAAGTACAAATGGATATAGGCTGAGTACAAATGGATATAGGCCAGTTTAAAATGAGCACCGCAAACACTTTTGCTGAGTTTCTGAAGATGTTGGTGATCTTACAGCCACTTACATCATGGTACAGCTCAAATGGGTCTTGATGAAATAAATATATGGTTAAAAAAATGCACATGTGGTTTGAAAGAATTGCAAGTATTATATCTGCTATCCTAGCCTAGCTTTGGACTGGGTAACTGGGTGAGAGGCAGGAATTAACTCTAGATGAGTCACCAGTCCATCGCACACACATAATTTATTTTTTAGTAATTTAGAATCAGAATCACCATGAGCCTCATGCATGTTTTTTTTTTTTTTTGTTTGTTTTGTTTTTTTTTTAATCTGTGGGAGGAAACTGATGCACCCAGAGAAAATCAATGGTGGAATGGAGGAATAAAATGAACCTAAAACCTTTTTGCTGAGGCCATTCTGCTAATAAACTATAAAGCAACAGGAAGGCCTCAGAGAAAATACAGCAAAACACATAACAACAATATTGAAGCTACTCTGAGTTTCTGGTAGAATGATGTCAAAGCAAAAAGCGCCAGACAGCTGCTTCTCCGAGGAAAGCTGCCTTTAACAAAATCATTATTTTCTCATCAACAGTCCATGGTGTATTACCTTGAGAAATAAATAAGAAATTTTCTATTCATCCTGCATTTTTAGCGTGTTTCACTTTTTTTTAATCTGAGTATTTTTAATTATCTTTTCCAAGTCCACATTTTTATGAAAGTCCTCTGAGCCTTTTTTTTTTATATATACTGCTATTTACTTTACCTTTAGTGATAGTTTCCAACTAAAACGCTGACAGAACAACACAATTGAAAAAAGATAAAGTAGTGTGGGTGGCCATGTCTTTACAACCTGTTCTGTGTTTTATAGCCATAATGGTTCACCATCCATCTTTGGTTTACACCGCGTTCCAAATTATTATGCAAATGAGATTATTCTATGATTTTTCTCAATAGTCGATGCAAATGACAGTCAGCATAATTTTCAAATCATTAACCGTTTGAGTTTAAATAGAATGTTTTTGAACAAACCTCCCAATGATAACAGTATTTTTTTCAAAAATAAAAAACTTAAAAGGTACAGGGAATCGATCACGACGGACTCGACATCCTGTGGATTCTCTTTGTCCTTTCAGCCATGATACTAAAGTATCACTGTCATTAAATCAAAGATTATAAATCTCTTTGATTTCGGCACAGTAAACCCTCTTGCCATCACTATTAGTATCCTCAAGTACCCTTATTTTAGGATGCTCATATTCTACCGGTTGACTCCAAAATAATGAGATGCAGGAACCCAGTAGCACATTAACTCAATGCTAGCTACAAACATGGATGGTGTGTGATAGTTAAAATATACCAAAATGTGCACATTTTTCTGATCATCATCACAGAGGATCCATTTTGTTTCCCCAGGTTCACTGCAGCTGACACATTGCAAATTTGTTGGTTCCATCCCAAACACCTGCATTCTAGAGCTAATCCCAAAATGTTTTTGGTGCATGAACGGATCTACTGTAATGATCATGTAGCAGCCTGTAACCTCTTTATCATGTGAAATGTAATGTGAATATAGTCATTTGCTATTTGATATCATCAGTGAAGGAAGGCAAGGCTGCAGGGACATGCAGAGTTCTCAGCCAGCTTCATTATGTGACGAGCTGAGGGTGTGAACAGGTTCCTCTATTATGAATCAAGGTTGTCTTGCAAGCTATTAATGCCATTCAGTTCACATCAGTTTATTTCCTTCCTCATTAATCTCTGTTTTCATCCTATGGTTTGCTGCCTCAACAACTAAAATACCATGTGAGCTGAAATGTGTGTTTCATATGTTTCAGGCCCAGTTTCCCTCTTAAAGGAGATTTCAAGACACTCATAAAGGTTAAATAAAATAAACATATCACAATGTATATATTTATTAGGTTTGTATTAGGGAATTTAAAAGATGGTGGGTGGCAGAAAACACCTGTAGAGAGTCCACGGTGACTCTAAAAAAGCTTTGGGTATGTCTGAGACATAAAGCATAAGATGCAAATTCACTTACTGCATACTCCAGGCAAAGAATTTGCCTCGTTCTGTTGAATCTCTCACAAGTCCCCAGACTGGAAAAATAATGATCTTATTTAAAGAAAACCCACACAATGTTATCCATGCCAAGGAATAGATCTTGAATGTTAATTGAGCCTGGCCCGTGTTTACTCAAAAGACATGCTTTTTTCGTTTCCAGTAATGACCCTTCGCATCATTTTAATTACTTCATGAGTTAGATATACCAACTAACAGACACAGTTCTTGTGGTTTTGATTAAAAGATATGAATGTTCTGAGAGATTCTGAATACTGCACTGGAATGCATTCACAGGGTAAAATTATAAGAGGTACCTGGTTTTTCATGACTGCTACAGCAACATCATGTATAACATGGAATAACAAGATAAGAACAATTACATGTGTGCTGTAGTGCATCAGCTCATCCTCTGGGCAAAGGAATTGCAGTCCCTGGACATTTAACATATTTTCATTTACTATATGTTTTTATTCTTTTGGTTAGACGGATGCATGCAAAAGACAGAAAAGAACAGTTTCTGTTTGTCCTCAGTAAAAGCATCCTCTGCTGCAACTAGGAGCTTTGACACTATGACTTCACACTATGATTGCACATTTAAGAACACAGAGCAACAATAAAATACATCTGCTGCACATGGCAGACGAGTGTCTATAATGAATTAAGCCTCTTAGCTATGTCTCTGAAAAAGCAGTCACCAAAGCCTGTCAATAATCACGGCAGCGTTCAAACCATAAAGAAACAGACTCGCGTACTTTCATTTCCATTTCCTGTCATTCCTCTCCTTTGTCCCTGTTGCTTACTCAGAACAGCATATTTTTGTGAAGATCAGTCGCTGCTGCTGTAGCACAGTTGCACAGTTGCAGATTCAGCAACAGTACAAAGACTCTCACCAATAAATCATAACACACACACACACACTGGCGCACCCACCAACACACAAATCGTTGCATTGGCTAAGGCCTTCGCCTGATGAAAAATATGCTCTGTATGTGCACACATGCATACCATTAACATCTGCCAATCTGCCGTACCTATAAAGCAAGCAACGTGCAAAGAAGGCAAACAGATTTCCCGTCCACCTGCAAACGTCGTCACAGCGCCAAGATATGCGGGGCGAGCAGATGGCAGGGAGCAGCAGCTAACCGAACAGATCGGGTTCTGAACTTTCTTCCCCCCTTGTCCAGAACAGTAACACCAAGGTGGCAGTGCAGCAGTCATTAGAGTCTGTGCAAGCACCGTGTGAGGTGAAGAGTGTGTGTGTGTGTGTGTGTGTGTGTGTGTGTGTGTGTGTGTGTGTAATTCAATGTTTTAGCTGTGATGTTTGCATACAGTGTTTCTAGCCAACTAAATATGCAGGATGCGTATGAAATTCCATTAAAAGAAGATGCACGATGCTGTGTCCAAAGGGTTGATTCGGTTCAGAAACCAAGAAGGTTGGCAGTCCTGTCAGGTGTGCACTGTGTGCCCCTTGCTTCCATTATCAAGTACCAACGGAAGTTAAAAAAAAAAAAAAAAAAAAAAAAAAACAGATGCATCACTGCACACTCACATGAACGCTTCATTAAATTGCTTCTCTCTTCCAAAATATTCATCTGTGGACCCAGAAGGCAGAAATATGGATGAGAGATGAAGACCAGCGCATGTCTGTGACAGTCCGGCTTATCTCAGAGATAAGACCCTTCAGGGAGATGAGAACAGAGAGTGAAAGATAGAGGAAAGGGGAGGGAGAGTCCGCTCAACCTTAAGTGAAGGAGCAAATCATAAAAGAGAGACAGCAGGCACAGACAGAAACACAGTCAGGAGATAAGAGAGACAGCTTTAGGTCAGTCTCTTTGGTCTCCTTCCTTGATTTGCTGGTTATAAATGAGCAGATTAGAACTGTGCTCCACAAATGTAAATCAGCTGGTGGGGAGATCAAACCATTTTAGATGATTTAGGCCCCTGCACATGTACGCTGTCTCAGAATAGGAGTTGCTACACTTCACCCAAAAGAAAACCCTGAGAGAATATGAAGTACTGTTCCAGAGAGCTCTGGGTTTCCGAGAGCATGTAGAAAACTTCTCCTTTCATCCACACCTTAACCATGACCTCATTGTTAACAGAAAATACCTGAAATTCACCCAATAAAGAGTCTGATGAAAAGTTGTGGAAGGCTTTAGAGTAGAATATTTTATTTTCAAGGTTTTAACCATCTTGAATATGTCACACACTAAAAAAAAACAACTGACGCTAGTGGTGAGCTCGGAGAAAAAACAAAGCCCCGGCTTTGACAGGTTGGAGTCGCTGTCTTTTCAGCATCTAAATATCAGAAACCCAATATCTGAAGCTGTGCTGTCCTTGATTTGAAAAGGCACCTGATTCATCCTTGTTTTTGTTTTTTTTTCAGAATCTTCTGCCTTTACCAGATCTGAAAACATTAAGGTGAACTTTATGTCAGTGCAATAATAAAGCACTCCTGGTTCCAATCGCAACAACAGTATATGTGAATAGATTCTTTTTTTTTTTTTTGGGACTATAAACAACAAATAATGGAATTTTTTTCTTTTTTCCTTTTTCTTTTTTTAAACACTCAGTTAAGTTTCTAACTGTAGACACACCTCGCAACGGTGAAGTATATGATCAAATTGGGAGCTTGAATTTAAAGCCATGAAAAACTGATCTTGGCAGAGGTAAATTGTGCTTTGGCGAGATATCCTAGCTCGTTTTATACCAAACTTGTCTGTGCATGAATGTTTCCCAGTGGCTTTCTGAGATATGCAAGTTTAAATCAAACTGAAGGACATGCTGAGAGAGAGAGAGAGAGAGACATGCCACCATCCGTAGAACTAAGCCATTTATCAACAGTATTACTATTTTCTCAGGTAACGGCATTTACAAAATTGCTTGTAAGCGCTTGGGATATTGATAGTTGCAGATTAATTTATTTTGTAATTAGGCCATGGATGAACATGCATTTGAATGAAAAGGAAAAAAAGAAAATCACAGGTGCCATTTATCAACTCGGTGTAGAAACTAGCTCAGGTTTGAGGGCGTGAATATTTTTTAATAGGTATTATATTTTATGAAAAATCAACTATTACCAAATAAAGCAGCTCGATTATTGTTTTAACGTCACATCCCTGTTTTTTGGCTGAGGGCCTGGATTGATATGGAGAATGCAGTCATGGAAAGGAGCTTTTCTGACCCGAAGGTCAGTGATGCTCAACCCTGTACACCTGAACTGTGAAATCAAGTTTGACAATAACACATTCTGAGAATGAAAGACTAAAGCCGCAACCTTTTTTTTTTTTTCAATCTTTGTAATTCAGGAACACTTACAGATACAGGAAATAGCACACCAGCAAGCCCTCAGAGGGACTTTTTATGCTGTAAAAAGGCCTAAAAGCTAATACCACACTAGGGGTCTGTATAACAACACAATAAGCCTGGCAGACACATGCTGTTGTTGCATATAGTTAGTTACATTTACACATTTCAGCTCCACTGGGCACCACAGACCTGGGAGATTATGCTAGAAGGGCAGGTACTGTCAGTCGTTATATATAGTGAATTTTATGCTACCTTATTCCACAGTTATGCAGGCTACACACATGAAAGAAAACAGTCACCAAAACTATACAAATCCAACATGCCTTTTGGCTTGTTAAGAGGGTGATTATGACAGAGATCGACCGGAAAACAATCAAACGTCTAAAATCATAACATGCCACCATAGTTTTTAGCCTCTATCCAGTGTATTGGAGTCATTCCTGGATTCTTGGTTCTGTCTTAATGCTACACAAAACGTCTCCTGTGTATGTTCAAGTGAAAGGTGTGTGGCCCTTGCTGCCTGCCCAGGGTGTATTTCTGCTTATTTCTCCAGGTCAGCGGTGTTCTCACAAAGGAAACTGGGAACCCAGGAGAAAGCAGTTGTTCGACCTGGTAGGAAATAAGACTGGATTGTGGCCCTTGTAGGACTGGTTTGGACATCCCTGCTTCAGATGAACAGTGAACGGTAAAGAGCTTCCACCTCCCTATTTTCATGTGTTTTAAAACAACGTATTGCTGTTAGAGGAGCACAGTCATAAATCTGCTATGTGTTTTCCGATAAGAACTCCTGCTGTTATCCATTATCTGCACTGAACAGCTGATTTGCTACCCTGCACCACATCTCCTCTTACAGTATCTGTTTTCCTTTGAGTCAAGACGAAATGTTTTTTAAAAAGGACAACCACGAGCCTCGACCTTTCTTCTTTGATGCATGTACAACCTTTCAATGTATACAAGGATGGCTGAGAGATACACAAGGCTGGTCACAAGTCCACGCTGTATTTAATGTATACAGTGTGCTGCACATTACTCATAGCATTTAGTTATTGCGTGCACTGGCCAGACATATGAGCCACATTTGTGTTGCCTGGACCATCGCAGTGCTTTGATTTCCAACACAAGCTCATTGATCACACATCAGACTTCCTTTGTGGTGCTCTGAATGGATTATTCAGGCTCTGGGTTTCTGCCTCTGTAAAACACCTAGAGACAATTTTTATTGTAAAAGGCGCTATACAAATAAAATTGAATTGAATTTAATTCATGTTCAACGTGCCAATATTTATATACATCTGGACGTGTTTTCATCTGATAAATAAGGTTTTTGTGTAAAGAAGATGCTTAAACAGTTAGCAAGCCATCATAACATAATGTGCACATATGTGTAGCCCTAAATATGTTACATAGTAGCATTGTGACCACCACCCCATCTCAAAGTTTAGAACCACAGCAACAAAAATCTCCTAAGAGCCCCCACATCTCCCTCCATTTTACAAATAAATTATCCCCCCTTTTCTGAACCTCTCTCTTTGCCTGATGTATTGGAGCCCAGAGGGGACATATAGGATGCATTAGCTGAGCTTGTGTTGGCAAAATGTGACGTAATTGATTGCAAACAGCGTTGACATCCTCCAAAGTCTCACAGGGAGACAGAACAAAACGCTGGCATTTCAGCCAGTGATATCCACTAACATCCATTTTACACTGAGGTAATGGTGTCTACATAACAAAGATGATAAAAATAATGGGGTAATTTCTGGTAAAATTCTGAGTACAGGCAGTGAAATGGTTATTTGAGCACTCATTAGTCCTCCACGGTATTGAAGTCCTGTTCCACTGTACCTGCTTTGCATAGTGATGACCAATTAATCCAACTTGGCTTCTTTCCTTTTAACCCCTTGTGGATTACTGTTGCAAATTTGCCTCAAACAGCTTCCGGTCTGGATGCAGCGGAGTTGATGCATATTCCATACGTGCCAAGAATTGTATTGGAAGCACTTTGTCGCCAACTAGTGGTCCGACTGTAAATGTCACTTAATTGGAACCTGACTGATTTCAAAGTACAAATTCACCTGTGCTTCAACAAGAACAGCGATGTTATTCTGTTTTAAAGGCAGCAACAGCAACAATGACAGCATCCATAGAACAATCTACATACCTGAGACTGGAAAATATTTTTAGTACTATATACCATTATGCCTAATGTCACTCATTTTAAATGTCCACTTAATTTACTAGATGCTTGAATGCAAAACAAATATTTATTTATTTATTTAATTATTTATGTATTTATATAACTAAATAAATTCAGACAATAAAGTATTAGGAGTTGAATCAACAAACAGGATTGTGGCTAAAGATGGTGAAAGGTAGGCAACTACAGGCAGAAGAACTCGGTGCACTGGAAAATGCACGATTTGCTCAAACCACATTTTAAAATGATATAGCTATAGATTTATGCTGTTTCTTTTTTTATGTTTTTAACAGAGATCGAATAACTTCCATTAACGTAGTAAGAAAATCTTGTGATACTTGGAGAGAGAGAGAGAGAGTAATTCAGATTTGGCATTTTTCTGTTAAATGACAGGATACATTACACAGGACAAAATGGGCTACTTAGGCTTCAATTTTTAATTAAAAAAAAAAATGAAGTAGAGGGGCAATCCAGAAAGAAATATGGAGGCACAAAAGAAAAAAACTACAGCTGTGTCTACATAGTAAACATGGATAATCTCTGGTGTAACAGCACAAACAGACACTTACTGACATTGGTAGACAAATGCTGACTAACTAAATGACTCACATCCCATTTTTCAAACTGGACAGTGACCTGCAAACTTCCCATAAATGCTGCTGTGACAGTGTGTTCTGTCTTTGAGTTATTGTAATCATAAAGACAGATAGATGGAAAACTGATTATGTGAGTGGGATTATACGTTCTTCCCTCATGACTCCTCTCTCTCACAAAAATTTAGTGAGATTCTCATAGATAACATACAGAGTGGCGGAAGTTCCCACTTTTAATCCCTGACTGAAACTGTTTGAGTTTGGTTTTCACAAGTAATATTTAGAATGATTTATGATGAAATGATAAGATTAAAATTCCAGTCTCTTTTAATCTCTATTTTATACGGTTTGAAGCTGATACAATCCAATAATATTTGTACTCTTTCACAACACTAATCTTCATAAAATATATACAAAAAAAGTCAAAGAATAAATTAATAAATATTAGCAGCGTAGAGATCACCGCTGTGTGCTGCATCATGACCAGGGCGGCCACAGAAGAACATTCTTAAAGTCCGCTCCACAGGGGTCGCAGCCTTTCGAACTCCAGTGCCGCCAGGATGTCGCATGGATGCAAAAGTCTGAGTGAGCAATTTAGTGCTTTCTGCCTTATGAGGGGCCTCGCAGCCCCCACATCGGCATTCAGCAAACTAAAACACAGTCCGGGATTACACTTATCGAGCATCAGCTGTTTGTTCGCACAAACAAAGGCTTATTGCTTTGTGGCAAATTTAATGGCCTGTGGCAGGCTGCAAAGCTAGGCCCCGACGACAGAGACGGAGGCTGAGAGGAGGAAGAGGAGGAGAGCACAATCTCTACTTTCAGTAATGATGACAGCAAATGAAGGCATGGGTTGCTAGGGTGTGCTGAGTGGTATTATCTCTTTGGACTGGAATGAAAAGGACGGAGGCACATGAACCATGGAGTGAAAGACAACAGCATTATCTCATTGTCCATGTGAATTTGGAAGGCTAATAATAGCTGGAGGAGTGAAAATTCTCTCGAATGCGTCTGGGTAAAGTACTCCAGAGGGGCCAAAGGAATTACCTTCCATCAGCAACATATCAAATGGCATAAAGGGTTGTAAAAGCTGGTTTTCTAACAATAACGCTACCTGATCTTTTGGTCACATTATTGTAGCTAGCAATGGAGAATTTGTCATCTTTTCTTATGAAACTATAGCTTTTTTTGTCTGAACTACTTTATTACTTTGTTGTAAATATTGTGAGATATAATACGCATACAGACACAGGGTTTTTGCAGTGTCTTGATTATTACTAAGGAACACATCTTTGAATTTTAAGGCTTCTGCAGGGGTGCATTTTGTATGTTTCCATGGTGATTAATATTATAGATAAAAAGTAAATGGAGGCGTGCCATCCCAGTCAGCAGGAAGCCCCCTGTAGAGTTGTGGTGCAGATCTTCTGCATTGCATTAGATCATTCAGCAGTGGAGAGACTCATTAGCGCATTTCCATTTCACCACACTTTTTTTAAAGCTCCAACACACGCACACACCTTTATTGTTACCAAGGAAACTATTCAGACAAATGGTGATGTCGAGACACACCGCTCATTTGATCACTCACCATTAATTGTGTGGAGAGTCTGCTTTTAAAATCTCAAATGTCATTTGAGGAAAAAAAAAGATTTGCTCTTTAAACAAAGCCTTCAGTTTCTTCTCTGACATCTAAAATAAAAAGGAAAGTGAAATAAAATGTGAAGGAAAAGCTTAATTATTGTGGAGGTGTGTCGCAGTTAATCTCACTTTCTGACAAGATGACAAACTAATGACTCGGGACATTGCGTAAAAACAAGACAGCTGTTAATAAGATCTGCGTTTGTGTTTCTCTTCTGCATGCAATGAAGCAAGCCCCTTTTCTGTCATCTGAAAATTTAGGCTATTACTCCCCTGCTGACCTTCCATAAGAGTTAGCAACACTTTACCTCTGCATTCTGACAAAAATGGCAGCCCAGCATCGGCAACTCAAATACATAGGAGTTCTTCAAAGAAGCATCTCGACTCCCTGTTGCACACTTTTTGGTTGAGTTCATGGTGGCTGAATACTAAAAAGAAAGACGGACCCTAATTGGAGAAGGTGCCCCCGCACCCCCACCTCCTCAGAGACTGTCAATGTCTTAACAAATGAGGGCAGCAACACAGACCTGGGCTTTACTTATTGATAATGCCAGCCGTGGTAAGGAGTTTTAAAAAGGGTGAAATTACAGGATCAATAGTGTGATTAGCAGACACCTTGTAGCTATAGTGTGTGGTTGGCAATCCACTGCAATGAGCTAAATCCGGGAGACGGAGGAGGGTGTTGTTTGTTCCAGGCATAGGTTGACATAGAGCTTAATACAAGTTTAACCATGCAGGGAAAGAGTTATAAAGGACTTATCTTCCAATGCTCACTCATTCACACACACACATACACACACACCTCAGTGGGTTTAATCCATTTGACTGTATGGAGTCACACCGTGTCATCCAGATTTGGGTTTAAATAAATAGATAAATCAATAAATGCAATATAACACTTGATCTCGGGGATCAGCTCATTTATATGCATTTAAATTGTCTCTCAGCTGGTTACCATAACAACTCCAGGAACCAAGAGGATCAGAGTGATGAATAATAACTCAAATGAATTGAACAGTGTTTCAGTTTAGTAAATGTAGTTGAAAAATGGTAATTTTTTAATTATTTCAATTATTTTGTGCATGTTTGAACTTCCTTTGTCATACATTCTATCCTTTTATTTAACAGGATGTCACTGCTGCAGTTTCTGCAATTAGAAGCCATTTGTCCTTGTGCCTAAAAAAGAAAAGAGATAAATTGTTCATTGTTTTTACAATTTTGCCCAATATTACATTTTTTTCATGCACAGTTATTTTTTTTAAAGTGAGGCATGTTTTGTGACTTTAACATGCTTTAATCTGACTGCCAAAAAATAATTCCTATTTTCTTGCAACTAAAAGTTGATGTTCCTGCTTTTAGCCCTTTGGATCCAAACACCTGTATGAAAAGCTGGTAAGCTAACTTTGCCTTTAAGAGGAGTGTGAGGAAGAAATCCCTGCCAGTCCGTTCCTGTTTCCAGTCTAGTTTTTATGCATTTAGTGTTGCCAGCTCTGACGTACAGGCTGAATTTCATTAAAGTGTGCCATTACATGAGCAAGCTGCTGGGCTGGTCCCAGGATGAAAAGAACAATCAATACAGTTAGTATCTGCCCCCTCTAATCTCTGTTGCCTGTGTCAGCTCTGCTGTCTCCAATAGATCCTAAGGATTAAGAGGGTGGACACCTCTTTACTGGCGAGCCAACAAAAGAACCCAGTCCAGTCACGCTGATCCAGCAGGAGCTGCACAGAGAATACCAGCAGGATGATGAGAGTGATGCCAAAAAACTAAAGAAATGTGGATGTTTAAAGAGGAGAGATATAGAAATAGAGAAAGTAATACATCACAGGGGATCGTGGTAAAGAAGGTAACAGGACAGACATGATAATATGAGATTAATAAATGCAAGAAGGACAGGGACACTGGAGGGGTGGAACAGAGAGAGCCACACGACAAAGGTAGGGTAGCAGTGGATGAGAAAAGATAGCGTTAGAGGGAGAGAAAGAGTGGAAGATGAACTCAGGGGTGGATAAGCACCAGGGCAGGAAAGGCGAGAGTCCATGTAATTTCTCTAATCCTCCTGGCATTTATACTTTCACCAGGCAGATAATGAAAATGAAAAATAAAATGGAAAATCTTCCCTTCTTTCCTGCAAAGGAGGCACAGGATTTTCTCCTCTCTTTTTTTCTTTTCTTAATCTGTTGCACCACTCAGCTTTGAATGCCTCAGTGAGTTAATGCCGAGTCAGCAAAAATTGTCTGCGCGCCACTACTTCAAATCATGCTGTAACTCAATTCAGCCATGCTCCATATGCAGAAAATAAATGCGGTACCTAGTCACCAGCTAATGACACGAACGGAGAGAGACAGTGATTTGGGTTGAGCATTATATCAATCCCTCTTGCCTTATATCAGGAAGGATCTAGGTTGAAGTCTAAGCTCCTGCGTCCTGTGGTACCCATGATCCAGTTTCCTTCCACAAGTTCAAAAACATGCACATGAGACTGATTGGAGACTCTAACCTGCCCCTAGATTTGAGCTTGTGCCCCAGTACATCTGTGGATGGATGGATGGATGGTAATAGACAAATGACTGGAACAAAAGTAAGGTTTATATAATCAAGGGGGCTGCCATGAACGATGGCAGGAACAAGATAAATCCCTTTCACGGTGTCCAGACGCCAGTCTTGTTGGCAGCTGATGAACTCTACTGAGACGAAAAAAGCTCTTGATGCTGTCTGTGAACACTGGACGGGGGTGGGGGGGCACACATATATCACATCTCATCTTGCGATGAGATGCTAAGGACCAAAGTCTGTACAGCGTGCACTCTTGGACATGCCTGGGCTGCTCCAGATTCATTATCAGAATCTGGACAGACTTGGACGTAATGCTGACAGGAGATTGAAGAGAATTGTGAAGGAGCTGGAGGGCGAGAGCCATGTCCAATTGTTTTGAGTGTAGATCGGGAGAGGAAGCAGCTTCCATGCACATGTAAATCAGTACAGACAGTAGTAAGCCAATTAGAGAGATGTCACCGTTCATAACCTAAAATACGTGTGAGTGCTCCTTAATTTTGACAGGCTGACAGAAAAGCATGGCAGAAGCCAGCGCTCCTGTTTTATAATACTTCCAATTATTATTTTGGCACCATACTTTGAGTTTAGTGAGCAAGAACAGGCCGTGTGCACTAGTTGCCAGGGTAATTCAAAACTACAGTGAGGACTTAAGTGCGCCGCACCAAAGGATTCAAAAGGGCTCCTCCCTCTTGAGTGAAAAATTAAGATAAGAGAAAATTGCAGTGGTTTCTCAGTGGTACATGAGGCGCTTCTGTCCATCCCGTGGCTCCTTCTGGATTCAGACAATCCTGATTCCCATTCCTAATCACATCACAATTAACCTGAAGTACAATCGGGTCAGTCCAAAGTCACTTCAGTCATTTTCAGACATTTCTACAACTTTGATGATGCCACTGCCCCTATTTCTCTCCAAAAACACACTCCAGCCAAGAGCTATATTAATGTGTGCATAGCCTGTAGCCTCTGGCAAGAAAATGTAATTGCAAAGAAGAAAATGACAAAAGCCAAGCGCTTGAGTAATCACCACTGCACCCTAATGGTATATCCCTTCTATGGATATTTATGATCAAACCAAAAGGCTGGGGAGAGCTTTATTTGGAGATGGTTTGTGGAAATGTCTTTCCTATAGGCAGTAATTGTTAATGCCTCCTAATTTTAGCTCAATTTCTGACAATCCCTAAACAAACCAGGAAACCGTATGGTCATTTACCTGAACGCCACAGATCTTGGACACTCGGACGCCACCATTTACCTCATCAAGAAGCTTGCCTAGATCTGGGAGGCGGCTGTGCCTCAGATGTTGGAGTGGTCGCTGTAGTGATACGTTGTTGAGATTGCAGGGCCCTGCGTCTCCATGTCTGAGTGTCCTTCTGGAAAATGCTGAACCCTAAATTGCTCTTGAAGCTTCAGCTTCTCTGTATGTATTTGAGTGATTGGTTATCTCTCCTGACAGCCAGTTGACAGTCTGAGATAATGAGCCAGGCTGTATTGACACGAGTCTGACTGGATGAATTCAGACTTGCTCTGTAAAGCTCTTTGAATGAACAAAACAGGCACCATCCACATTCAGGCCGTTTACAGTTTCCTATTTGAATCTTCACTGAGCTATCTGCTACCAATCGCAGCGTGTTATTATTGAGACATTCGACTCAGGGATGCTCTGAACAGTGGAAGCAAACTGTAGATAATAAAGGTCCAACCAACCCCTGGAGAATACCGCACGAGAGATGGCGGTGTTGATGCTGCAAACAGTCAAGTGTCATGGAAATGATTTTGCCCTCATAGCGATCTACTTCTACTTTATTTGCACAGGGTCTGTTCCAAGGACTAACAGGACTGACGTTAGGTGCTTTACAGAAACCCAGAGCCTGACTCCCACCTTGAGCAGGAGAGTGCTGACATGGAGCATCCCTCCTGTGAATGGCTGGAACAGACATATGCATCATACATGCAAATATATTCCATGTATGTAATTGTTTAAGCTTATTTCCCCAAAGATGTAGAACTAAAACTGAGGGTGGACAGCTCTGTTCTAACTATGACTTTTAATACAGCCATAATAACAACTGTAGCAATAGAATTATTGACTATAAACTTTATCAAACGGGAAGGCTTTAATCTTAAAAGCAGAGGAGTCAGCGTCCCCTACCTGGACAGGTTCCACTGCAAGAGGGCCTGATAGCGAAACGCTCAACCACCCATTCTATGCTAACATTAGCTGCTATAAGCTTCAGATACAAAGCTTTACAGTGACGAGGAAAAAAAAAACGTCTTTTCATTTTTGGCTGAAATCTCAAGTGGAAGCAGTCAGCCGAACTCTCAGCCGGCCCATTTGGCCAGCGGCAGCTGAACAAAACTTTCAGTCAGGAATGATTCTGCTTCTGTGTAAAAGTTGTCCAGACTCCCTTCAGCGCTCCCTGGCTTCACCTAATAACTTCCGCATAAAAGTATTGATTTAGTTTCATCCTGTATCCCCTCCAATTTCTCCATATTACTCGCATCATGTCATCCACTTATATCAAACAGCAACTGTTGAGTGAGTTTTCGTGTGTCATCTGTGGGCCATTATCAAAACAGTCATCCTGCCGTGCTCCGCAAATGAACTAAAAAGGGGAAATAGAAAAAGACAGTGAACATGATTTATCGAAAGAAGTGCAACTGTGCAAACAAGTAATGACGGCCACAAATCTACTTTGAATAAAAATTTAAAAAAAAATACCTTCAAACAATTTGTGCTTAAGTTTTTTTAACGCAGCCACTGAAGACCAGAGAACAGCTCACACAGCTAAAGCTGCAGATTTTGAGTTTGTGGTCGAGTTGCAGTCTTATCTGATCAGTAGTTTTAAAGCAATCAAATTAAATCACTAAATGAAATACTTATGCCTGTACTTACTTACTACAGTTTCACTCATGAGTGGGTACTTATGTGAAAAAGGTGAGAGAAGGGCGCTCTGAGCTTCTTCTGTACTCTTGCAGGGCTGTGCTGCCCTCTTCCTTGAATGGGAGTGGATCAGCTTGGTGGTGCACAAATCACGCAAGACAACAAGGTGACAGGGGCCAGGATAGAGTGCATGCTGGAACGAGAAAACACAAACACCCCGTTCAACTTCTCTGGCACTGTGCTGGGCTGGAGCCAAAGTTGTGTGTGCATCTACGCCAAATGTTTTTCCTCGCTGGAAATAAGGCGTGGGTTGTCGCAGACCTGACCCGGGCACCTCATTGGCACGTTGGCTTATAGATACACATATATACTGATAATCTTGTGCAGATGGTAATAAAACACCTTTGTCCCAGCATTCATGCGGGTTTATTTTCCATTTCTGTCCCCATTTCACTGCTGCTCTGAGCCAGACTCATTGTATATTCTGCAATGTGCATATGTTGCGGTATTAAAAATTTCAAGGCAAATCTGGCCTTAATATGGGACAGGAGCAGCCCGCCTCGGCCCAGTGCAACTAAACAACTTCATATTACTCTCTAATCTGTGTTCCGAAGAAGTGTTCAGCTCAATTACAACCAAACTGGCTGTCATGCAGTTATTCAAATTAGTTTAAAATCAAATGCTCACTTACTAAATATGCTTACCTGGGCAGAATTACTTTCTTCTATTTAACTGCCTTACTGCTCCCTCAGAAAATACTGGGAGGAGCTGAAATAACAAAATTAATGTAATTTCAGACCAGCCTGGTAGCTTAATAAAAAAAAAAAAAGAGATCAGGGTCCGTGCTTTTCCTACCGCCTTAATCAAAGTTTTGATGCGATGGCGATCCTTGTGAGTGCCATCTCAAGAGAGGATCAAGGTGATAAATTACTTGCTTAATTAGCACCATCCTGCAATTAAATGCCAATTAAAAGCACAGATTGTGTGTCCTGAAATATTAGAGAAACTTTAAAACCATTTTGTGTCGTCCAAAACCTTTCAGTTCAGTTGACACAGAGAGATCTATTTTGCATAACTATGACCTGGATGAGTGAGAATCTACACAGACATTTTGTGTCGTCTGACTGCTAAATCTCAGAAAGAGGTCAGTGATTTACAGAACTTTTTATTTCTTTATTTTTTTATCACTTATGTTTAGGTGTATTTTTATACATTACCTTGATAGACTTCTCCTCTTTCTTATTCTTTAGTTTTCTTTAATCCACTTTAATGCACGCTCATAAAATAGATGACTTTGTTGATGAAGCATGGAATCAGCAGCAGGTTTCCAGCTGTGGACCTACACTGACCATTAATGTCTGTGCTGATGACACGCGTCCACTCAACCAAACCCTGGACTTGGTCTTTGATGTTTTTTGACTATCTGAGATCCAATTATGTTCATTCAAAGTTTCTATCAAAAACAAATTCCATGAAACCACTGTTGTTGTGGATGAAAATCAGATTAGCCTGTATTTATGTCCAAACTGGTGGCAGGAGCCTAAAGAGCACAGCTGCAACATGATAAATGATGAATTAATTCTTTAAAAGGTGCTATACTTCTTTCAAACAGCCTTTCTAAACCTTAAATGAAATTCCCTTTGATTTGTGCCTTCTGACTCCTACTTCTGTATTCTCAGTCTAAGGAATAAACTAAAACATTTATGTTTGTGCTTTAGAATATATTGGAATATGCCACGTTAAAGCAGGGGCATGTGTGACATCGCCAGAAGGAATTTGGGGGGGCCAAAAATCTAATTTGATAAACATGAATTTGTATTAAGGTGTTTCATCATAGGGTCCGAGACTACTTTAATGCGTTTCTTTGTGGCTGAAATGAAAATGAAAGTATGTTCGCTTTATTTTAATGCCTCTGACTGATAAGCTGTCAAAGGATAAGTAACATAAATTCTATCTCAGTCTGTGCCACTATTGCAAGTTCCAGCATTTAAAAACATTTCTTTAAAGCTTCGTCATGCAGCTCAACATGTACGGATGGCGTCATGGATGCTGACCTTGTACCCTGTACCCCTGAGTCAACAAACAGATAAAAACACATCACAAGATGTTCAATCCGTATATAAAAAAAAAGTTCCTCTAAGTGTCACATCTGCTGCAAAAATGTTCCTCTCTGGCAATCACACCCCAAGTGTAGCTGAGGATGACAATTTATTAAGGCTGACATCTTAACGATAAGGCCGACAACCCCAATCAACTGAGAAATATCTGCTGCACCTTTGCTCTCCCTTCCTGCTCAACTTTTAAGCCTCATTCCTTCCCACATATCCTTTTCTGGTATATTTTTATTTCTCTCTTCCTATTGCATTTGCCAGTCCACAGAGGGACGGATCACTCAAACTACTCCATTCACTTCATATCAAATAGAGCCGGTTCTCGCTCCACATCAGCTTTCTCTCCATCTCCATCTTATATCAGAAGAGTCTCTGGTGGACTGAACATAGATCTGTCCACTATCCCTCCCCTCTCCCATTCAACTGGAGCATTTCTCGCCCACTTTCATCTCTTGTTATGTGCTTATGTGGCTTTTATTCAGTGTCTACTGCTTCCAAGTCCACCAGGAGGGGACCAGCATGTAGACAGAGCACAATTTTGTGGTCAGTCAGAAATTTGCACCTCAGGCCAGCAACGAGTTTAAAGAAAATTAGGAGTCAATGGGTTGGGTGAGACAAAGAAAGATCTGTGAAGAGCATGTGGTTACTGCAGATTCAGTAATACTATAAAATGTTACATTTCAACAATGTTGAAGAGCAGATTCATGATGCCATTTTGGTCAAAACAGTCCAAACAACCTCCTAATGTTGCAAATCACAATAATGTGGCAGTGAGTGAATATTGCACACTGATCTTCCATTTTGCTGAAATTCCATTTACACAGTAATTAAATTTGCAAAATTAACACCCTTTGAAATCTAAGGTGGGTGTTGTATGTTTACTGCAACTCAGAGTGTCATCTCTTGGGGGAGTTAATATAAATCAGTGGGCTTTCAAAATGTGAGACGCGCCTCCCCTGAACCCCACCGGTGCCCACGGGGGTGGCTGGACAAATAAAAAAAATAAAGCAGAAGCAGCTGGACAGCCAACAGGTCTGAATGTCTGAGTCTGAGGTGAGCAGGAAGAGCAGGAATCATGATTATTTAAAGTTTGGCTTCTCTCTCAGCAGTAGAGGTCGGTTTGCTCAAGGCTAGGGTAAGGGTTAGGGTTAGGGTTTTCAGAGGCCACCCTTGTCTACATTAGAGCAGCTTTGCTGAAGTAGTTTGTTGATTTTGAGTGCTAACCTGAAATGCTACGGTGGCTAGCATGACATGTTAGCATGCTGTTAGCTGAGAAGACCAGTAACATCCCCTATATGTTCAGCCATTTGAGAATTGTTGCTATCATGGGGCCAGAAACAGGCCCCAGAGGTCACTGTTTTCAGCTGCTTAATAACCGAAACCATGAAGGGCCGTCCCTCAGAGCATGTTCATGTGTCAGCATTTAGATTCAAATGTTCGTGGTATGAGTATATTTTCCAACGCTTTTATCTGCTCACGCTTTAACAAGTGCTGAGCATTTCCATGAAGTGTTTCCATCCTCTTGTGATGATTTAACCTTCAGTACTGGGACATATAGCAGATGTATAAAAAAGCTTGATTCCCAGCTTTAAATAAATCACTAAAAGAGCGAGGTTGTTGTGCATTTTAACTCTAACACTGCATCACACACACTTTCTGCCTTTCATGTATGCTGTAGGAACCTTGGACTTTAACCAGCACATCTGATGAAAAGCCTGCAGGCAAACATTAATGAGCAATTCTCTGATAATACAAAGCCATTACCCTTGCGGCCACCATAATACCAGCGACTCATTCAGCGAGGAAACTTTGTAGCTTTCCTTAGGCTTGAAGCAGAGAGCTTTTGTTTTTAGTTACAGGTCACCGTATTAAGATGTAAAGAATATTATCATCAAAATAAGAGGTTTTGTTTCCCCCAGTACACAGAATCACTCCAATTCACCCACCACCACCAGCTGTTCCAGCTCTATAATGCAAAGTTGAGAATGTTTTTATTCTCTGTCTTATTTTACTCGCATTGACTTTTCAGTTAACTGGGCCTGACTGATTGCCCTGCAAACACATAATTTTATTCACTGATGCAGGCAAGTCTCGCTCATTTATTGTAAAAGGAATGCAATATGTTCCCCTCAAAAGTCTGCTATAATTGATCTCTGATTCAGGGTTTCAGACGGACTTGCTGCTTTACTAATGGAGGCAGCTAAACAGCCATCGTACATTCTGTTTGGCTGACAGGCTGTTAAATCCGACTGAGATTAACCGAAAGTGAAACAGCCCTGTTTCCAAAACATCCTCTCTGGCACGAGTATGTTGTCAGATGCTCTGTTTGGTCCCGAAGGTCTTTTAAATATTTAATAGGCCATGTTCTGGGAGCTCCCAGTTGGGCTGAGTCAGCATGTTGGTCTTTCTACAGCTGGATGATGAGGATCATAACACACATTTTGTAGCAGGAACGAGCGTGAGTGTGTGTTTTCTCTCGTTCCTGTGGACGCAATTGTTTTGGATTGTCCTGCCAGACTTGTCTGGATGCCAGAGCCATCTTCATTATCTATTACCGCCTATCTTTTGCAGGGTTGCAGAGGAACTGGAGCCTGTCCCAGCATCACTTGGACTAGGCTGGGTGTCACATTCAAGAGACAGACTGTCCCACGTGTAAACAAAGTGTGTACAGACGCCATAAACGCCGAGCGACAAACACCAGTGGCATCACGACCCACCTAAACCTGTTGCGAACGCACCTCAAATGCAGCTCCTCTGACATCTTTGCTGGCAGTAAGCAGGAGAAAATCTGCAGCTGGTAACTTTAGAGAGAAAACTCATTTCATCTGTTCCATTCTCTGCAGTCACACCTCCACGGTGTGTCAATGCGCTTTTGTCTCTTCACACTGTTTCATCCAAAGTCTTACCAGTTCTGCTAGAGACCATAATTAATACACTGTACAGTATTTTTGCGTGTGTGAGTCTGCGTGCGCGCATGATTGTAAGATTTTAAAAAACGTACTTTTGACATGATAGACAGTCCACCTTATAGGATATTATTCTTTTTTCTGCCATACGTTCACTTTTTTCTTCTCTCTCTTTCTCTCTTTGTCTCTCTGTCTCTCTTTGTGTGTTTGCGGCATGAATTATGCAGCCAATAAGAAAAAAAATGTCACTTTTTCAAAGTTTTGCTGTACTGCAACATTTGTTTCCTCAAGTGCAAAGTAATGGAGGCTGTAGCGGCATGCCAACATAAATTCTGAGCCATCTACACTATTTTCATCTGGACGTATAAAAAGTCACAATGCATACATCCAAACATTACTTTTCCTCTGTGGGCAAATCTTGTAAACGAGTTTATGTTCTCAAAGCTCATATAAAATTTATATTGGAAAAAAACAAACAGAAAAGAATTATCGCAACCCCTACCAGACTTCCTCACAATATAATAGTTGTTTTAGTATGTGCGTAAAATCTAATTTTATTCAATAGAAAATATGAAACCGGAGTAATTTTGCTATTTTTTAACAGTGTTACACTGCCATCTATTGTACAAATACAGTATTAGCGCATTGAACGTCTCAAGGTTTCACTAACTTCAGGCATGTTTTAACATTATATCAGTCAGTCTGTATCTGCCAGTATTTACAAATCCATAAAAGGAAATACATACTTATGAAAAATAGGCTTTTATTCATGTAAAAGGAAACATCCTGTTTTTGTCATGCAAGAAAATGGACTTGAAAAGTGAGCTTGGCTCATCTCTCCTAAGCTGCAGCATATTCTTTTAGTCTAACTGGAAATCACAGGGCCGTGCCCAGGGAAACTTCTGGCCACGTTCCTTGATGTCTTTGAGTCCTTGTGTAGGGTTGCCATTTGTGTGTGTGTGTGTGTGTGTGTGTGTGTGTGTTTGTGTGTGTGTGTGTTTGTGTGTGTGTGTGTGTATATGTGCATGTGTGTGTTGACACTGGGACTGTGGAGCTGACAACCCCGGTGGGACTTTCCTGTCTGTGGCATGCAGGTTGTCTGGGACGGTCTGATGTTTTTTGGCACTTGTGGCACACTCAACACTTGAGCAAACATGGAGACAAACCAAATGGATTTGGAGATTTCCAGCTGTGTGGAATCTCCCACAGGGACGTGTTCAGAATGCTGTGTGGATGGTTTTGGCAACACGGGCTGTGAGCATTAAAAAAAATAAATAAATAAATAAAAATATATATATATATATATATATATCTCGCCCATAGGTGGCCAAAGGAAGAGATACAGACCACAGATGTTAAGACACGAAAGCTCCTCACCATGCAAGGCGGGTTCCATCCCAAATCCAGCACCCTGAGACTGTACACAAGCCGTAAGGAAGGAGGCCGAGGACTAGTGAGCGTGAGAGCCACTATCCAGGACGAAACAGCCAAGCTCCATGAGTACATCAAGGACAAGGCCCCAACGGATGACGTGCTCAGTGAATGTCTCAGACAATGGCAAGATCAGGAGGTGCTGAAGGAGGGACCAGCATGGGAGGACAAGCCCCTACACGGGATGTACCACCGGAACATAGCTGAAGTGGCTGATCTCAAGAAGTCCTACAAATGGCTAGAGAGGGCTGGCCTACAGGACAGCACAGAGGCGCTCATCCTGGCCGCACAGGAGCAAGCCCTGAGCACCAGAGCAATAGAGGCCCAGATATACAACACCAGACAAGAGCCAAGGTGTAGACTGTGCAAAGAGGCACCTGAGACAACCCAACACATAACTGCAGGGTGTAAGATGCCGGCAGGGAAAGCATACATGGAACGCCATAACCAAGTGGCTGGCATAGTCTACAGAAACATCTGTGCGGAGTATGGGCTGGAAACCCCAAGGTCAAGATGGGAAACACCTCCAAAGGTGGTGGAGAATGACCAAGCGAAGATCCTGTGGGACTTCCAGATACAGACAGACAGGATGGTGATTGCGAACCAACCAGATATCGTGGTGGTTGATAAAGGGCAGAGGAGAGCCGTTGTGGTGGATGTGGCAATACCAAGTGACAGCAACATCAGGCGGAAGGAACATGAGAAACTTGAGAAATACCAAGGGCTCAGAGATGAGCTGGAGAAGGCTTGGAAGGTGAAGGTGACAGTAGTGCCCGTGGTGGTCGGAGCACTCGGGGCAGTGACCCCCAAACTGGAGGAGTGGCTACAGCAGATCCCTGGAACAATGTCCAAAAAGTGCAGTGCTAGGAACAGCAAAGATACTGCGCAGGACCCTCAAGCTCCCAGGCCCTTAGAATAGAGGAGGAACCACCCGCGGGGGGTGAGAAGGGAATTTTTTATATATATATATATATATATATATATATATATATAGAGAGAGAGAGAGAGAGAGAGAGGAAGCTTGGCAATATATGACGTCTGTGAAGATTGCACACGCGCGCATGCCTGCCTGCCTGCAAAGCTTTGGCTAGAGAACAGAGACGATGCACGTCTGTGGGAGGGGTGCAGGGGAGGAAACTGGAATACTGGTGTAGATGTAAAACACCAAAGCTGTGATTAATGAGCAGCCCAACAATGCCAAAGCTTATTTTCCTTTAAAATTGTGATGCACCACCTCCTAAATATGCAGACTGCAGAGACTTGGCAGAATATACAGTAGATATTTTATGTAACACCTTCAGAAGAAGAAAAAGTGTGCTTTATTAGTCCCACAGAGGAAAAATTGCTGTTTACACAAGATACTTGCAGTATTTGAACATACAACGAATAAATGCACAATCATTAAGTGACACGGGTCCCACCTCAACATGCTCTGGAAACGGCCTGCTACCGTCTCAGTTCCAATTGTTGGTCCATAACCGGGACTTGAACCAGAAACCCTCTGACTCCTGCCCCCTAAAGCGCTGCCCAGTGTTTGATGATACCATCTCAGACAATCATAAGTTCCTTTCCTCAACTTTGGCACAATGAATATAATTTATGTCCCAAAGGGCACTGAGCACCATATAGCACATCCTGTGTTTAATAGCATTATATTTATTTTTGTCTTGCAGTCTTGTTGCCAACAAACATTATGTCTGGCAGAATAAATTGCAAACCTCTTTTTGAACGCCCAGTAGGAAGCTCCAAGCGTAGAGGTGAATTAAATTTATATTAAATCTGATTAACCCCAGTGTATATAAAAAAAAAAAAACAAGCCCCAGATACAATAATAACCTCCTAGTTTGAATTCACTTCTTATACTTTTTCTTTTGTTTTTTATTTTCACTGCTGTGAGGGAAAACATCAGCGTTTGCGTTCAAATGCATTTTGAACTCCTGCATAAACGAGCAGCGACACAGAGAGACGTGAATGCTGATTTATGTGGTTTCACCCGTAAAAGTTGCTGCAATAGTAACCTCTGTCCCTCTGGCTCGGAATATTTCTACTTCTTGCCTTTTTCCTCCAGCCAACACAGATGTGACATGACGCTCACGCTGCAGGTTGCCCTTCAGAGTCCCCAACCAGGAAAAAGAGGCTTATTTTATGAAGCAGATGATGGCAAATCCGGTCAAGTGGCGTTTATTGAGATGGTGTATGAGTCTGTGTTTATTAAAGGACATTTGCAGTTTGATGGGAAATGTATACTTTTACAATTACACTTAACAGAAAATTCAAAAATGAAAAATAAAAATATCTCATTGTGTCACAATAGATGGTACCTGAGGGATGTCCATTTTAAATAAAAGAGCATTGGAGTAAATTAAGACCTTTTGATTTATTTCTCCAGCTCTTTAGCACTGTTTACATGGTCATCCCTCTTTAAATTAGCAGTAGATGGAAACACACAAGAAAAGTACATTATGCTCAATATTTGCAGGATCAGGGCAGCGTGATGCTGCAGTGGTTAGCAGACATGCTGCACTTTCCAGTTCCTCTGGAACTCACTCCCACTCTGTATCAATCCCTTTCTCAAAATCCACCTGTTTCAAATGGCTCTCTCCCTGTAATCATCTCCCATCCTCCTTTACTTCGTGTCGTTTTTATTAACACAATCTGTTCTCTTTTTATCTGCTGTTTTTTATTGTGTTTTATCATGTAAAATGTCCTTGAGTGTGAGAAAGGTGCTTATAAACTAAACATCTTAACTGGGGACACTACATTGACCTTAGGTGTCTCCACTTAAGAGATACTTACTCAAAAAAGTTCCTGTTTTCACTGTAATAGAAAATATTCGTAAAAGATGTTTGGCATTCTGTGTGCTTACACGTACCATGTGGGAAGTGACACCCGCCACACTGAGCCTGCCTGAAATACAACAGCCAACGTGGCTGATAAGAGAACAAAGAAGAAGGCAGAGAACAAAGAAAAAAAAACATGGCATGAATGATAAAATACAAGACTTTATTTGGATTAAACGGGTGCTGGCTTCATCTCCACTTCCCACTGCTCATCAATCGAGAGAAGCTCAAACATGAATAAAGAGTGTTGAGGAAAAAAAACATTCCAGCCAGTTGAACATTTTCTTGAAATTTTACATGATCAACAGTCATAAAAACAGATGTGGTTCAAAGGACTTCTTCAATTATTTTCGTAGTTAATGAAATTCCCTTTTTATGAACTGATATCTGACACGCTGTTTTGCTGAAACAACTTAGACCTCTATATGTAAAACTAACTTTAATATAACACATAAATCATATATCACAGTACACACAGGGGTCATTTTAAATCACTCTAAATGCATTAGATTCTTCACAGATTAGTTTCGATTAACATGATTATTGAAGTGGGCTTTTTGCCACTCAGAGGTCACAACAGTCCAACGTAGGAAAGACACATGCGTGAGATGAGTTGTCTTTTTTTAAAAGCGATCGTAGTTGAGAAGGTTGTTGGTTTCAGACCAGGCAGGGTGCTGTGATCCATCCATCTCAGTGGCAACCATGTTTCCACTCGCCAGTCTGTGACTTTGACCGCCAATGGTCGCGCTGCAATCGGGACATTTGCGTTGCTCCATAGCACCTCCACACTCAGTTATGACATAGACATGGTTGTTAGGACATTTGTACCAGTGTCCAGGTGCCATATTCATGGTGGACACAATCATTTTTCTCTCCTCCTCAGTGATATCCAAGCCAGAGGGTGGAAGCAGCCTGTCTAGGTCCTTCATGCCATCTTCCACCCTCCTTTCATCTAGCTCAGTAAATTGGCCATTTTTTTCCAACAGCTCTCTTATTGTTTTCTCCTCAGCCTGAATTCTCTCATTTTCTCCTCTCTTGTCGGCCTTATGACATCGAGCATTGAGTTCAGTCAGGAAAATTAATCTCTGCATCTCTCTCTTCAGATCAAAGACCTGCTGTTCTGTGAATCTTGGGTGCGTGCCGTTCAGCCAGCATTGAAACTGCTCGAACGCTTTGGATGTGAAGGTCTGGCCAGTTAACATCGTCCCAGTTTGGATTTTCCTTAGCTTTGTCATTCTAAATAGGAAATTCATCTTGTTTTCCAAACTCCACAGATCATTTGCTGTGAGATATTTTTTCTCCAGCTGCTTACCTATCTGCAAATATCCTGTTTGCATATCTAATGCAAAGGCAAAATGTTCATCCCACCGTAGCTGAAGAGCTGCCCTCTGCTCTTCAATATCCAGCGGATTCCCATGAATCTTCAGCTTCACCATTTCGATCTCAGCCAGACATCTGTTGATGTGAGTGCCGTAGCGTCGATTTTTGCGGATTGGAGTTCGACATTTGGGACATTCTTTCAGTTTTATGGCCACCTGCTCTCCTTCATTTATCTGAGAGTTGTCATCCATCTCCATGTAAATGTCCATGGCTGCATGTTCGATGATGTGGCCACAGTCTTCGAGCTGAATGAAGGATGCCTCAGGGTCATCTTCAGTGCCAAAGAAAACCTCTGTGACTTCATCGTGATCACAGACACGACATTTGGTTGGACACCGGTCTCCACAGAGACCAATACACGGGTGGCCACAGGGCAGGCTCTTGCCGCAGGGCTGGGTGCAGGGAGGACGATCACATGGCTCATGGCACAGCTTGGTGCAGCTTTGGTGGGGGCACTGCCAAGTGCACGGCTCATTACACGGAACGCAGGGCTGTCCACAGGGCAACATGCACTTGCTGTGGAAGCAGCGGTTCTGGCATTGCTGTTGGCATGGCGGGCAGTTGTGAGTGCAAGGCTCACTGCACTTGTGAGAGCAGATCAGGAGACGTTCACACTGGTGAGAACAGGGCATATGAAAGCGCCCCTGATAACACTTGCCACAATTGCCCTGACATGGATGCCCGCATTTTAGCTGCTGCTTACAAGGGCTGTGACATACAGGACCTTCCTCCTGTGTTCTGTAAAAACAGGCAGCTCGCTGGGTATGGCCACACCCTAGCTTTAAGCTAATCTTCACTTTGCACTTACTTGTGCAATCGTCCCCACAAAGTGAATCACATGGATGCCCACAGACCAGTAGCTTCTGACAAGGTTCCTGGCATTTAAATTCATTTGGCTCCTGGTGGCAAGGAACCATCTGTTTGTGCTGACACTGGGGTATGATCTTCTCAACACTCACTTGGCATTTTTCTGGGCATGGTCTGTGGCACACAAGCGGGCACTTGTGTCCCAGATCACATAAAATCTTCTGGCACTTTTTGGCACACTTGTATTTCTTGTGCTCAGGGTCGTAAGGGTGACAAACACTTGCGCAAACATGGCCGCAATCCAAACGGAATTCGCACGGCTGAGTGCAGCCCCCCTCGGGGGCTTGGTTAAAATCTTCAGCACAAGAGGCTGCTATCTGGCGATTCGGATGATTCTGACAGCACAAGGTCAGAGATTTCCCGATCTGGTTCTTTTCTCTCAAGGTGTGGAAGATGTTGCTCCACAGCTGAACTTGTTGCAGCATTGCACTGTCACCAATACAGAAAAGGCCTTTCTTGGCCCGGGACAAGGCTACGCAGACGCGATTTGGAATGTTCAAAAAGCCAACTTTGCCTTGGGGGTTGCTGCGGACCAGAGACAACAAAATAATATCGTTCTCCTCACCCTGGTACTTGTCCACTACATGAACCTTGACCCCTCTGAACTGGCTGGCAGGCATAAGCTTGCGCAGACAGTGGAGCTGGCCAGTGTAGGTAGTAAGGATTGTGATTTGTTCTGGTTGATAGTCTTGTAGGAGGAGATAACGGCATAGAGCAACCACAAACTTGGCTTCGTGCTTGTTCTGATGGCTTTTTCCATCTTTGATTTCTTCTTCTCTGTGGTTGTGCTCCACAAAAAACACATTTGTATTGAGGCCCTGTAAGGTAAAACAGAAATTCATAAAATATGCTCTGGGAAAATCTGGCTCAAAGATAGACTAAAAGGATTGGATCTGGTTAGTAAACCAAGCAAAATAGAGATAGCACCCAATCCAGTATACTACGCACCTTGATGCTGTCATATTCAAACACAGACGGGTGGTTTTCCAGTTCTGAATATATATGTGGAGTTAAGAGACAGGCAATTTCTGGCCTCATACGATGCTGTAAAATGCAGATGCAGAGAGATATATCAATTCAAATTCCTCAACTTGTTTAACGGTAATGTCTACCTTTTACAGACTGCTGGGACTTCAAATGAATATATACGGACATACGCACCTGGTAGTTAAGTCTGACATAGGGAAGTCCCATCCTCACCAGCCTCTCAAACATGGACATTTCCAAGTTAAAGTTCTTAGCAAGATCATATACTGTGGCACTGGGGCGTAACTAAAAAGGCAAAAAAAAAAATTCACACCTTTAATTTACAGTCCAAAAGTTTTCCTGTCATCATATTAAAGTAAAAGTAACATCATGTACATTCCGTGGTCGAGCTGTGGCTGTTTTTAAAGCACTTCAGATACACGATAAAGGCTTGGTAAAAACCCACCAGTATTCCAAATGTCCTGCAGTCCGTACCACTTCTTACCTGCTGATGATCTCCAATGAGGATGAGGTGTTTGCATGCATTGCTCAACGTGGTGATTGTGTGGGCTTCCAGCACTTCTGCAGCCTCCTCCACAATCACCACAGGAGGCCTGACTTCCTGCAGGACACTTCGGTATTTGGCCGCCCCTGTTGTTGTCATGCCAATAACCTGAGAAAAAGTTAAATATAAGAATCCAGGCTGTTGCGTGCCAAGGTGCAGAATGGCAGATATTGGTTAATATTATTGTTAATTTTTAGGAACCTCATACTTGCAAAGAGCAATACCAGAGTAAAAAAGTACAAACCTCTACCACACAATGATAAAAAAATCCTTTAAAAAAATTAGTGGATCAAGAGATCATATATACTCAGTTCAATTCAGTTTTATTTGTATAGCGCCTTTTACAATAAAACTGTCTCTAGGTGCTTTACAGAGGCAGAAACCCAGAGCCTGAACCCACAAGTAAGCACAGTGGCAAAGAAAAACCCCCTTTTAACAGGAAGAAATATTGAGCAGGATATACTGTAGAATATAGGCAGCAGTAATACAAGGTTACAAAACATATTAGGTTTTACTATTGTCCCATTATCAACATTTCCTGAAAATTTCATTATCTGAATCTGTTCATAACCTTTTTAGTTAATCTGCTAACAAAGAAACGCCGGCTATCATAACCTCCTTGGCAGAGGTGATAACAATAATATTCAGCAGCGATTTAATGGTGGTTGTTTGGAAGGTGGCTGCTTATGAATCTGTAGAGTACCTTGGCTTTTCTGAGTAGAAAAAGGTCCTGTTGCCGTTTTACATCAGCCAATCGCTCCACCGTGTTCTGATACGTTTGTTCCAACTCAGTGATTTTGGTGCGAGCTTCTGCTCTGCATCGTGTCACCCACAAACTGCAAGTAGAAATAAATTAGTTAGACTAAAAAAGTGTTATGGCTGAATCAATTACAAGAAAGCAATATTTCCAGCAGACATAAATATTCTTAGAAAGGTGATGTGGTACTTTACATCGTATTCAGCAAAGCTAAATAATTCTGGCTTTACAGTATTAATAATTAAGAACATGCAAACAAGTTTACGTTCTGTCATTACATTCATAGTGCTTATACCTATTAACACAGGTGAGCTTTAGCAATTTTGTTGGTATTTCATTATAGTCTGATTTTTACCAAAGTAGTACAGATATGTAAGAAATACAGTCAAACAGGACAATGATGAACAGGTGAATAATATGCACACTCACCGATAAAGTTTCCACCTGTCTGGCAGTCCTATAGTCCAAATGTCCTGAACAGCCTTTTCCTCTTCTGTAGTCATAGCTGAGGTCTTTCTAAACTCTTGCCTGATTCTGTTCTTGATCTTTTTCTTCTGGTTCTTTTGTATCTGTACAGATAAAATATTATAAAAAGCAGCGCTCAACATTCACACACTGATACTTGCAAAAATAAAAACGTAACGTTGTGCCAGGTAATGTACCACATGTCAAGGTTCTTTTTTTAGAAATATGAAATAAAAAAATATTTTATTAAAAGGCTGCAATTTCAATGGCTAACTGTTAATATTCAGTGAGTATTTAAGATTCGCAACATCTTTAGGTTTTCTCTGTTATTAATGAGTAATATTAACATTCCTGGAATTATTCTTTTGAAATGCTTAGGAATTTACCTCCCATTCCTCATTGCCTTCCTCATGCTGTATCTCATCCTGATCCAGGTTCATAACCAGCATCATTTCTTCCAACTCTCTCACATCATCTTTGTTTCTCCTTCTGTCTTGAGCTTCTCTGGGATCAGAGTCATCAATGATCCGCTCTGCCTGGATCAGATCTGCTTCCTCTGTGATATCAATCAGGTCCTCATGTTCTACCTCCATGGCTTCTACTGCTTCCATTTCTAAAACATCAGAAAGTTTTATAATAATAATGCTTAAAATAGAGAATGAACAAAAATTATAATTATTTCAACCTTGATATAAAAGAAAAAAAACTTTAAAAAGCAGATGGGGAGATAACAAAACTTCAGTTTAAATACAGTATTTTAGTGCCTTACCTTCATTTTCATGTTCATTCTCTGTCTTCCTCTCCAGGAAGGTAGTGGAACCTACACCTAACCACTCCATGATGGGGTCAGGCTTTTTCAACCGGCCCCACTTAAAAAGGCCATTCTGTTTAAAAAAAAAAAAAAAAAAAAAAAAAAAGGTGGGGTTGAGATTGTGACTATATTGTGTTCAGTCTTACACAAATGACATTATCTTTTATATGAAATCAGACTTACTATCCCAGGAGGTTCACACAGGTCACGCCAGTGTCTGTCTGAGATGAAAGTCCACAAGATGTTTTTACGTAGGACACCTTTCAGCGAACACTCCAGTGTCTTACTCTGATACTGAAGCTCTCTCTCTGCCTCACACAGCTGCCTGTAAACCTGTTTAAAACGAAACAGACCACTGTAGAACCACATGTGCAAATCTTAAAACAAATGAATTATTTTTATTTAAAGCACAACTCACATCGTTGTATGCATGGTGCAGGTGATTCGGTAGCAATAGTGTGAAGGGACGTAAGGAGCTCATCTGCCTCAGATTAAACTGCTTCAGGATCTCACTGTTACTGCGACCACCTACTCTCACGATGCCCTTTGTCAGAAATCTATGAATTCCTTCAATGCAAAAGTAAATAAAATTCATGTTACAACCCATTCAGAAAGCAGGGATTGGGATTTGTGTTTTAAAAACAAATGAATATGAACCTTCTAGCTGTGAAATACTTTTTAAATAATGTATGTATATAGCTCTTGCTCCCATGATGAGGTGAGTTCCTCATGTTTACCTTCCAGGAACTGATCCAGGGCATGATTAGTGTAACACACAACCAACATAGGTGCTTTGTCTTCCTTCCAAAGATCTTGATTGCTCAACAGTGCCTGAGCGATCTTGAGCCCCACGTAGGTTTTTCCTAAGCAAATTGAAGACACGGGTTCAAAGATGGAAACACACTTTTCACTTGCAAATGTACAAAGCCATTCTTCCAAAAATAAGTTCTCAAGATCTCACCGGTGCCAGGAGGACCCTGTATGATGGCCAGTTCCTTGGTGAGGGCCAGCTGGAAGGCTTCCATCTGAGAGTCATCCAGCCCCAGCCTCTCCTTTCTCGGCCATGCCTCTTTGTTAAGGCTGTGAAAGGGTGGAAGACTCTGCTTCTGCTGAGGGTCAGCAATGCAACTCAGGTCGTAAGTATCTCCTCTTTCCAGATAAGTAGGGGGTTGCACATCTCCATTGCATTCCACAATGTACCTAGCATAGAGGGAGAAACAGTTATATGGTCTAGCAGTATTTCATAGCAAAGTTGTTTGGTTGGTAATGTGTTGCATCTACTCCTTGTATACAATGCAAATCAAAATCAATATTTAACACACCCTCACACACACCTGGGGGAAATTTAGAGGCTCTAATCTAAGGTACCTGGTTTTGGACTACTGAGAGAGGCAAGAATAACTTCAGAAAACCTTGTTGATTAAAAACTGAAACTCCTTCACAGCATAAACATTCCTACCTCTGAAAGGGCAGATTGTCCTCCTCCAGCTCCTGTAAGCCTTGGAGGACATACCGATAAGCTTCGAAATACGCTGTGGTTTCAACCATCAGGAAACTTTGATCTTTCTGTGAGGGAAAATAAGTGCCATCTAAAAGTTTTATCTATTCAATTAGCACTGTAAATACTGCATATTGCATGTTCCGAAACTAGCTTGATCAGGCCACATAACCTCGCTGCATTATGTTGTATGAACTGTGCTGCCCCCACCTGGAATCCAGCCAACATCAATCTGCTTTCCTCGGTAAATTTAACCTGGATGAGCCCCTTCTGAAGATGTTTGGGATCCCGATCTGACACGGTGGCATACAAGAAGGTCTCAAAATTATCACACGACAGACAGAGCAGTGAACCGTAGATCAGCCTCTTTGAGTTCTCCCACTGCACAAACTGCAAAAAAAAACAGCCTTTTTAATGTATTTTATAGTATTTTTAACATAGGCATTAAATATAAGGCTAATATGTCAGCTATGACATCCATCTTTATATTCACCTTAAGTGGTTGAACATCAAACTCTAATATGTAGGCAATGCCAGTAGAGGTGCAAGTGGGAAAAACCACTCGTGTGTTAAAATAGACTCTGATGTCGTCAAAGTGCTTTGTCCTCAGAGGTTGATCTCTCGTTCCCACGTTCATCTGACTCATAAGAAGTTGCTGGATTCCATCACGGAGCGGGCGCACAAAGTCCTCTCTCAGCAGACGGAAGTGTGTGTCAAGGTAGATGTGGGTGTTTGTGTAGCGCTGGGAGGTGAGGTTGGGTCTGAGGAAGGGCCGCTGGTCCTCATGGAACTCCTCAGATGTGGGGTAGATGGGTATGGTCCTGAAATTTTGCTGATCTGCTCCGGGGTTACAGAGATGCAGCATTGGTCTTTCATGTTTGACTTTGGAAAAGCTTTGAAAGTGCTGTATTATGTTAAATTAAAAACCAAACAAAAAGGAGTCATTACCTGGTTCAGAACCTATGTTGTGTAAGAGAGCGTAAGTGTCCCTGTCTGATCTCAGGGTTCCCTCCCTGGATCTCTCCTGAAGGTGACTCATGAGAACCTGGAGATTCTCCACACTCTCCTCCACTTGAAGCTTGATTTGTACCCCTGATGCTTTCAGGCTGTTGGTAGAAGCTTGGAGCTGTGTCAGTATTAATCTCCCCACCTGGAAGGAGCTAGCAGGATACATACTGAGGACCTAAAAATATTAATCACGTTAGTATCTTTAATTACAAGGACATTTCTGCAGTCTATTTTGCTGAAGTGGGAGTAATAAAATCAGTGGTTTGAGTGTTGAAATTATTAACAATTGGGGATAAACAATCATTCCAAATTCACTCTTTCATTCACATCTTCTGTTTACCTCTGACAGAATGGCCAAGATGTTTCCCAGGTGTTCTGGGTATTGCGTCCTGCGGATACAGTTGCGCTCTGACTCCATGCCTGCCAGGTAGTAAGGTAAGACCACGCGGAAGAAATCTGAACTCTTTACGATGTTGGCCAAGTGCTGCAGTGTGGCTCTCTCCGCCCGCGACCTGAAGGCATTACTCAGCACCAGACACAGGAGTTCAATGAGCTCCTTACTCATTCTTGTCTCTCTCAGGACCTCTTCCAGGGCAGGGTGGTTTGACAGAGAGATGGCCACCACAGATGGGTCTTGTTTGGATAGTTCTTGTAGTTTTTTATAGCCCAGTCCAGGGCGCTGCGCTGACCTTTCTCTGCCTGTAGAAGCTGCTCTACCTGCACTTGTCTGTGGATTTCTATTTTCAGCATCATATTTTGCATCCCATCTCCCTTTTCTCTCCATTCTCACCTCAGTTTCACTCCGCCCTGCCCCTTCTCTATGTCTGCCCCAGCTCAATCCTCCTCCTCCTCCTCTTGGTGTGGCCTCTCCTCGCTGTCGTCCGGCTTCTCTTCTGCTCTCTCTACTTTGTCCTCTGGCTGCCCCTCTTGCTCCCCTTTCACCTCGTGGTCTTGGTTTTCCTGCCCACCTTTCTTTGCCTTTTTCTGACTCTCCTTTGCTTCCTCTCAGGTCCAGCCCTTCAGCTCCTCTTCCATCTTGCTCCACTGCTCTGCTGCTGTTCCAACCTCTTTGTGTTCTGTCTTTACCAGTTTTACTTTGGCCAGTATCAGGATCTGGTGAGAAATTACATTTATGTACAGACATTAAATTTACCTTGGTATAACTTAAGTTTAACCAAGGTTTTTTTACACTGTAATTACCTTGGTGTGGTCCCTTTTTCTCCATTTCAAGTTTTTATAGTGATCTGTTAAGGAAAGAAAGCTTTTTGTTATAAACAATAATGTTCGAGGGGAAGGGTTGCTGATATGATGCTGGTTACAGAATCAAGTGCATGAAGAAAGAGGTCTGAGGTCATCTGATTAACAGGATCCAGGTGAGCTAACAGTCAGAATGCATAGACAAGAGGACCTAATGGGTTTTTTAGGTTTATTCACAACTCTGAGGTTGTGCAGGAAATTAAAGGTTGTGGTTACAGGAAAGTGAAGAGAAAGCAATGTTATTGTTGTGGATAGCAGAGGAGTACACAAAAAGATAGTATTAGAGGTTGCATAGTGTAGCAGGGCCCTGTGATCAAAGTTCCTTGACCTGGATCCTTCGAAGATCAAGAGTCAAAGCCCCGCAGATCCCTTGTCTCAATCTGGAAATAATGTCATGTTTATGATTATTTATGATTATCTGAATACAGCTGATTAAATTAAATTTAAATAGTAGGACATTGCCAGAGTAATATTTTCATGCATCTTATTTTATCATAATTATAGGATTAAAGCTGAAATGTGTTGTACTTTGTAAGATAAAGTTAAATTAGTAAACAAATGTACATAATAACTGAAGTTGATTTAGTAATGTTTCAGTCTTACAATTAGTCTCTTTTTGAAGCATGAAATAGAACGGATCAGGTTATGTTACTGGTTTTAGAATGGGAACAGGCACTGTCAGAAGAAGCGTGACTCATCTCAAACAGTTAGACTGCGCCCTCTGCTGGATGTAGACAGCACTGACAGTTGTCTAGGTTTCTATTCACCAGAAATCATGAGATTTTGACCAGATAATAACGATCTTATAGGATTATTCATGGAAGGATTCGGTAAAGAAAGAAAGAAAGAAAGAAAGAAAGAAAGAAAGAAAGAAAGAAAGAAAGAAAGAAAGAGAGAAAGAATAACAATAAGAACATAACAATAAGAAAGTAAACAATATATTATAAAACTTTCCTTGTTCTATTGACAATTAATGTACACTGTCATGCTCAATAAACTGCACTTACCTCAGCTTTATGCCTGACAGAAAAGTGCGCAGCCTCCGTCCTGTCGTCTCCTCAGCTTTCTTGTTCTGTCGCTGTCCTGCTGAGGAAACCGGTATTTAAACGCTCCTGCCACTGGTTTCGTTTTCGTTTCATCACACATAAAACAACCATATTGGCAGGGTGTGTTTACCTATATTAACTGTATGATTTTTTTAATGACGTAATCAGGTCGTAATTACTGTCATTAACAATGAGATTATACGATTATTGTGCCATTGTGACATTTTAAAATGTCTTTAAAGTAATATTTTAATTGCGGCTAATGAAGACAAATAACGCTGAAGCAAAATTACTAAACAAATCCGTCCGTGCATATTTGATGACGTCAGCCTGTGTCATCCCTCCGCCTGGGAGGATCGTAAAGGCGAAAATCAGAACTGCTTCCAAATAAACGTCCAGTGCGAAAATGAAAAGACGCAGTGTTCGCCTGAAAACCGGGAGCTAGCCTTGAACAGCCATCAAGTCTTGCGAGTAAAGCTATAGGGCGACTATTCCGCTCAGACGTAAGAAAAAAAGCGGAAACTGACAACATCGTATTGATACGACTGTGAAGGGACAAATATGAAGTGGAGACCTACCTAAAGTCCGCTTTCTTAATTCGAAGTGGTCGTTTTGGACATTAAAATGTTTTTGTTGCGCAGATGATGCAGGTGTTGTTGGATGTATCCGTTCAGTCCATTATAGCCCCTAGATCAGTGTATTACATCCCCAGACATCTTACATCCCCAAACTTATTATTATTATTATTATTATTATATTTTTGTTACTGTCCTTAAGTGTTTTTGATTAAAGTAATCTCCAGTGTCTTCACTATTCATCAAACTATACTTTTCCAGACTTTAAGGTGAACAGTGGTCTGGGTCTTCACTCCCTGACCTTCACCACTGCATGACTCTTTTCTGGCCTCCTGCCTATCTGTGCTGAGTTTGGGCTTTTGTGTTGTTTTTTTTTTCTTCCCCAAGAGTACAGTTTTGCAGTGATGAAGAAAATCCTTTGATTTTTAAAAAGGAATTAGGGCCCTCTTTATTCCTAATGTAGGAAATAAATGCAATTATTTAATTGTATTCTCATTGCCTGGAATCTGATTACATTATCTACTCACCTAACTCTGACAGTAAAGGAAAAGTTTGGTGAAAAGACCACTCTCCCTGCTGGTTAATCCTCACATCAGACGTTCAGCATCATAACAGTTCTTATACAGTCTGAACGTGGAAACATAATACAAACATACATTAATTAAACAGAGTGAGCAACCTACTTTTAGGGATCAAAGGCAAAGCTCTTGATCAAAGTTGGATATAGATAAGCTAGGGGGACATAAACAATCTAAACACAGGCAAATTGTAGGTACATCTGTATTAAGCAATTTTTTTTTTTTTTTTTTTTTATTTCAACATTCAAGGTTAAATATTTATACTGAGAATGTTTTTAAGAGGTACAAAAAATACACATCAAAGTTAACAATTTGAAAACATTTATTTCTGTGATAAAAAAAAAAGATTTAGTTTTGAAGGGAGAAAAGGCTGTTTAAGTAAAAGTAAAAGTTCAATACCAATTATAATAGTTAATTCCATTAAGTAGTTTTTCTTTAACGCCTTCTCTTTATACTTGCTTTTCACAGGGAATAAAAATATTTTGTGCAGTACAACTCAAAAATACAAAGTCCTGAAAGTCATCAGTTGTGGCACTTTTGGTGAACTTGCTCAGTGTCTAAATAGGAGGACAAAAGAGAAAGTGGCAGTGAAGATTTTCAAGCATCCTGTTCATCTTAAAATGGCCAGATATGAGGTATGGCTCTGCAGCACATTTGATTTTTATTTTGCATCATTTGGAGTTCCTCCTTTAATCAAAGTGGTATTAAGTGTTTTCATGTCTTTTCTGTGTAGGTGAAAATATTGAAGAGCATCAGTTTAAAGAAGCATGGTGTCAGGTGTCAGCCCATGTAAAGACTTAATAAGTAACAGTAAAATCTTAAAAAATAATATGTAGTTAAACTCATAACATTACATATAGGAAAATGCACGCAGTAATACTAAATATTTAAAAGTGTTTTCTTCGGACAAGCTTGCCTTGCAGTGATGGGCTCAGTCAGAGTCGCTGCTGCTGCTGGAGTACTGTGGAGGAAAAAGAAAGATTTCTGTTTTCTGGTTTGTTGTTACCATATTTTCATGTTATGCCATGATATACTAAACAATAATATGCCATGCTATACTAAAACAACAATAATAAAGTAGACAAAATAGTAAATAACTTAATATAACACAGTTAAAAAAGTCCTACCTTGCCGTACATGTGATGCCAATGCTTGTGACCCTTATGTGCTTTCTTCATCTTCTTCCTCAGCTTTTTGTTGACTTTGTATCCAACCAGCCCCATTCCCATTGTCATCAGTCCTCCAGTTAAAGTTCCAGTGGCAGCATTATTCATACCGTGATGATCGTGATGATGACCTTTATGGTGACCCCATTTAGGAGAGTGAGGGTATGGAACTGGAAAAACACCAGGAGGAGGGACTCCTGGATATCCACATGAAGCCATTGGATAAGGATGATGTGGAGCACTGTAAGGCATTGGTCCTGGACATACGCCATTTCCCATGGCAGGTGGTTTCATAATAGGTGGGTACTGGACAGGATGGTGAGGAACTCCTGGTACAGGTGCACTGGGGTATGCTGGGTACATAGATGCAGGTGGAGCAGGGTAGGAAGCATAGGGGGGTGCAAGGCTGTACCCAGGTGGGTAGGCAGTGTTTAATGGGTTCATTGGTGGTGGTGGTGGAGGAGGAGGACCTGAAGCAAAAAGAGGAACAAATCAACACCCCAAGACAGGGAGCAACTACTATACTATAAACCAATGCAAAATAAAAATATTAATGCAAATTATGTATGATATCTTACCTTGATTTGGCCACATGCCCTTCTTCAAAAAAGAATCCAGAGATAACATGGAAATATATACAAATATGCTTAAAAATGTTAAATAACATAAATTACATTTTTTTTAAATTAATGTTGCTCTTATAAGTATTATTAAGCTTATTTTAAATGAATCAGAATACAGTTCTATGGTTTCTAAGCTGAGCTTACTTAAACTACCGGCTTTATACGTTATAATGTAGGTATAATGTATTCAACACACGCCTGATACAGTTAAATAGTGAACTTGATCTTATATTACAGCTACGAATGCCAAAGGATATAAGTTTAAACACTCACCTTTTTGTCGATTGCTTGGTGAAGTTTGTGTGTCCGGAACTTCCTGTTTCTCTTCCGCGTCAAACTCGTTTATGTCGAGAGGCCACGCCCACCGTTACGCAAGAAAATTCAAGAGAAAGAAAATTCCACCACATTTCATATTTGTGTAGAAAATAGGACACTGAAAAATGTGACTGAAAAATCATTAGATCATTTGACATATTTAAGTTGCGATATTTATTTGCATACAGTGTATAGTAACATAGTTACATGTTTTAATGCGTTGTGTGTGTGTGTGTGTGTGTGTGTGTGTGTGTGTGTGTGTGGGTGTGTGGGTGTGTGGGGGGGGAGGTACTTCCTGTTCCGTTGTCTTGGATCTGATATGGCTAAACACAGACATTTTTAAAACGCATATACTGTGTGTGTGTATATATATACATGTACATATGTATGTAAGACTGGATAGCTCAGTTGGTAAGGCACCGGACTGGTATACGGGGGACCAGGGACCCGGAGGGCACAAGGAGTAATACAACAGAGATGAGTGACGATGATGATGGCATGGCATGGCAGCGACTGACCTGAAAAGATAGGATCAGGGCGAGAATGAACACAAGGCGACACCGATTACAACCGCTAGTGAAGGTGTATGCTCAGTGGCAGGGTAATAACAGCTGGAAGAACTGGAAGAGTATATGGGAATAAACAGTTACACCCAGCAGGAATAATAAGGTGGCCAAAGAAAGAGATACAGATGTTAAGACACGAAATCTCACCATGCATGGCGGGTTCCACCCTGTACACAAGCCGTAAGGCAGGACTAGTGAGCGTGAACCGGAACATAGCTGAAGTGGCTGATCTCAAGAAGTCCTACCAATGGCTAGGACTCATATATACTCATAGTATATATACAGTACACTTCATATATATATATATATATATATATATATATATATATATATATGCGGTCAACGAAATTATTGTTTGTGTCACCATCTTGTGGTAAAATTAAGAACTGCTTCAAATCGTGCTTCCTAGTTACCATCTGTGGTATTTTCACTATTTAAAGGCGATGTATCAATAAATGCCTTCTAGCGCACATCCCCGCCCAGTGAAGCAATGCAAGCTGCTCAAGGTATTCGGAGTAAAAGTGTTTCATGCTCTGCTGAACACTACACTGCTGCTTAGTAAAAGCAGTTCTCCTGCTTGTTCTCCTGTTTGTCATTCACTGTGGTTTCAGTGATGCTGCACAGGAACTGGGGCAAAAATATTTTCCCGGCATTTTTATTTGCATGCTTGCACTCAGTAAAAGATGCCAGTAAAAAAAAATAAAACTGAAGCAGAACATATTAGTGTATAATTATAATTAAAGAACATAAAAGACAGTACACAAATAAAATGACGTTTACCATAATAAGCAAGGTGTAGCAGAGAAGGTAGTGACATCTGTATACAGCTAAACAGAAGTGACACAAATAGAAGCATGCAGGTGCTTAAAAGGTACATTATGGAAAGACTGAAGAGAGACCAGTCTGTCTGCAACACACTTAGCAGTCAGGCGGGCATCTGGATCAGAGTCCCAACAATCTGTCAGGATCTCCTCTAAGGCAGCCCCCTGCAAGTTATAAAAGAGGTTAATCACAAAATATTAACCACATCAATAATATATTTGGAAATACCTGTGACAGCACTTCCCAGTGTTGCGGTATGCAAGGCCTCATGTCCATGTGACACACATGTAAAATGAGGCTCTCTGTGGATACACTGGCTCCCAGCTCAGATTCATATGGCAGCTGATGCTGTGGAGCAACCCTGCCTGTAAACAGATAATAAAACAATGAAGAAAATGTCTTGTCTGCTGCACACTACCGGAATTCTGTAGATATCAGCTTAATGTACCATTGCTGAAATCAGAGCAGCACATCCAGATCTCCCACAGGAGCAGTGCCAAAGAGTAGACGTCGGCAGGCAGCATATAGCTGTTGTTTTTAAGATCGACAGAGCCTTCCAGGATCTCAGGGGACATGTAACGCAATGTGCCTCGCTGAACAGGATCCTGTAGACAGATTTAAGAGTGAACTGGACAGTTACCATCTCCCACGATGAAAGACTGATCCTGAATGCTACAGAAAGTTTAGTAAGGAACCTACATCACATTTTTTACTTGAAGTTTAACAACTGAATCAGAAAAAGACAAAATTGCCTGAGGGGAGAGAAATCTATGCATACACAGCTGGTGGTTTCAGAGTATAACTGCATTTATTTCCACCTCTTCGTTTTCCTCTCCACTGCCTCTGTACCTACTACAGAGCTTCTGTTTTGAAGAGTGATGTCTCTGCTCACCCACAGGCTCGCTGTGTCACTCTGTCTGTGATATCCTGAAAAAGAATGCAGCACGGTTGCGCATTCAAAATCGCATAGAACACAGGCGCCATTGGCTCTCACGAGCACGTTGGAGCTGCTCAGGTCACCATGAGCCACAGGTGGTTTGCGTGCATCTGCAAGAAAACGTGGCAAGATTTGAGTTGAAGGTTTAATGGCAGCAAAGTGTCGTGTGTGTGGATGCTGATCATCAGAACTGAAGTGATGAATCCTTACTTATGAACCCAAACAGAACAATCAAATTACACAATATGTACATCCAAACAAAACACACACACACACACACATACCATGTCTATGGATTTCAGAGTGAAGATATTCAAGCCCCTGTGACAAAGAGAGGCATAACTTCAGTGACGACGTCCAGTCGACGGAGGTTTCATGCAAAAATGTGAAAAGAGAACCCTGAAATCAAGAAATAAAGGCAGGTGTTTATGTCCAAAAGCAATAAAAAATGTAAATGGCAAACTTCAAAGGTTTTTTTTTTGGTCCTTTCTATATCTTGAAACCAAGCAGTTAGATTGTAAAACATATTGCTCATAAGCTATGTTTTGGGTCCTTTTCTTTCTGTTTCTTTATAGTGTATCATAAACAGGATTTGAAAGTGAAGCAGAGAAATGCTGAGAGCTGGATAACAAATGACAGAGCTGACAGTGAGGACATTACAGCAGAGGTGCAGGTACGAGCATCTGTTGGTTGCTTTGAAAAGGTAAAGTATCGTTTTTTTCTGCTTTGCTTTTTTTTTTTTTTGATCTTGCAGATATCTCGGTTCACCCGGCTCTTTCTGCTCTTAATATCGACCCATAACTTACATTTTCAGCAAACTGCAGGACGATGAGCCAACTCTCTCCATATGGTTTCCTCGCTGTTCCCAGGAAATGGACGATTCCACTGTGCCTCATTAGTGGGAGCTCATAAACGTCTTTCTCTGCAGTAAAGTTGTGTTTCCAGCTTGCAGGGAAAATCTTCACAGCCACTCTGGATTCCTGGTATGTTCCAAGCCAAACTGTTGCAAAATTCCCATGAGACACAATCTGCAAATGGACAAGACATAGAAGAAATGAGCTGCAATGTAAATCACCAGAATTCAGTTTCTTTCGTCAGTTCCTTCTTACCTGCTGCAGCTCAATGTCAGCAGCGTTAATGTCAGAAGGTTTCTTTGTTTGATGGGAGTGCAGTTGTGAGAACCCATACGTGTCATTCGAATTCTTATCTAAAATGGTGAAAGCAGACAGAAAAAGGCTTCATTTGAGGTGACATGAATGACTCTGAGGTCATTTTTAATTAAAATGGTGGATGGAGGCGTGACAGAGTAAAGAGAAATGTGTTTGAAGTCACACAGAAAGGATGGAGGCAAAAAGGAGTGTCGTAGCAGAGATAAACCCCAAGGTCAGTTCAGTGAAATGAATCCAAGGATCCAAGGTCCAACCAAATGTTTACAAAATGTGTGAATAATGGCAGAAGAATGCCTTTTTTGTTCCAAAATGTATTTGATACAGAAAAATGTATCTTTTAAACTTAAGATCCACAGCACATTTGCACTGAAGCCAATTCTATTAAGTCCTTCTTTCATCATGATAAACACGCGTGTTTGCAAGTAAGCTATGACAATAATTTTACTTTTATCCAAAATAACAATAAAGACACGCAACAAAAAAACTGCACTGATCTCTGACTGAGACATGTAATAAGTCTGATTATCCTCCTATTCCGTACTTTAATTTTACATTAATATATATATATATATATATATATAAAATACTGAAATCTGGAGTCATTTCTGTACTAAAGATGAAAATGATCTTACTTTTCACTGTGAAGAAGTGTCTCCACAGGACAGCAACAATCAGGAAGCAAACGAACAACAAGATTCCAATCAAAGTTAAAGCAGTTTTCACAGTGTCATCTAAAACCACAACAAAAACAGGCATTGGCATTCTCTTAACTTTTATAAAAGCACATTAGAAAGCCTAATAAATAAATAAATAAATTTAAGATAGCTCCATAACAATTTAGTGAGACCGATTGGATTTTGGGAAATTTTTTGAGGTTTTTGCACAAGCATTGTGTCAGAACCACAGTTAAATAGATTGTAATGATAACTTGTCACGTGTACAGTCAGAACACGTGCCACAGATGTGGCATGACACCTTGATAATATGAGGTGGCGTGTTGAAGTTCTTCACGTGCGTCTGGGCTCCAGGTGATGTTGCTGTTACACAGGTCTGTGTTGCATACGCACTTAAAGGTGCGACCATCCAGGGTCCTCTGGGCCTTGCAGGTCGTAGCTGGGCAACGCTTCTCCACTTTATCACAAGCTGCAGCAGAAAAAACAACAAGCACACCTGGCAACCATGAACAAACGTCTCTTTTCAATCTAATCCAATTCTCCCAGGATTGGAGAATTTCCTCACCAAGAATGTCAACCTTGGGCTGACCACTGATCACCACGTAGTAGCCAACACAGCACTGAGTGTTTTTGCAAAGCTGCACCGACCCGCTCACGTTGCCAGCAGTTGTGAACTTGCTCTTCTTGGAAGTCACATGGTAGGCGCAGTGTCTCTGCTGCAGGGAAGACTGACTGGACATGCTTATTAGGGTGAATTCTGCGTGGAGGAAGAAAGAGGGTGAACAGCAGCGATGGTCAGGATTCCACTGCCAAAGCAGGGACTCAATACCTGATTCAGGGATGGATGCAAAGTTATCATTCATACATCCAGTTAGAAAATGGAAATTATAAATTTTAATTTTGGCGTAAACTATATCCCTCAGCACATACATTAATAGAAAAAAAAACAATTTTGAGAGGTTTTGACCTTGTGTCTAACTTACGTCGTCTTAAATGCACCACTGATAGAGCCCCCATAAAATTGAAAAAAGTTGTCAGATGTGTACAAATGCAGCTAAAACTAAATTTAAAATGACCACTATGATGACTCCTTTAGGCCCAATCCTAATAAACGCCCACACAGTAAAATTCAAGTCAAGCAGTCATAAAGAAAAGAATAAGAATTATTCATTCAACGAACAATAATGATTTGTTCTTTAAATAGTGAATGTACTCACCCACAGCTAAAGTCAGCCATTGTTGCAGGATCATGGTGACTCTGAGAACAGAAATTTAGCAGCAAGACCAGGCAGCAAGTGACATGGTTATCAGTCCTGGGAATGTGAGAGGAGTTTCCCCACATTTCCCAGCAACACTCCCACTGACGCACACCTGCATGAACAAAAAACCCTGTCTGCTGTACAACATATACTAATACTAATATTAATACTACTATAATGATGACGATGAGTACTACTACTACTACTACTAATAATAATAATAATAGAAAGAAAAGTATGGAAACGCTGTTCTTTTAATCAATGCAATTGCTGTTTGCCTCAAATGAAACATCTGCATTACACCAACATAGTTTTGTGACTGATCTAGCTAATGTAAGCATCACAATACATGACAAACCATAACCGGAGAGGGAGAGGATCTATATTTGAAACAATTAATGTAGTCATTGAAGCAGTAAATATTGCATTCTGACCTTCTGCCTCCCTCCTGTGGTACTTCTGGAGTACAGCCCATGAACATATTTATAAAATTTATATTTATAAAATGTATTTATATATTTCTGGAGTTCTTAAAACATGTTTTGCTCAGTAATCTCAGATGATGTTTTTGCTTCAGTTGAATAAGATATTAACGTATTTTTTTAAAAAAACGTCTTGTGTATGACGAGCACCTGTTATTACACTCAAAGGCTGCATGTTTAGTTGCACGGCTCAATTCCTGGGGGCGGAGCCTTGATGAAGTATTTTCTGTCTCTCGTTGACCCGGGTCATGAACCACGCGCACCCATCCTTTATTAGGCGATGTGACGCAGGTGAGTCAAGTTAATCGTCATTTGGATCCCAGGATTAATCTTCACCATTCACGATCATCACGTTTAACATGGTAACAGTGATTGATTGCGTCTTAATAAACAGTAACCTGAACAGTCCAGTAAGCTTTTTTAAAACCACTCTTTAGGAAAAAGTGTCGTCTATCGCTGCAGCCGATATTTTTGCTGACGACTCTGAAAATGAACGAACTTTTTATGGATTTTCTGACAGTGAAATTGGCGATCCCTGGGTAAGTTATTTCTCCCTAAAAGGCCACAAAACAATGTTTTTAACGGTAGCATGGTCATTGTTATTAAAATTACGCTCCTTAATGTGAGGATATGAATACAGATGACTCGTTCGAGGATTGTTACTCAACGGTTACCATTTCAAAACTAGTTTGGATCTTTACAGTATAGACACAAAACCAGATACAATAAAACGGGTGAAAGAGATACTGCCATATCTATAAAGACGATAAGAAATCCTTATTCAATCCTTTCACAAAAAACAACTGACAAATTACATTTCTTAACGTTCTTCAGAATTTAGCATTTGAAGAGGAAGACAAAGCTGGGCCGAAACTTTCCCCCAAGCAGCCAAAAACCACGTCTGGTGCCTTGGCCTTCAGATTAAGAGTGGCTCTGCGCTCCACACCTTCTACCCAGCAACCCAGCGATGAGGAAGTGGAGGAGGAGGAGGATGATGATGGGGGAAAGGACCAGAGGAAGCACAGGGTAAAGGAGGCAGAGCACGTCTATCAGGCAAAGGGAGTGAGACGTGTTAAATTCAAAGGTGAACTTGCAGAGACGCCGGTGATCCCGGCATCTCCTCCTCAGGATCATGGTTCTGACTCTGCAGAGGACCTGCCAGAATCTTTCCTGACAAGGAGAGAACAGAACATCAAGGCCAATAAAGCAATGGTAAACCGCTAGCATGGAGACCCTTTTTCTGTATTTATATGTATTTGCTATTGAATTTGTCTATAATTGTGTTAATTTTTTTAATCCTACAGTTGGCTCAGCTAATGGCAGATCTGCAGAAGATGCCAGGAGGTGCAGGCTTGTTAAAAAAACAAGCAGCCAAACAGAAGACAAAAGAGAGGGGTTCTGTGAGTGAAGTAATGAGCTCAGTTATTAATTTTTCAGAAACCGTGAAAAGCAAATGGATGTATGTACTGAAGTTCTTTGATCAACTATGTGTAGCGTCCGCCGCGGTCTGGAGGAGAGCCCAGGAAGACTCCAGAGCGGGTGTCTCGCAGACAGACTCGCTCTATGGGAGACGTTGAGTCTCTGTCAACGCCTAAAGATGAACTGGAGCTGAGCCTGGAGGAGGAGCTGCTGGAGGTCAGTGTTACCATTTACCATATGAAAAACATTTTCCTGCCAGTTGTTTTTCATACAAATGAGTCTGATGACGATGCCTTGCAGGTCCGCCGGGCTCCCCAGTGCCGAGGCACACCGCGGCCAAATCGAAGCAAGCCTCACGTGATCCGTCCTGTGGAGGACATTACCGAGGAGGAAATCGAGCTGGTTGCAGACAACATGACTGACAAAGTTTACAACAGCGTCACAGTGAGTCCTGAGCCAGACGCCTCAGTATTTTTAACCTGGAACTGCCAACAAACTTGCTTTTCCACTTCCTCCAGGGTTCCACCTGCCACCAGTGCCGTCAGAAGACTGTTGACACCAAGACATGTTGCCGAAGTGAAGACTGTCGCGGGATCCAGGGACAGTTCTGTGGACCATGTCTGAGGAACCGATACGGAGAGGATGTTAGGAAGGCACTGATTGATCCGGTCTGACGACTGAAACCTCAACACACACACTCGCAGATTACAGTTTAGTCTATTTATACTTGAAATTACTTTCTTAGTGATTGATTGGATTTCTATCAGTATAACTCTAGTTGCATTAGGAGCAAAGCTGGCATTAAAAACACTGGAGTGGAAGCCCGGGAACTTTCCCTGGGTCTCCTATATTTTTATCCTTTCTCAAAATTCTTCAATTTTTGAGACAGCTGCACACAATTTAAGACATCTGTTGATCAAGATATAGTTGTGATAAGGTCAGAATTTTTTTTTTTTTTTTTTTTACACAAACTCTTTCTCTACTGTAGGAGTGGAAGTGTCCTCCCTGCCGTGGCATCTGCAACTGCAGCTTCTGCCGCCAACGCGAGGGTCGCTGTCCGACAGGAATCCTGTTCCCCCTGGCTCAGTACCATGGGTTCTCTGATGTTCACTCCTACCTCCTCAGGTGGGGAATGACATAGCACTACTTATTCATTTCTATACTTTCCCAGTACATCTTTAAACTTTAGCTTTTCTCTTTGCAGCCTTCGCAACAAACTGAAGAATGAGGCGGATGTAGACATGTGACAATGTGTTCAAATGTTCCATGTACTTTTAGATCCAACAAAATTGAGACAACCACTGATTTTTTTTTTTTTTAAATGAATAAAGCAGTTTATCCAAGTTTATAAAGAAATGAGACATTTAATTTTAATCCAGCTGATGGCATTTGTAGTTGTGTACATACAATATAAAAATCCCTTATTTAAAATTGAGAGACAAATAAGAGCACTTGTATAAGTAGGTGAGTAAAGTCTGAAAGGAGTTTAAGCAACTTATATTTTGGTGGGGGGAACTTCCCTAAGGAAAGAAAAGCGATCTAAGACATCTTATTGGAACAGGCTATGAACTTTAAGATGTTCCAATCAGATTTGAATTTGATAAACTGAGCTTTTGCAGTTGTGCTTCCTAAAGTAAGCATGAACCTTTGGCTTTGAGCTTACATTTGTACTGTCTGGACATCAGTAAAGAAATGTTTCGTCCTGATCAATGCTGCTTCAACAACACCTTCAAAAAGAAACACTAGACTGCAGTACAGAGTTTCAGATAAACAGAATAAAAAAAAAAATAGAGGGAATATCTGGACTGAACAAACTCCATTTGTTTACACATTTAATCTACATACATATATAAAAGTAATGTGATTGTACATGAGGTTCATACAACTGAAGGGCAATGGCTTTCAAATGTGTAAGCCCAAGTCAAATTTAGCCATTACATTACCAAAAATACATAGAACCAATATTTTTGCAATGATAAACGTCAAAGCATGATGGCTTGGAAAGTGTGTACCTACATAAGAGGTTAAAGCAGGTGTATCTAAACCCAGTCCTTGAGGTCTCCAATCCAGCTGGGTTTTCTATCCTATCAGGTAGACAACCATTCCTTGGCGAGAGCCGTTTCTGGCTGGTAGGACAGAAAACCTGGCTGAACTACGATCCTCGGGGTCTGGCTTTATTCAGACCTCTGGGTTAAAGGGTCATTCTCAGGATTTTAGCATCTTGACACACCAACATCCTCACAATAATTAGTGCTTGTAAGCTCTCACTTCGCTGTGACCTTATTTATCATTTCCTAAAAATAGGCGAGTATTAAATTGTTCAGGGATTGTGAGACTGGAAAATACCACAGAAGGCACAGAAATGAACCCAATGCATGCTGTTTATAATTTCAGAGCTAAATGAAACGAAAACAAGACTATTTGGGCCAATAAGCCTCAGACACGTTTGCATACAGCAGCCCAGTTTGAGAGGAGACACCTGAGATAAAGAAGGACAAGTCATGAAGCACTCAGCCATCAAAATGACAGCAAAGACCTTGTTTTTTTTTCTGAAAAAGCATTAGGGAGGGCATCCCATGCCACCATTTATGTCAAGTGTGCCAGTCCTGGTGATCTGCTGCAATCCCATCATCAATTAAGATTTAATCTTATAAATGTAAGTGTAGCGCCATTTCCATTCAGAGGAAATAAGACATTGTGATTTCTCTAGCCCAACATTTTACTCTATCTCCAACCTTTAAATGCAGTGTCCTCCACCTAGCGGGAGATCAAAAATCCATCCTTCTGACTCTATTCTCTCATTTAGTATCGTCCGTTGTGTGTAACCATCTCTCCTGACGCCTTTGAAAGCTTTCGCTCTTTAACACCAAATGTCTGCTGTCTCTAGTAGTTGTTACCGTTCATTTGGTGAAGGTCCACTTGCATCATGTTGATCCCGCTGCTGGCTAACCGTGCTATGCTTTCTGCAGATAAGGTTTCCATGGTAACAATGGTGTGCTGATCCGTGATTGCTGCTGCTCCCGTTTCGACTTTGGTCCCGACGACGGCAGGAGAAGAGGAATCGGTTGAGCCAGCAGGGCCACTTGCAGAGGCAGCTGGTACCTTCTTATTCATGTGGGTTTTGATGTGCTTGGAGAGATGATCGCTGCGCATGAAACGTTTGGGACACTCTGGACAAGCAAACCTTTTTTCACCTAAAACCGCATGAGAAGTAAAGCCCACTATTAAAGTTTGTGCAGGATGTTTAATCAGGCGGCGAGCAGTAACCACATGGATCTTTCACCTGTATGTGTCCTCTTGTGGCGCTGGAGCTCGTCTGAACGGGTGAAGCGTTTGCCGCAAAAGGACCAGCTGCAGACGAAGGGTCGTTCTCCTGTGTGCCAGCGGAGGTGAGCCCTCAAATGTGAAGTCTTGCCGTATATCTTTCCACAGCCGGCAATGTGACATATGTGCTGCTTCTTTTTAGTTGGGTCACTAATGTTAAAACACAAAAAACTCCATTACAAACAATAGTGATGTAGGTTAGAATTAATTTGTAGTTCTGGGCTCTCAAAAAACTTCAGTGTTATTAGAACATTAGCAGATGTGTATTAACTACAGAGGTAGCAGTAATAAGTTAGTGCAGTGGCATACCGTCCTTCTCCGTCCTTGCAAAAAGGACAAGTACAAGCTTCCCGACGGGTACGTCGTCCTTGAGCAGGTGGGCTTATATCTCCCTCCTCTATAGCTGTGCCATCATCCAAATTGTCTCCACCTGTATGTAAGTTTTGGTCACCTGCATGTAAAAGACAACAAAATGCTCAACTGCTATAAATCAAATGTTGAGGTCTAGACAAAGGTTGTGATATATGTAGGTTTTCTTTGCCATTGCAACTAAAATTTGACCAAATTCTCTCAGAAACTGCAAGAACTGTAATAAAGAAGCAGAAGCTACACCAGCATATGTTCAAGAGCAGCTCGCCCAATACTGTGAACAAGCTATAACTATGTACTTCCTTTATTTTTTAAGGAAGTGTATTTACAGTGATAATACAAGAAAAATATAATTCAATTTAATGAAAAACAAAGCCAAGAACAGAAGACTTCAGATATAACAAGTTATACCCTCATCTGTCACATGTGGTGACAAACTCCTAAACACAACAGTGGTAACTGATTATGAAAGGGGAGTTAAACTCAGGCAAAATACACACACACACTTGGTGCAGTACAAAGAGCCACAGAGACACTGGGCCAAGTAAACTGGTTAAACCAGTAAACAGGACATACAATGAGCAAGAAGAGAGATACAGGATGATTTTCATTTCAAAGCAAATATCTGGAGGGAAAATACTCAAATTTCAGGTTAATAGTTCACACTAATTTACTTATATAAAGAAAATGTAATTGCCAGCTTGTCTCCAACTGCTATTCATAATGCATGTTACAAACAACATAAACCAGTTACCTTTAAATGTTCCTAAAAGTATCGGTGAGTAAGAAAAAACAATCTACGAACAGACTGACCTGCTGCATTGGCGAGGGTGAGGGGAACAGTCTGCAGCTGCAGCCCGGAACCTCCAAGAGTGTTGAGATTTATGGTCTGGATGCCTGGGATCTGCACTGCGTTAACCGAAACTCCTGCAGCCGCAGCTGCTCCTTGACCCTGTCCAAGCTGGGGCAGAGTCTGCACCGGAGCCAAAGTGATCTGTGGGCCTGCGGGATTCTGAATCTGAATGGTCTGCCAGCTCACCTGACCGTTGGGGCCGACGGTGTGCAAGAGGATGGGCCCTGTGTTTGGCATGATCTGAAGATTCTGAAGCCCTTCCTGGCTAATTGTGGGAGCGGCGAATACCTGACTGCCGGCGGTCGCAACTGTGCCGGCCTGGATGGGCTGGAGGGTCGCTCCGCCTGGGATGACCTGCTGAGGCTGAATAAGGATCTGCTGTGGCTGCTGCCCTTCTCTGTTTTCGGGTTGTATTGGCACACCCAAAGTTGTTGCGTTCTGCTGAAAAGTCCCCGTCATCACACCATTGCTGTTCTGTGTTTGGGTCAGTCCATAAGAAGTGGGAGTCTGTGCAGTAGACACGCTTGTTGCGTACCCTGTTGCGCTATTCGAAGACACTGGTTGTTGCTGCTGTGTAATTTGATTTCTGGCAGTATCGCCGCCGTTCGCATCTCCCCCTGTGCCACTTGCTGCGGTGCTGATGGGTAACAATGTGATGTTTCCATTTAGAGACACTGGCATATTTGCTAGGAACTGGGGTTGGTTTTTTAACATGCCATTTCCTAAGCTGATATTCTGAATGGGAATGGCCCCCTGAAGCAAACTGGGCATCGTTATGATGTTTCCTGCTGCACCAGCTCTGTTTGTTGCGGCTATTATCTGCTGACCATTAGGAGAGGATACGATCTGAAACTGCTGTCCCGGAGCTGCAGCGGCAGGAACAGTGGAATCCTGCTGGGCATGTGCCAACTGCAGTGGCTGACCATCTACTGTCTGGAACTGGGGAATAACCTGGTACTGAATATTGGGCATCACACCTGATATGGTGGTGAGAACCTGCTGCCCTGGCATTGATGGAGCCTGAGCTACGACATATTGCTGTGGCTGATGCTGCTGTCCCTGAGTGCTTCCAACAGCTATTGATGGTGACAGCAGCTGTCTGTTCTTTCCTGCGTCTCCGCCTGCCATCACTACCGAGGAGTCGGTGGTGATGGTGTTCGTGCCTGAGGATGCTTGAATATTTAAGGGGATAACTTGCCAGCCGTTGGCAGTTGAGGTAAAAGCACCCTGGTTTAGCTCCAGCTGTTGCTGCTGGTTTTGCTGGTCTGAAGGGGAATCACTCTCTCCTGGAGTGTCAATTCGGCTGCAGGTTGCTGCCAGCAAGGCAAGAGGAGATGGTTGCTGTGAGTCCTGGAAAAGAGGAAACTTGCATTATAGAATCAAGTTATAACTTACCGCTGAAAAATGACAAATATTTTTGTGTGATTTGTTTTATATTTGCTGCACAGCAGTGGTTGTTTTGTGCCTATTTTACATCATAAAGTCACAGTCTGGTTGCTGGTCCAGCGGGAAGTGGGGTGGGAGAGTATGGGAGGGGCCACATTTTTTTTCTAAAGCAGCAGCGGGATCGCCTCCCCCTCCCCCCAAACCCACCCATCTCCCCTCCCACACTTTATTTTGCCCTATAAACTGACACACTCCTTTAGCCACCCCCTCCAAGGCCAGCCAAATGGGCTGAGCAAAATGCACATCAAGTGCCGGGGTTTGATGGGAACACCCCGTGTGGGTGAAATTTACCTGCCCATTCTCCACCCCAGTGACATGTGCTCTGCAAAGAAAATCAACAACCCGCAAAAGATGTTCACACACAGAAACTGCACCGCGAAACTAACAGGGAAAAACACAGCAGCATCACTAAGTGCGAGTGGTGATATTAATATTTCCTGACTGACAGTAATCCGTGAAATAAAGAGCGCCACTCCGTCGGTTAACCTACTTGTGTATTTGTATTTCGCTTTTGATTGAAGCCTCCACCGCTCTCCAAAGCGGCCATATCACCCTGCTGCTGATCTACGGGAAAAAAACAGTTCGTAAGATCACTTACCGTCGTCACGCAAGTAATGTCTAAACCCACTATCAAACCTGATAACCGTCACAAATCAACATCAAGTGAAGCGACAAATCTTAAATATATATACACATGTGGCTCCAAGCTAAGAAAACTTAAGGAGTCTTTATTGTATTTAAATTTAAGCAGATGAGAAGACATTCAAGAAAATCTTTGAAACAAGTGCTCAAACTGGCTAGCAAATTAGCTAAGCTAACACAACCCCATCGCTATGTGGAAAAATGCTAATGTTACGTACTGGCGGTAGACGCTGACACTGTTTCAAATTTAGAAGCCTGTACACATCGTCACCAACTTTACCGTACATTAAAAACACTTATTGCGCAAATGCCGATGTAAGTTATAAACCGAAGTTGAGTTACCGTGAAACACTTGGCTAGCTTTGTTGGCTAAATGTTGTTAGCTAAGTCCCGACAATTAGCTGTTAAGTAGTCGATTACTTAAAAACAGCTTGAGAAATTATCCAAAGTATATAACATCATGCTTAAAGCAGTGATTAAAATCCAAAACCAAGTGTCTATGTTGAACTGTAAAGCTAAATGCTTCGTCCCCAACTTGCCTCTGAGTTTTTAAAAAGTTCACTTACTGCTCATAATTTCAAGACGGGAGGAGTTTCTCTGGTCTTTTTTCGAGTTGACAACTTTTCACAACTTCACAGAAACTTGATGTGCTCCCCCTATGAAGGAGAAACACAGGTGCGTTCGATTTAAGATTCCGCGTATCCTGGCCACATAGTCGCCAGCACTGAAAACATTTAAACTATCCTCTCTGTACTGTAGTTAAAATATGATAATATTCATCACCTTCATATAAAATTGCCAGTAGTAATTACTCTCGCAGTGGCTATCTTGTCTCTGCATAACGTCAGTATATTAACCCTTTAAAGACGTGTACTCAAGGACAACTAAAGTGAAAGTTGTTTTGTTAAGTATCTGAATCAATTACTGCGTCCGTATCAAACCATATTCCTACTTACAGAAAATTGTCAAACAGTCAAAAACAGCATGCTCAAAATAGACCACTTTTAATAATTTAGATTAAGTTTTAATACAATCATTTTCTTTGTTGAGGTACTTTGTGTCTTTACGCCGCTTAAACGTATTGCCCTACGTTGAAAAAAGCGCACCCCTCTGGGAACAACTTGCGACGGATTTCTATATTTCTCCAATGAAAAGGTTCGGCTCTGTCACTGAGGAATAAAACAGCCAATGAAATTGGGTCTATGGAGTATAATAGGCGGGACCAAGCAGGGTAGGTTGTTTCACTGAGTATGATTGACGTGTGGTTATCTGTTTTCCGCTCAAAATGCGCAATTAGTAAAAATGTTTGCGTAATGTGGAACTTCCTTAATACTTTATATTCTGTTGTCGTTCGGTAGTATAAAACAATAATATCTATCGCTTGTGTTGACCGCTTCTTCTAGGAAGGCGTTCTTGGAATTTAAGTCTTGCCTCCGTGGCCGCTGGCCACTCCCTGGTGGCGCCATGTGGGCTGGGAAAAAAGCTCGGAGGCGGGAGGCGTCGGTCCTGGAGTAGAAGAATCACCATGTCGCTGAAAGCTTGCACTGGCCGTGGCTGCGCTGGGAGGAGAAAATGGCTCATGGGTGGGAGGGTTATTTTACAACTGGGATGTGCAAGGGGTTTGCCGATGAAGAAGCACATGTGCCCATGTAAACAGGACAGAAGGTGGAGTCCGTCCTCCTAGTCCAGCATTCGTCTCACTTAGTTCCCAGGAGAAGCAATTGTATTTATGAACCAATGCACTCAATGCGACAGCCAAAACGAAGTGTCTCTAACTCAAAGAAATTTGATATAATCAGCATCATTTTTAAAAGTAGGCTGTGTCAATATCATACACACTGTTCAGGCGTAGTAAACCAAAATGGTTCGTTAGGTCAGAATAAAGGTCTAATAATTGTATGAATGTACTAAAACGTTTGAATAACTCTGTATTACGTTGCTGCATAAAAGTTTACTTGGGGAAGTCGAAAAAACAGGTCAAAGAGTTTAATAGACAATAGAGAATAATTCTGACAAGCCACAACCAGGCAACCATAAATTATATTAGATAAGCAAATTAATTAACGGTGAATAATTATTATGATCTGACTCATTACTAATTACGCAGATTATAAAATGTGTTCAACTTTTCAATTCTTTTAAAGTTTGTTTTTTTTCTGTAATTTATTTATTTTTGCAGGTTGCGCCCTCAGCCGCTACTGATTGCATTTGAGATGCAAAGTCACTTCCTACCGGTCCGTTCAATCCTCATCACACGCACATCAGCGGCATTCAGATCTGACGCAAGTCAGAGGACGTGACCAGCAACTTTTAATAGCAAATAAATGGGTGGAAAAAAGGGGAGAAAATTCTGGGTGCGGTGAGGTTTTTTTTTTTGTTTTTTTTTTACTCCAAATCGACGATAAATTTGACACATTTGAGTCTGCGACAACAGGAAATGAAAGAAGGGCTCCAGTGACAGAACAGAAACCTGCACTTATGAGGGTAAAAAAGCGCTTTTATACTCAGTGTAAACTTACCATGTCTGCTTAAAATTTAAACTGTATCTGTTTTAACTGTATGTAGGCGCAACGTGGAGATACCGTTTATTTAGATTTATGATTTCTACGTAACATGATTAATCAAGGTTTATCACGAAAATGATCAGCAGTACAGCAATGCCACCGTTTCTACATTTTGTTTTGCTGACTACATGTATGGCCTTTAAAATGTTGTATTCGTTAAAACTATTTACTTGATCACTAACAGCTATAGGAGATCTGACTACCTGCTCTTTGAGATACGTTTTCTACGCTTTTCTGACATGTTGATCTAAGGAATTTAGTCACTGTAAAGTACAATCATGAATTTGAATGCAATCTATGTCTATAGATATTACTGTAAAAGATGTAGAAAGTTGTTTGTCATGACTAATGGTTGCCCAATAAGTCTCTCAAAATAAAAATACAATATTGAAGCATCACTTAAAATAGTATAATTAATAATTACTTAAAGGGATTATTATATTTCAGTGTAAAAGGCTACTGTAGATTTATTATTTGAAACCAGACAATTTAAAATCCTTGTTTTAAACCTCTGGTGTATTCCAGCTATGTGTGAACTGAAGCGATGGAGAGCCCATCGTCTGCAGTGAGGCGGCGAGCATGGATTAACAGCAGCCGACAGTGGCTCACTCTGGAGGAGCACGACTCTGAGCGACAACTGTGCAGTCTCCCGTCTGCCTCCACGGTTGACGACGATGTGTTTTCCGAGGGTGAGAGTGTGAATACACTTCAGCTGCTCATGATGAAAGTAAATATCTGCAGCCTGAAGGCAATCTGGAACAGAAATTAGAGCTTTGTGGCCTTCCAGGTACAGAGTGGTTACGACCTTGTTTTTTTGTTTTTTTTAAACAGAAACTGATCATTTCAAAGCTTCATTTGAGTGTTCCACTTTTTATTGTTACTTTTGCAGTGTGATTGTGAAAAGATTACAGTAGAGAATACAGAATACAACACAGAGGTGTATTTGATGTAAAATCTATGTTGAATTTGTCTTTTTTTTTTTTTTTCCACAGGATGCATCAGTGGAAAGATTGAGAGCTGGCTCTTAGGTTGCGGGTAAGTCATTTAGCTTGACCTATGTTTTTTTATTTGTGTTTTTGCGCTAAAGGTTGAGATGTCAATGGAAACGGTTTAATTTATAACAACAGAAAGTGGAAAGACTTTCCGTGTGTTCCAGGAAGATCGTGTGGTTTGTTAGCCACAGCATTTTTTTATCTGCAAAAGGAAGAGAAGGTTGTCATTGCGATTCTCAGCTATTAGAAGTAGCTTGAGATCTCGACACCATACTTACAGGGCGACAACCTTCTGATATAAGACAAACAATGATTATTGATTGAGAAATAAAACTGTTTGGAAAAAATAACATACCAAAAGACACCATGAAAATGCAAACAGTACACGATTTAATGCCTTGACCTTTGGAAAGCAACCTTTTGGACCAGATCAAACTGATTGTAAAATAGGAAAAATAATATTTCCCTATTTTTAGGAAACTGAAAAATGTTACTCTGAATGTTTTATCAGTCATTATAAAATGGATTTAAACATCACCTAAGACAGGAAGTGCATTAGGGAAAATGATGCAAGGCTTTTACGAATTCTAAGAACCAATAATGATCAGATCAAGATCAGAGCGCTGGCTTTAATATAGCAAAAGCCAAATAAACGTCTTACTTTATCTGTATTTGAGGGCTGATTAGAGAGCAGAGCTAAGCGAGTTCAACAATCGTGCCCAGTAGCTTGACCACTGCTGCCAATCTATGCAAACGAACTGCTAATATAAGAGAGGATGCATGCAAATGCCTCTGAGTGAGATACTGTGTCCATGTGCATGTTCATGCGCTGCTTATTGTGATATGTCTCACAGGTCAGAGGTCAGCTCGGAAAACTTAAGTCAGCTGAGTTTCGGTGAGTTTTACTGGAACCTGACATCAGCGATTTAGTTGTCATACTGTTTGCATATCAACTCCACATTTGCATGAGACATCACATGGCAGCATTTTTATTAAAGATGCCCTAAAGCACATTTGGGTATGTGAAGATTCTGGGTTCCGTGTTTTTGTAATTCCGCCTCTTAGCCAGTAACTGACCCTAAGCAGAGCTTATAGAAAATCATTTGATGGAGACGTGTGTTACGTTCATGGTCTGCTGACTGTTATTTTTTGGCTGTGCTTAAATCAATTTAGCTAAAGTACGTCTGCGTGTCTTGTCTTCAGAGTCTGCGTTGAAAGCCGAACACTTTGACACTGAGCTGAGTCTCGGTGCTGATGGTAAGTATATCTCTGAGTTTTACATTTGCATGTTTTAAAGGTTACAAATGGTCATGTGACTGGGAGAGTGAGAACTCAAGTGACTTTGTGGCTGCTCAGGACCTGCACTGGTGAATGCTTGTTAATTGACATTACTGAAGTACAGCACTAGTCGGTAATAGACTGACTCGTTATCGGCACTGACACTGTGAAGAAGGTAGGTAAGAAAGCTTGAAATGATGACTTCCATTAGCTTAAGAGACCAGGAATTGCATGCATAACAGTAAGGTCAGAAGGTCGTGGAGGGTCTGAAGAAGGGTCCGTCCTGGAGCCACACCTGAAAACGAGGATGAAGACTAATGAAGGTTTCACCATGTTTTCCTCTGTTTCAGCTTCTCTATTGGGTATTGGAGAGATTCTTTCTGTATCTGGGTGAGTAGCACATCGTGTTCTGCTGCTTATATTAATTATTGCTATGTTGTTTTAGGCTTGATTTTTAACTCTTATCACCTAACCAGTTCATTGATTGCAAACTTTTTCCCTTGTTTATTACATGATCATCTGGCTTATTTATTTTTAGTTTTATCTGACTAAACAGTTATAGTGTCATTTCCTGTCCTCACTCCTCTGCAGGCCATCGAGCTTCATCCTGGGTTCCTCCTCCAAACAAAGTCATCGCACACTCATCGCCAGGTCTTTCTTTTCATGGTGTAGTGTAAAACATAGAGGTGCTGCATATGTACTGTCAGCTGACCACTTTCTGTTGCCATTCTGAAGCGTTACTGTGTGCTACGATTGATATCATCATACTCACGCATTTTACTTTTGACTCTCGTCGTCAGTACTCCTCAGCAGGCCTTATGTTTACCAACGGTGAATATGGGCCACAGCATGGCCTCCAGCTGCTTCTCCTCTTCCACTTCTAACAGTAAAATAAGGTAAGTTAACAACATTGCTAATTATTATCATCATCATCATTATTATTACAGCTTTAAGTCTCAAGTTTTCTGCTTTTTTCTTCTAGTTCTATATATTGCCTTCTAGGTTTGTAGAATAAATTTTCACATTTTCTTACATTGTAAAGCATTTACAGCTTTTGTAATTTTGAATAACACATTCCTAATTAAAACTTTCAACTGAAGACCATGATCCTGTTTTCAAACAACTAAAAACTGTTAAAATGCATTTTACTCACATGCACGCCAGCGTGTTGGACATCCTGCATTTGTGCGCAGAGGATGCAGAGGAGACTCTGTTCGAGCTAGGTTTTGGCCTCGACGAGCCACAGTTCAACATCCGCATCCCTTCGCGGTTCTTCACATTTCCTTCCCAGGCTCAGGGCATCAACTTCCGACTCTTTCTGGACTCGCAGCTCCAGCGTATACGAGACGAAGACCCCAGCCTCACCCTCGCTAGTAAGACTTCAGAATTCTTGAAATCCCATCCCTGAAGAGATTCTAGGATGTAGCATTTGAGATTTTTCTTGTCGTATTTATTTCAACAGGTCGTTTCCGGCAGGTGCAGGTGCTCACAGCAATGGCCAATGCTTTCTACTCACTCTACTCTCACGTGTCACGCACTCCGCTGCAAAAACTGTCCCCGCCAGAGTTTAATGTCTACTCCTCTCCTGTGGAGAGGATAGAACGCTTCAGGAGCAGCGTCCGCAGCGAGCCACGGTCTCCGGTTGAGAGGTTAAAGGACACCGTCTCCAAAATGTGTCTCTACATGGGCTCCCCGCGGGGGTCCGAATCCACGTCTCCGCAGCCATCTCCCAAGAAAAGGTGCAGCCTTTCTGATGTTGGTGGCTTTGTCCAGGAGAAGATTGAGCCTGGGGTGGTCAGGAAGCTTAATTTGGCAGAATCTAATGGGAATAATTCAACTTCAGATGTGCGCTTGAGTATGGTGGGTCCTAAATCCTGGCACAGCAGGAAAGAGGTGCGAGCAGAGGAGCCGTCAGCCTCGGATACTCATCACAGCGGAAATAAAATCTGCTGCATTAAAAACAAAAACACTGTTGTGGATGGACATAATATCAAAGCAGTGAGTGTTGACAATAAGAGTCAATGTGTAAGAACGTCTCTGTCATTAGAAACTGGGGACAGAGCAGACAGTCAGTTTGCTTTATGTCAGCTGGACCCAAATGGGACAAAAGCAGCCACGGCTGCCACAGAGGAGCCTCTCTCCTGCTGCAGTCCGAAAACAAACATGGCCTCTCATATCTGCTCTGAGACCAAACATGTAGATGCGTCTCTGAACATGAATGGCGTCTCTGACTCCAGCACAAATTCACCCGGACCACTTCCTGTCCACATCTCCCAAAGCAGCTTCGCTCAGTGCTGCATCACTCTGACTGGCTGGGAGGGGGAAGACATTTCATCCTGCTCCCTGAACACCACAGGTTCCCACCATGCTTCAGCTGTCCCAGCTATCGAGGCATGCGAGGAGTCATTAAACAAGAAGGATATGAGGTACCTGACTCCACCGATCCACCAGAACCAAGGCTCCGTCTCCAGTAACCTACAACAAGTGAATTCCTTTGAGCTTGAGGAGGTATGCTATTTATTCACAAAACATAGATTTTAGATTGCAACATTTACATTAAAACTGCAAATACATTCTAGTAATCTGCATTATTAATCTAAACAATATTTCATTTGAAAATACATTTTTGAATTTATGAGTTGACATTTGAGAGTCTATATATTTTTAGTGTTTAATCTGTGATCATGGTTAATCTCTGATACAGACGCAGTATGACTTGAGGTATTTCCTCTCCATAGGTGCAGAGTGCTGGAGAAGATGATTTTGGACAATCGGAAACTACACAAGCAACATCCCTGCAGTCCAAAGAATGTCATCACAATGGTAGGCTGGTTAGGCTGCAGTTTGAAAAAAATACACATATTTTTACATAGAATATTGTGTAAAACAATAGGAGCTCGCAATTTTGGATTTGTATTTACACTGAGTGATGCCATGAGGATGTCGTTTCATGTTTTATGCTAAACATCAGTCGACTCCTATGTGACAGGAAAGTTCCTATGTCAGAATGTTTCATGCCAGCAAACTGTGAAAATAGTGTGAACAGGCTCCCTTTCAGTTTTAACAGTTCTAAATGTGTTATTTCTAACGTGTCAGCAGTCAGCAATGTGTCAGCTACTATGACCACAGCTACGTGTATGTTAAATTTAACAAATTCTTTCTAGGAATTTGTTATAACAGCTGTCACACTGAATATGTTAACACATTACATCTATTTTTAAAAAGATGTTTTATTGAGCTCGGGCACGGCAGCTCTAATAGCATTAGTAGCAGCTGTATTTGTCATTCATGGTGGATCAGATCATTCGTCTGTCTAGGTCCAAAGGTACAGCACATGTTGCTGAAGCTCCCCTGTGTTTCTGCAGAAGTGGTCCGTGGTGACAGCACGCACTCAGACAGCAGCGGGTACGCAGACGAGGAAATCAGCTCATCAAACCAGTAAAAGAAGTCCGAGATCTCCCTTTTAGCACCTGGGATATTTTTCCTAAATGGAAGATTTTGTCCATCTTTTACCTTTTTGGATCCGATGTCATCCAAGTAAGAGGAAGAACATAAAAAAAACATACGTTTTAAATGAAGCAAATTATAAACATGCCCCTCTGATTTAGTTTGTACCTGAATTGTTATGTTGCCTATTTGTATGTATGTCATGCACGTGTATATGTACGTGGTGTCTCCATGTGTGAAACGGCGTTCTCTATTCTACTGTAATGTACAACTGTGAAGACAAATTTGTCCCCCTCAGGGACAATAAAGTAACTAACTACCTAACCAATGGAACTGTAAATCTACCCTACAGTCGGTGACGTTGATTATTAGAACAGACATTCAGCCAAGCATGTTCAAGTGAGGGCAACGTTTGGCAGTCAAGTTTTATTAAAAATCAAATCAATTTCAAATTTAAAACACAAAATTTATACAGATACATGTCCCACACACATAGATGTCGATAAAGTTAAATCTTAAAAGTAATTTAAACCATTGTGATCCCAATTGTGATCTGTTGAAAAGCATGCACAAACCTTTTACTCTTTAACAGATGCCTTCTGTATCAGGGACAAAATGTCACACAATAAAGACTGACAATCATTACTTAGCTTCATATGTACTGGATACAGGGGAACTTTTAAAACCCAATTATACTCTTCCTCAAAACTCTTTATATAGAGTTTTGCCGGGCTCAGTTCCAGATAAAAATGTCACAAATTCAAATCTTCAAGGCCTGTTCAGAGCACTGCACGTGCCAGTTTGAGGTTTTAGAGATTGAATTCATATAACACATGCAACATTCTCAAAATTCATAGAATTGGGGCAGTCTATAAAGGAAGGCTCCTCTGGGGTCAGTTCCTGTCATTATTTCTGTCCACGTTTCTGCATACTTTTAATAATGTCAAAATGGATCAAATGCAGCTCAGAACATGTACACAGTCCAATCAATAAAAAAATCCATTCCCTTTTGCACATTTATACTCAGTTGTGTGCAATTTTTTTGGGAACATAACTCTTCAAGCACGCCCTGTTATTGGATGCGTGAGTCGACATTAAAAGTGAGCAAATAAAAGTTCAGGGGTTAAAAATTAAAAAATCTGAGGTAAGTGACGTTGTTTGAATTCCATCAGAAAAGTGCTTTCTTTTTCATTATTCATTAACACATTGTGGAATGGTGATTTAAGCTCAGGCAGATAACATCACTTTCCTCCAGCCATGATCTTGAGGTATTGCAGTGCATTGTGGGCTGCGCTGGCTCTAGCAGCATCCGTACTTGAAGCACAGCCGTGGCAGACTGTGATTGGCTGGGTGGACAGCTCCACGAGACACTGACACAGGCCGCTCAGACTGCGCTCCTCTGAAAGGAGAGGGAAGCACAATTATTTTCCTTCTAACACTTATAATGCGGTGTCAACCCACTGCTGCCCCTGAACTCGCCTAGATCCAGGTAACTGACATCAAAACGCTGCTCCAAAGACAGGTCGCTCAGCAACGAGCAGAAGTTGGAGTCAGTGGGAATGCCCAGAGGATGACTGCGAAGCTGGAGGATCTTCTCACCGGCAGAGTTCCGCAGAGAGTCCCAAGTGCAGCTGAAGCTTTTACTTTTACCAGACTCGGTCCTGCTGCCCATGTGCTGTATGGGCAGCAGCAATGAAGACAGTTAAAGTGAATGTCATGCTATACAGTTAAAAAGTAAATACAAATGATGCATGGAGGATCATTCTTTACAATGATGTGCTCTGCAGGAAGCTAATGAACTAATATATGAGTAGAAATTCACTTCTGAATTTGTTTCTCACCATGTTGAACGTATCTTCTTCTGGGTCAGCATCGTTGCTGGTCCTCAGATCTACAGGGACATCGTGTATACGCGATAACATTTTAGCTGCTGCATTCCTCTTGGCTAGTTTCTTGGAGGTTCCACTTCCTGAAAGGAAAACAGATGCTGAGTAATATCTGCGCTCTCCTCTGGACCCAAGACTGGGTATGAACAATTATGGTGTCAACAAAAGTAACTGTGTGCAACTGGACTGTAAGGTGTCCTTGAAGACTTTTCGCCCTCTCTCCAGAAGCCTTCTTCAGTTCTCTGGAGAGAGTTTGAAACGTCTTAAAGGAAACCTTACAATCTAGTTGCACACAGAGAGATCAACTTCAGATAACTATGACCTAGATGAGTGAGAATCTACACAGACAAGAAAAATAACGATCATCTGTATGTCCTGCTATAGTAAATCATGCAGACTCATATGCTCTTCATATAAAATGGCATAGAGACTTTCTATAGGATCTTTCTACTCATCAGACAACACCTTGGTAGCTTTCTCAGCATTACTGTGTGAATATTTTATCACCAATTTCTATGAATCTCTCCACTCTGCAGGTCATTGTGAACTCTTTACGATGCGCTGGTCCAGACTCCTGGGTGACTGTGTACTCCGGCAAGCGCCATCCTTTCTGCACCACCAGTTCCTCGAAAAAAAAAAAAACAGATAAGTAACAACGTCAAAACATAATCACACTGCCAAACTCAAAAGAGAAAGACCACCTAAAAATCTAAAATTGGCAAACCAAGAATATGAAGATGCACAAGCTATTCTGGTTCATTTACCTGCAGAGCTCCAACAGGGTTACATTCAATCTGCTGAGAACTGCCTGATGTCTTCATCTCTGACTGGGAGCTGAGACAAACACATAAAAGAGGAACTCATAAAACCACACAATCCACCATTCCATTGTTTGGAATGAGGGTAAAGAAAAGACTGGAAAAAGAACGTCTAAAAATATATACCTGTCTCCATCAGTTGACACGTCAACCTCAACAAATCCGTCTACCCCAACACTAAATCCAGCAGGACCTCCCAGGCCTCCCTTAAGCATCTTTAGAGCAGCCTCGGCTGCTTTGTGCTTGGCTGCCTTCTTGCTGGGCCCCTGGCCAGTGCAGTTGATTTCCCCGACAGCGACACGGAATGTAAAGTTGGGCTGGTGGGCCTGTCCCTCGGCCTTCAGCAGGTCGTACACTGGGGTCTTACCTATCCGCGTTCCATACTCCTGCAGCAGACTGATAGGTGTCTTTCCGGGATTAACAGCCAGCATTTGCTCAATACTATGAGAATTAAAAAATTAAAAAAAATTAGCAATGCATTTGTTCTTTTTCCTGTAGGTTTCTTAGACACTACTTTGTCGTTAATGTCATTAATGTTAAGTTGTTTTGCAAATTTGTTACAAAAGTATCCCAATTAAAAATGTTAAAAACTATTTTATCCAAGGTCTATACATGATCACAAAGAGCAAAACCATAATAGTTATTCGGTAGTAGTTATTAAACAAGAAACTACTAACTACGGTGTTGCTGTGCTGGCTCTAAAGAAAAACGGATATAAACATGCTATTTAGTAGATAAGAGGAAAAAAGGATTTTATGTTAAATGAGCCCATAATTAGCCGTGCTAACATTATACTAGCTTAGCTTCCTCGCATCCGCACCTGGAGCACCCGGAGTTTCTCTTCCAGCTGTCCGATGCTGTCTCGTCGTTCATTCCCTACTTCACGCAGACAGACCAGATCGGTTTCGGATTGTTAACCCCCCGACCAAGACAGATACTTGCTTTCATTTGACGATATTTCTCAAACAGTCAGTGAGGCAACAACTACAACAACAACCGAACAGCAGACACACGACCCCATCAGGTGCGACAGACGCCTAATGTTTTTGACGCACAAATATGACGTAGTAGACCCACAAAACCTCCTCCTCCTTCTTCTTCTTCTTCTTCTTCTTCTTCTTCTTCTTCTTCTTCTTCTTCTTCTTCTTCTTCTATGGATTTTCTTGGCGGTTGGCAAGCAACGAATTGGTGCATTACCGCCACCAATTGATGTGGAGTGTGGATCACGATATTTACTCTTCTGCGTTTTCATTTTCATTGGTCCGTAGGATGGTCAGTTGTTTTGACGGAAATAGGTCTTAAAATTAATTTAGCTAAATAATTTACTGTGTAATTCAGTTTTTTAATAGAACCTAAAATCTGTAAATCAAAATCTGAATTTAGGTTATTTTCGTCGCCCCGGGCAAATTTAGTGAAAAAACTCCAATACGCGTTTCTATACAATATTGCATTGTTGAGTTTTTTTTTTTTTTATAAATGATTTAATTAATTTGAATTAATTTAATTAATTTGACTGACCAACTATTTCAACAAAAGCGACTATTTAAATAAGAACATTGACCTGCGGTTTAGGACTGGTCTGTCAAATAATAGTTATGACAAAATATGTCCAGCAGGGAGAGATATAAGATCAGTAATCTGCACATGTCGGTATAGGTTGCTGTACTTAAATGACATCTGTCATCCGCACAACTCGAGAAGCACCGAAATTATTTGCTCAACACCACCCCCCCCCCAAAAATAAATAAATAAATAAACAAAAATGCAAAAATAAATAAAACACAAATCAAGGTGTTTTATTTATTTTTGCATATCTGAGATCTTCAATCTTAACTTTGATTAGTAGGGGCTGATCTATTTCCCCTTTTGTCACCTAAGGATCTAATGTGAACCATTAAAATATTTGGAAGCTATTTTTGGACCGTCCCAACCCACCCATGGTAGGACCACTATAAAATTCCAGTAGAGTGTCCACCTTTTCATCATTTCCTTTATTTTTGTGGCTTAACAGCCAATCCCTTGATGGTTTGCTTGTAAATCCCTGTTGGCCACCGTTGAACCAAAGCTCGGACTCTGATGGTTTCGGTCATTGGCATCGGTGTGCCACTGTGGAAGCCAATGCACCAAATGCTGGGCATGACAATAAGTAAAGTTCTTTCCCATTTGAACTCCTAAACCTGCAATCAGAACACACTGATTTATATGACGCCCCACCATTATTCATGTTTTCAGCACTAATTTGCTTTGTTCACCAGACTGTCATTTGTCAATGAAAACTCTAATTTATTGACCCATAACATGATAATGTAAGTGTTTTATTGAGCCTGTGGTCGAATCACTGACAGAATGAGATCAGAAATGAATGCAATTTCAGCAGTCTCAGTACATCCGAAGATTGCTCGCACGTAGACGTGCACCCATACACACTTCCCTTTCCCCTGTCTTGGCGTGATGCATTATGAGCGTGTGGTTCTTTGCTTGCCAAAATCATCAGGACATATCTTCAAGCATGGAACTGTATGAATGCCCCCCGCCCTCCCGTCCTTCCACAATATAATGTGTTTCCTTTTTTGTGTGTGTTTTGATCCTTCTCTTGCGGCCAACTTGTGCTGTGGTGAGGCGCAGGCTCGAGTGGCGCTCCTGTGTTATTTTTGGCAGCAGCAGCGGTTGGTGGCTGCTGAGGGGGAGAGGAGACAGAAGGGGGATATCATGAAGCCCAAAACCAGAGGCTGTTTAAGGGATTTCTGTCTGGAGGAATTGTTTTTTAATCATCAGAGTCTCTCTCTCTCTCTCTGTTAGTGTGTGTGTGTACATACTGCCAACTTATATGCATTCATTTTTTGAGGTCTGACCATTATTCTAGGGCAAAAAAGATGTGGCCCAGTAACTTTGTCATTACATTTCAGGGTAAAAACCTGAGTTGAAGGATAAAGGAGGAATTGAATTACGAGTTAAGGTCAGAGTGGAGCTACAGGTTTCAGTTTGGGAATTTACGAATGAATGAGAGATGAATGGAAGTCACCATGACTCCACAAGACCACTCTGCCTGTGTGTCTGTATGTCTGTGTGTGTTCCATTTAGCACTTAGCACCTCATATACGACACATTCTCTCACACGGGGACCACACACAGTTGTTAAATTGATTTGTGTAGTGGTATTATGCAGTTTGCTTGCACGAGATGATAAGATTATCCAGAAGTGTAAAGATCTGCCCTTATTTCAGTGCCAGCATGACAGCCATTTCTTGTTCTTTTGTATAACATGTTGTTAGTGCTCTCTCTCTCTCTCTCTCTCTCTCTCTCTCGGTCTCTCTCTCTCTTCATGGCACACTGCCTCTTCAGTCAGCGTGCACATCAAGCAGTCACACTCCCCCTTCTACTGTTCTGAAAGCACCATTTTTTCGAGGAGTTTCTCCAACTCTGCTCTTGGCCCCGGACCAAGTGAATGTTATTACTCTGCCTTATTTATTTATATTTTGTGGTGGTGACGTGTGTGAGTGTATGCCGCCATACATGCCTGCGTGTGTGTGTGTGTGTGTGAGAGAGAGAGAGAGAGAATGAGACATAATTGTGTATGCATGTGCATTCACCCAAAAGGATATTTCAATATCTTCAGAATATTAAATAAACAGCAGCAGCAGCGAAGCGCTGTTGCCAGTGGGTTTTGGGTTGGATCGGTGATGGTTGCTGGTGGTGAAGGGTGGAGGGGAGAAGGGGTTTGTGGCTGTGGCTCCGGGGGGGTAAAGTAGCTCATGGTCAGGGCCCCCGCCGGACACACTGGCGCCTCGCGCTGGAGGACTTCTGAACCACCACACTCCTCCACCAAAATGCTGCCAACCCTGGATCCCTGTTAACCCACTTCCAACCCAAATCACTCACTTCTTTTTCTGCATTTCTCTCTCTCTCTCTGTCTCTCTCTCTCTCTGTCTTACTGTCTCTCTCAACTCCATCCTTTCTCCCTGACACATTTTCCTTCTTAAGTTTCCTTGTTCAGTTGATCCGAATCCAGATTCATTCGCTATTTGGCCGCCCTCTCATTTCTCACTTACCACCATGCTTTTAGTGGCATCTCTCTCTTGTTGTGTTTTCTCTACCTTTTCTCTTTGGGATTTTTGGTTTCTACTCATTATTCACAACTCTTATTTCCTGCACTGACTTTTTAAAATTATTTCATGCACTTAAAATGTGGAAAGCTGTATTCATTCTATGTGTTGGCATGCTTTCTCATCAGCATCCAAAATATTTTAAAGAAAAAACAGCCATTTATGAGCCTAAAAATTAAGGTTAAACGGTCTTTTATTTTCTGTGTTTGTTCAACCATCTTGAATTTTTCAAAAATCCAAATTCCTTAGTTAAAACGTTGTTTTTCATGGTTGACAGAGACTTACAGTTAGAAAAAAAAGGGGAAAGAAATTGTGCTAACTGAATGCAGCTTATTTAATTTCCACTGGAAGTAATTTGTCATTCGGAAGCCATTAAATATTTGTATTTTTTAAGCGGCATGGACTTGCCCACATCTCTCCCACAGCTCCTGTAAACATAATGCCTCTTTCTCTGCTGCAGTGTGTGCTGAGTGAGAGAGGGCTTCTTTGAAACTCGCCTGTTTCTAAAAGCAAACTGTCCCCCGTCCTGAGGATGCTGCGGCGCACAAACAACAAGCGGCTGCTCTCATCTCCAGGGCAGTTGTGATCCAGAGGGTTAAAGTTGGATTGCATTTAGATTTATTTCATGACAAATGTAAAAATCATTTCTCAGAAAAGAACACCTGTGGAGGATACGGTGACCTTTTAACCTCCTGCCTTCTGTTGTCTGTGATTTTTCTTCCTCCACCTCCTCCTCCTCCTCCTCCTCCTCAGCTCATCAGGTCACGTCGTGGTTCACTCAGGTCACTTTGCTGCTTCTCTTGACTACAAAAGGAATTATCTCGTTTTTCCTTGTGAGCTGACTGCTGAGCCCCCGGGCATCCTGTCATTCTTTTTTTTTCTTTCCCAACCCTTCCACAGAGACCCAGCCACCCTTGCAGACACCTGTGCTATTGTCCTGCCCTTACACAGCCCCCTGTGCCGGTACCCATCCGATGTTCCTTGATAAGGTTTCGTACCCCCCTCCCCGTGCCTGTGGCTATGTCCCAGCACAGACCATTGTTTTCCTTAACCGCTCAGTTAGGACCAGATAATGACAGGAAAGGGACAATCATTAGCATAACAGTCACGTGCGCGGTCACTTCTCACAGTCTCACACCAGGGTAAACAGTATAGGTATCAGATATCAGACCGACTGACATTTTAAGACTGCAAAGCGCCATGAAAACTCATCTAACATTAAATACCGTTCCTACTGAAACCTTGTCATGTAAAAATATGTACCATGTGTTGAGCATTTTTTACCTCCAGATACTACTTAAGCTGTGTGATTAGAAGTGAGAGAAATTTACTTTTACTTGCCTTTGTGAAGTTTAAGTGCTTTGTATAACTCCAGCTAAAGTTAATCAGTTTCAATGCCCACTCGCAGAGCTTAAATCACAGCAAAAGTGAATATTAAATCTTTATTTGAGCTGGTTCAGATGACTTTACCAGGTGTGTCTGGGATCTTCTGGAATAACCTTTTAAGCCCCAACAAGTTTCAGTGATTTGATCCCGTTAAAGGAGCCCACTGGCACATGTGGGCAAAGCACATGGAACAGATTTCCCGCCGTCCTCTTCTGCCCCGCTTGTGTCACTCCGTGTATATTTTTCTTTTTATGACCTTACTTGAAGCGACACTTAATGTTTCCTGGCTTTCTAAATAAAACAAGTAAAAATAAAGTTACAACTGCAGCGCGCCGCCACCGCTGCTGAGGGAGTGTTTTTTCAAACTCCAGAGAGCACCAGAAACAGCTGTTTTAAAAGCCACTGACCATCTTCTTAACCCCCCCAACCCCACCCTCACCCACTGGCCTGACACACCCTAGCCAGAGCCCCCCCACCACTTGCCTTTTATGTCGTGGACTCGACCACGCACCCACTTCAGACCACCATAAACATGTCGGCCTCTGATGACAGAGTCGGCCCCGGGATGTTTCGTATAAATTGACCTCAACTACAGCTCATTAGAAGCCCTAAATTGGAACCATGCAGCCTGGGAAGTGTAAATGTTATAACAGGGGACTCAGGAGCTTCTGGGGGATCCTGTTGCACCTCTTCAGGGAGAAAAAACAAGAGCATCTTCATAAACATACCAAACATCATCATTGCTAAAATAAAGAATTAGCTCTACCACTTTCATTCTTTGTGATAATAATTCGAACACAGATTCACTCTGCATATATTCTCTTAGACAGCACGCACACTATAGGTTTCATTCCCGAGGCTATCTCTTTTTGAATGGTGTGTCCACCCACCTCAAGTATTTTTATGAGTCTGCAATATAGTTTTCCAGGACTTAACTAGAAATTTTGTTACAGGTTGTGACTTGCACAAACACCGGTAATGTCATTTGACATTATTGGTGTTTGACGGGCCAGAGCTGCCGAAGGCTGCATTTGTCAGCCAGTCTTACAGCTCTTCTCACGACGTTTGTCCCGCAACCTTCCTTAATTGACGTCTTCTGTTTGACCACCTTCCTCAACAAACAATAAAACTGCAGCCCCCCCACCCTAATCTCTTCAAACTCTGCTGGTGCATCGCTCTCAGTAATTACCTCTCTCAAGCTGGAGAGTGGAGTAATTGTCTTGAGTGTAACTACAGTGGCTCCCTGAAAGGGGGTCATTGTGCAGATTTGAGACCTCACATCAGTGCACTGCTTTGTTTGCACCGCGGAAGATAATTTGGTATTTGGTATTTGGTTAGCCGTGACAAGATGGAAATATAATAAGATATAAAAAGAGCGATGGTGAGTGAGCAGAGCAGGGTAGAGTGTGCAGAGATGGTCGTACAAAGAAAAACACCAGCAAATGAAATCCTTTTTAAATGTCTTTACTCGTAAAAGCACCAAATATGTCACAATAACATGACAAATTTACACATTTACCTCCATCTGATTTGTTTTAATGCTCTTTTATACACTGGTTTCAACAAAAAAGGAAGCAGACAGTGGTGGCAAACTCACTAACAAAGCTCTTGTTTGTTTCTTTAACCGAGACAAAGATCTTCTTATTTGACATGGAAAGATGCAGAAAATTTGGGGAAAAAAGTTTAAAAAAAGAAAAAAAAAAACAAATAGCACACCTAACAATATCTACATTCTGTTGTAAATATATAGTATGTACAAACTAGGAGAGGCCCAGAGCTATTGCTTTGCCAGTTGCAGAAGACTTCACAATTAAAATATTAGACAGACATAGTTTATATGAACAGCTAACGTCAAGATCTATCAATAAATCTTTAAAACATAACCCCAACATCCATAGTAACTAATAAATAAGAAAAAAAAACTTAATTTAATGCATTTTATTATCTTTGTTTTGGCCAGCTTCAACCATCTTGCATTATTTTCAGGTATTATATTTCCTGCAGAGTGCAAGACGCAGTGTATATAATTTAAGACATAAATTAGATTATTTTTGTAAATATGTAATTAAATTAGACATAAGAAGTAAACAAAAGTGAAATGAAAAAAAAACATATTACATCAAAATATCTTTGGCAACAAGGAGCAATATGACTGATTGTTTCAAGAGTAATGAATAAGTATCAGAGTTCAGCGGTAAATCAGATTTTTCTCTGCATGCGATGCTCCTTCTTCATCCCTCTAACCATAAGTTTCCTTCTGAAACTACTGTACTTTCCTTTTGTGGCTTCAGAGCTCTTTTCCTTCTGCTTCTGCAGATTAAATTTCCCCAGTGGTTTGCTTCATTTAAAAGGCAGAAAATGTGTATAGGCTAAGTGTGTGTGTGTGTGTGTGTGTGTGTGTGTGTGTGTGTGTGTGTGTGAGAGAGAGAGACAGAGTGCTGATGTGTATGTTCTTGCACAGTTTTCGTACTCCTTTCTGTGTGTAAGTTACTGAATGAAGTGTCCATGCACATTTTGGAATTTTTAGCTCTTATTTGTGTAAATGTGTGCACTGGTGCATGTTTTCTTTTTGTTCGTGGTCCAGATACTCAGTCATTTGTTAAGTCTTTCAAACACAGCTCGACGTCCTTTCGTATATCGTGTGACAGAAAATATTGTTCTTTTAATTTAAAGGTGAATTTTGTCACCGTTCATTACAAGCCCTCCACGTGTTAAATATCTATAGTCAGATCTCCAACAGTCCGCTGCTGTTCTCCACTCCGTTGGGCGTGCCGGTCTTCTCCTCTCCATTAGCAATCTGGTCGCTCACAGGATTGGCAGGTACAGCGCTGCTGTTGAGCTCTGTGGTCTCCTCGCTCCGGGGGTCCGTCTCTCCCTCCGCGGCCACAGATTTTCCCTGCATCGCAGAATCTGCGTGGGTCTTCTGGTGCTTTGAGAGGTGGTCGCTGCGCGTGAAACGCTTGTTGCACAGTAGACAGGTGAACTTCTTCTCCCGCGTGTGGGTGCGCACGTGCCTCTCCAGTTCATCCGAACGGGTGAATCGTTTCCCGCAAAACAGCCAGTTGCAAACAAAAGGCCGCTCACCGGTGTGCCAGCGCAGATGGGCTTTGAGGTGCGAGGCCTTGCCGTACACCTTCCCACAGCCGGGGATGTGGCAGCTGTGGACTGGTTTCTTCCTCAGGGATGCAGCCGAGGCCCCCAGTCTTTCTAGCTCTTGGCAGTTGGGGCAGTCACATGAAGACCTGGTGGGTGCACCTCCTCCGCTGTAGCCCCCTGATCCTCTAGCAGGCTTCAGGCCCATGGGACTCTCGATCAGTCCCGTGCTTGCCACAGGTTTGGGTTTGTACATGTCCTGGGGCAGCATGTGCTGGGAGGGCTGCAGGAGGTGTGAGGAGGAACCCAGTCCCACAGAAGGGTAAGGGGCTGGGTTGAGTTGCGTAAAGTCGGTGCTGTAGCTGGGCAGCTGCGGGCTCAGCGAGGCCTGGGGTGCTACAGGCTGGAGCGAAGCCTGGAGGCCTCCGTCCGACTGGGGCTGGGTAGCTGACAGCCAGTTGGAGTTGGGGTGGACGTCCCACCAGGAAGAAGTGGCATTAGCTGGCGCAGCAGTGATGCCAGGGTGAATACCGGCTTTATACCAAGAGCCGTAAGGGTGTGTCATGTCCAGTGAGGTGTAGACACTGGTTAGGCAGTCGGCCGTCGCGTGGGCCTTTGACACTAAAAGAGACGGGTCCTGGGAGCCAGAGGTCTGAAAGGAGTGTGAGAAAGGGTGGTATTCTGTAGTATAGCCTCCGCCAGAAGGAGGGGGGCTTCCAGTGGGGGTAAGCAGCCCGCTGCCTCCTCCTCCAGCTGTGGTGAAGGAGCCAGTGTAGGAGTCCGCCAAGCCACTGCCGTCTGCGGCCCGTCCGTTCTTTGCCGCCTGAAGGTCGGAGGTCATGGTGTAAGGCTTCTTTACTGGAGCCGCGCTGCCGGTTTTCCCAGGTGTAGCTGAATCCCTGACGGGGCTTGTGCTGCCAAACTTGTTACAGGTAGCAGTTAACATAGCCAGAGGACTGGAGCCATAGCGTGCATCTTCCTGCAGGAGGAGGAGGAGACAAGAGGCAACAGATGAGAAGGTCTGCAGGAAATGGCTGCTTGCTGCTGCTCCTGTCGGTGTCAGCTCTAATAAAAAACATGTTTGACGGCCACCGCTGCTTTTCCCTGCTCCTTGTTTTCAGAGTGGTCAGGGCAATTTCAGGCAGGGACTGTTTACGTTCGCTACGGTTCTGCTTTGCTTAGCAGGCGAGGAAATTCCCTGGCTCTGTCATTTCATGACGGCGGTAAAGTTTAGTGTTCATAGTCTCCATCCCATAAACATACGTGCAATCATATGCTGTAACTGTGCCCATAAAGGAATCTCACCGCAAACCTATTTAAACTTGTCATTTATTTATTTTATTTTTTTTAAATAGTTAAAGTCAATGTCACTTAACGTTTTTGATGAGTGACAGGATACAAAGTAAAATCCTTCTATAGCGGACCAATGGTGTGTTTCAGAATATTTTTATTTCAAAGAAATTTGCTTCATCAGAGTGTAATTTATTGTTGTGATGGTGAACGTCCCATCACGTTCGATCGTACATTTTATTCCTGGCCCATGATGTAAACATTATCATCATTTTAAGCTTATTACTCATGATGTTTCCATTCAGACCCCATTCAGAGGTTATTAGTGGTTTTCTCCCTTTCTTACCACAAGCGCCGGGCCTCTCCTGTCTTTTCTTTTTTTTTTTTTAAATAATGTTTAACATTTTTCATCACATAGCTTTAGGTTTATCACTTACAATCCTTGTGGAGGTTTTCCTCCAACCACTAACCACCCTCTGGTATCCATGCCAGATATCATGTTATCAAATTCCAATTTTCTGTTGGTTCTTGGGTGAAGTATTTTCGTCACTAAGGCAAAGGCAGAGCTGCGTTGTGCTCAAACAAAATCTGTCAGCATCTTAATTGAAGTCGCCTTTAAATTGCATAGTGGAGGATCTCTCCTCTTTAGCGCGCAATTAATTACAGTAACCGAAATTTACATCGTAGGAATTTGGGAATATTTCAAAGAAGGTATGGAAAAATACTTACAATTATATTTCCTACCTCCAGAATAGATGCGGCCATCCCTGAGAAAACAAAATCCAAAGGAAGCGAAGGGGAGAGGGAGAGGCGCAGTTCAGAGTCCCGGGACACTTTGGGAGAAGTTGGGCCAACGCGGGGAAGTGTTTTGAGGCCCCGAGAGCCCGCCCCCTAATTACTGGCTCGGGGGCTCTTTGAAGACTCGCTAAGAGGCAATAAAAATCCAGAAATGGAGGAGCGTGGATGGAGATTGGTGGATTGAGAAGGGGACATCCCACCAGCTCGAGCGTATTGTGCCGAATTCTTTTATTCAGTGTGTATGCATGAATGGGTTCCTCATCACTCACCACGCTGACATTATTTTAATTTCACCGGCATTATTATTTTTGTTCCACTGAGATTAGCGCACTGGAGTCTGAGGGGGAAATATGGTTACAGTCGTTTTACGCAGGACTTCTTCATACCGAGCGCTCTGTCAATTACATTCCCCGCTAATATAGTCATTACTGTAAATAAGAAATGAAAACCCAGTCTTCCTGTGAGGGAGGAAAAATAAAGAACAAACATGTACAGCCTCGGCCTGCGCCACATAAATTATATATAAAAAATTAAGCTGACGGAGTCTGTGGTTTCCATCCGAAACTTTATTATTCTGGTTTCAACCCTCTCCCTCTGTTTCCAATATTCTTAAATGCGTTTAACTGCCTTTTTAGACATTAACTGCGATGGTTAAAGGGACTGCTCTGCACAGACAAGCGCAGAGGAAAAGGACCGAGTCGTTAAATAAAATAAAGAAGAGATTATCGCTTCCAATAAAGTGTATTTGGATTACGCATTAACGCGGGGCGGTGAGGAGGTACAATGGTTTAGTTAGTTTAGTTTTTAAAAGAAGAGGAAATTAGAGTCAAGGCTGGCAAAGTGTGGTCGTTGTCCTTTTTTCCAAGTCGATTTCCTTCGACTTTTTTGTCAGAAGTTTTTCTGGAATAATGTATGTAAAACCTATCCAGAAATGTTGCCATTATTTTTCAACCACAATAATTTTTCTTAAGACGCGTCCTGTCCTCTGGAAATTATTCAGTTTATCATCAGCACCAAAGACTTTTTTTTCCTCCAGAATTCTTATTTTCAGCAATAAAATGTGACAAATCAACGTGTTGCTGTTTTTATGGGCACATTTTGATTGTAGCAACATTTGTAGCCTCCATGTTCACAGTCATCGTAAACAGTCAAGAGTATGTCACTAAACATTTGGTAGCTACTGATATGTAAACTGATATAACCGTCCCAATTCAGATAACAGAAGAAACTGGCAGATGCATCAGGTTGATTCTGTAATTTCATGTTGTCGAACTTTCAGTCTCAGTAGGACAGATTCTCAGCGACTTTTTGTGGGCGTCTCGCTCCTTGAAGGGGAGCACAGAAGATTAAAATTGTTGTCAAAAATAAACATATAATTTCTGTCCTTATTTTCTCCTCAATTACAGGGCACGGCCAGAGCTGGGCTTGTCGTTCTGGAGAGTCTGGCCCTCACAGGAACACAGCGGCTATATTTGGCAGTCTGATCTCCGACTGACCTTCAGCGCTTTATTTTCTTATCCCAGAAGACCTGCAAGGAGAGGAACAAAGGCCGCTGCCACCACCATCACACACTGGGCTTGCAGTCATGTAAACCTGATGACAAAGGGTTCCATGTATGAAATCGGTGGCCTTTCCTCTCCCTCCCACCTGATGCATGGTATGACACATGGCTGCAAGCCGTTAAGTGAACTTTCCCTTCTCTTCCTAAAGTTTTATCTTTTATGCTGCATTTACGTGTAATGAGAATGAGCTAATAAAGCTCCCATCCAGCTACCCTGTGTGGATTGCTTTCCCCCTTTTTCTTAGAGAACTTGTACTGCTCTAAAATCTTGGCATTTTCCCATTTACAGGTCTCTTCAAAAGATAGCAAGTGAAATCTATAATTAGAGAATACATTAAACTCTTAACAGCCTCTTCAAAAAGCTTTCTCTGCTCTATTTACTATTTTCTGCTCGGTGTGGTCTGGGTTCCTGCAGTAGGTTCCTGCAGGCTTGATGAACACTGGGTCGCTGGGTGGGCACAATTATGTGTCCCAGCACTGATTACATGCTTCATGTTGGCGCGAGTATTAGTTTTAGGATTTTGCGTCGCTAAGTCATGGGAACACGCAAGAAACAGCAAAACTGAAGCTTTTTCCCAACGTTTTGATTGACAGCACGTATAGTAGCTCAGCAGGTGTGTGTTTTTCAAATATTTTCAGACCAAATTCTGACAATATTCCTGTGAACATGTGACGCTTGATAGTTTGATTCGATTTGCCCATATAACTAATCACCGGTGCGGCTGTTATCCCTCTTTAGCAACAGCATAATGAACACAAAACTGTTCAAGACATGACCTTCAGTTTTGGCTTGAATGAGATCTATGAGGTCCGTGGTAACGTTATAGAACATTGACATTGATCCTGAAGCACATTGTAGGACTGTAACTTCACCAGATTTTTAGAGCTAAATGTTCTTTGGCCAGAGTCCTTATTGCTTCAGCCATAAGACGGTCTCAACCAACTCCTGTTCAGCAGTGGTCAGTTTTTCTAGTCATGGTGACTTTTGTGCTGGCAAAAATTCCTCTGGTTATTCAGAAAAGGAGAACCACTCCCAGCAACTCTGAGTGAAGTGCTGGCAGACTCTTTGTTTGCTCTCATTCTCTGGAGTTCACCTTCCACATCGTACATATTTCACGACACATCTTTCTTTGCTAATTGTTGACATTGTGCTTTTGCGCAGTATTATAATTACTGTATTATCGGGACCCTATATAAGACCATCCCAGGGGCTCCACAGGTTGCCCATTCAAGCTTTGCAGCACCCCAATTGTTTCCTTTTGCGCACTTTTATCCAAGTTCATCCAGCAGCCATTCTTTCTTGAAATAGTACTGGAAATGTTGCCAGACAAGTGGTCAAGTAAAAGCATATCAGTGGTTAAAAAAAAAAAAAAACAAAAAAAAAAACAGGAACCAAAGCAGTTGAACTTCTTGGAACTTCCTCTATATGTTGATGTGAGTGACTTTAGAGTTTTAATGCCTCTATGCTAACAGTTTTCTCTTGGTATCGTTAGACCATGACAGCGAGCCAGTAAACGTGTTTAATGACAGATCAATGGAAGATCTCGCCATAATGCGTTTCCCTTGACATTCCCCTCTGGGCTGTAGCCCTCAGAAAATTAACAATGTTAATAATACTGTGACGGAGGGGGAAAATCGAAATGATTAGATGTGTTTTATTTTGCTGCTGATGGAAATGTGGTGAGAGGGAATCGGGGTCAGGGGTAGGCTTGCTTTGCAGCATGACTCCGTGCTATTTTTCCAGGCTGTGTGGTCAAAGATTCAGCGCGCTTGTCAACGGAAAATGAGAGAGCGAGAGAAGTGGGGGATAACAGATGTATAGACAGAGCGACTGCAAGAAAACAGCGTGCATATCATGTTTATATGCACTGCTGTTGTTTCTCCAGACTGCGGAATCGGACAGGAGGATCTAAAGCCCTGTTTGAATTGGATCTCAAAAAGCGACAATGTGATTTTAATAAAATGACCTGCCCGGCATGAGTGGTCTGTCTCTACTTTGGGCCATGTTGGTGATTTTGACTAATGCAACCACCAACAGACTGCTTTTAAAGCAGTGGCCACAGCACATTCAGTCTCCAGACACGACGGTAATCACGCAACGGCATTGGAGAGAGTGTAATCTTTTCCCTACACAAATGCAGAATCCATAAAAAGAAGCATTTATTGGAATATTGTTTCAACAGAGCAACATCATTCGGTTTCTGACGTCTCCACCCCCAGCAAAGTGCAGTTTATTCCATCTCGCTGCGATGTCTCAGCGACCACATGTGTCAGACGCAATCCCACACGGTGCTGGGGACGCTTGAATTGTTTTTCTTTAGGAGGAATTTTACCGTTTGCAGGATGACGCAGAATCATCCCTGCCTGGTCTCACCGTAGCACTGCAAAGGTTACTCAACATCCTTCATGTGTGTTTATCTTACACGCTATTACATGCAGGTATCAGCTCTGGAAACACAGAAGTCCATCCACTTCCAAACAAATCCCAGTCCACCGCCTTCTTGCTGTATACAAGTCGACATCTGGCCTGTAATCTCCCCGTCTGTCGAGGAGACCTGTGGCCACCTAATGACCCCAACAGGCGTCACACATGTAATTGCTCTGGATGGCGCAATAACAGTCTGTTTCAATATCTCTTTATACATACTTGGGGAAATGAGAGGGATTTTTTCTTGTTTTTTTGAGGACTGCAAAGGTTTTAAGCGTAAGTTCATCTTTGAAGCAACATACTTGGAGTCGAGACTCTTGGTGTGTAAATCAGCCTCCCGTGGATGGCTTCCTCTGCTGCGTCTCACTCAATCTCCACAGGAGAGTTTCTGGTAAATGGTGAATCGGGAGAAAATGTTTGCTTCTTTGGCTGTTACATATTTAATTTTCATCACTTTTTGTTGGTGTGGCGTGACCCTAAAAGTCAGATTTAAGACAGGAAATCAAGCCGCATCTCACCGATTAAAGGATAAGTGTGCACTATTGCTTTGGTTGCCCTCATGTAGAAGAAAATATTGTCAGGACCATATTTTGGTACAAGCTTAACATTTTCTCTGTATGACATGAATTAAATTCATTAATGCTCTCATACTCTTGTAGAGGTCCGCAGATCAACATCAGTCGATTCAGATGCCAACTGAAAATATTCCTTCATTCGGATGAGATTCGAGATGAACTGTTTCTCTTTCAGATACCAATATTTTATTTTTTTTAGTGAGGGCATTTAAAGTTTAAACTGCTTGAATTCCACGTTACATCCCGGCTCAAAGAAAAGACAGGAGATGCCGACAATGACGACCAAAATAACCGCACCGCTTAAGTCTGACTGTCACGCAGAAAAGACAAACCAGACAATCATCATGGCGCCTTCACGACTCTTTTAGGAGGCCCAATCAGAAGGACGGTCCCACTGTGTGAAATATTCAGGCCTTAGTCAGTTTCAGACACTTGTGCTCTTCGTAGACTCATCATGACACAAACTTCATGACCCAATTCCGCTGAGCAAACACAGTAAAATAGAAAATTATTTTTGTTAAGCAGACACCAGGATGCTTTTATCCCCCCCAGCATGTTTAGGTTTAGATTCCTGTCATAAGAGAGCTTTTTACTAAGGGATTTATTTTCATTTTTTGGTTTTCTTTATTTTGGTTTTGGGGAGTTCTCCCTCAGCTGCATTTCTCCCTTTGTTTTGAGCGGCTCCCACCAGTTCTTTTGCTTTGTAGTTACACCTCATCTCTTGTGTTTGTGCACTGAATCTAAACTCCTTGCGAAATAAAAACCTTTCACCAAAAAATAGCATTATATTGCCTTCCTTCCCCCACTGAGAAAATCAAATTAGCCACACAGAGAGAGAGAAAGAGAGAGGTTGAAAACTGCTGTATATTTAGGCTGAAAGAAGCCCATTTGAGTTAAATTTGACAGGCAGTGTCAAAATATCCTGCTAAAATCACAGTTTTATGAAATAAGAAAACAGAGATAGACATAATGATGAGTGGATGAAACATTCATTCTTGATGAACCTTTCCTTTTTACTTAAAAAAAATCGAGGAAAAAAAGGGTTGTGACATAGATTCAAATGAAACAGAAAACCTGCCCCAGCTGACATGAAATATTAGAAAACTTGAATGAACAAACCTGAGATGAGAATGTTATAATATTTTGCCATTAAATATGCAGATACATTGAAAAACAGAACTGAAAAGAGTGCAAGAAGCTAAAAACCAGTACGGGATTGACGTTCTCAATTTTTTTAAACGACTTTTAATATAACTTCTTTTCTTCTTTTTCACTGTCAAACACAGAAAAATCAGCTATTTCTTTTTTTCATTATTTACCTCTTTTCACACAGAGGCCTGAATGTCTGCGAACGGTTTTCATCCCACATTAGCTCAGAGCGATCTCTAAGTCAGCATCTGGCCTTTGTCACTAAATTCACTGACCTCATCTGATTTGGGGTTTGCCTTCATTGTGTTTTTTTTTTTAAAAAGCTCCCTAAAGTCCAGTGATTGATTTTCAAATCTGTTATATATGTGTTTAATGCCACTATAAACCCTCTCATCCCTGTATTCTGCAGCCATGTCAGCTCTTAATGACTTCACTGACCACTTCCATGCTTACAGTGTATGCAGACCCACAGGGCAGCCCACCAGCCTTCCCTGCCCGGCGGATGGTTTACACACGTGTAGTCAGCTCCCCCAGACCCTGACAGCAGCTGGTGCTGAGGTTTGGGTGGGAGCTCATTACCTCTTTGTGGATCACTGCCAGAATGAGGGTAAGGTTTTTTAAAAGGAGTAAAGTGAGGTTTTCTTTTTTCGGGCTGCTTTATTTCGTAAGGGTAAATCCAACCATGGTGTGATCTGTTCCATGTGTCGTGTGTGTGCCACCAGCAGTCTTCTCTGCTCCGCCACACTCGGGGAAATGTCTTCCGTTCTCCTTTATTTAATGAACTCCCCTCTCGGATGTACTTGTTTTACTGAATTAACAAGAGTTTTGCTCTGGATTTAATATCTGTACTGTATTTAATACCAATATGACAGAATCCTTAAGTGGACTGTGGCTTTAATATTAAATTATATTCAACTCAAGTAACATTTGTGCATAAACTAGAATTAGAATAGTTTCTGATGGAAAATAGTAATCAACTACAGTCTTCTTTTGTCCCATGTATTTTAGGAATGTAATGTTGCAGCCGCAAATACTAAAGATTTCTCAGGTTAATATTTCACATTAGCGTATACATTCATCTAATAAAGTAACATTTTAAAATTTTTTACTTAATTTACCTGGAAAAATATTTACTTTTCATATATTTTGCTTAGAATTCTGAACATGTATTGAAGCAACAGTTTGTATTCCATGAGTATTTTAGATTTTTTTTTTTTTTTTTGTAAAAACCAGCCTACTTTATTGACCTGTAATGTAACTAGATAAGTGTTTATAGAGCTTCTTTATTTTTGGTCATTAGGCCCATTTTAGTTCTGTGGTCAGCCAGTTTCTACAGGATTGTTCAAAGCTTTACATTTGATATCTTAGAGCCATAAAAAAGTGGTTTGGAGGACTGGAACAACTGTTCAGCTATAAGATCCATATTGTGCTGAAGGAAAGGGATAATATCTTTAGAATGAGTTCGTCTATGCTGTAGATGGATGACCGTCTAGAGTTTCAGCATGTCCTTGTCTCCTGAACAGACGTGAAGTGTTCCTGACTTGTGCTTCCTCTTTCTCAGACGAGACTGATGTGGGCGCTTGATGATGCACATCAAGAGGAGAGAGGGGGATCAAGACAGGGTTAGGTTAACAGGGTTGTGGATTAAAGGAGGCTTCAAAACTGCCAAAGTAGCAGCTCAACAGATGCACAAGGTTTGTTCAGCGCACTGGAGCCGGAAAAAAAAAAAAAAGACTGCAAGTATTCATAGAAAAATGGCGAAATGGGCTGGGCATATGGTACAGGAATAGAATGACATTGAAGGTAAAATAAGCAGACTGCACCTAAAGGAGACTTTATTAGCTAGAACCTAAAACCTCTTAAATCAAAACAAAAGGGTCTAGCCACACATATGTGCGCAAGAGGAAGTGCAAGTCCGTTTAGACCACCCAAGGCATCACCCACATGTACTCCTGAATGACTGAGCGCAAGGCCGGATTAAACCAAACTTTACAGAAATCCCTAGACATGGTAACTTGATACTTTTGGTTCATGTATTAATTCATGATTTCCGGGTGAAAAAAATAATAGAAAGGATTCATGGCTCTGAGACGTGCCATTTGTATTCTTTGGATGTCACAAAATTGCCTTGGTTCTGAAAATATCAGCTGACAGGGAATATTGATTAGAAAGAAAGAAAGTTTAAATTTGGACTCAGAGATCATTTGTCCACATTTAAATCACTAGAGTGCAAATGTCAAAATTCCCCCAAAGTCCATGGCCCTTTGACTGAAAATAAAGATGAAATCTTTCTTCCCTCCACTTGCCTGAAGCCACAGCATGTGGTCTACTGTGCTGCTGCTCTAAAAATGGAGAAGCCTCGAACAGCCTCCACCGTAATGGCCGTGTGGGTGTGGCCCCTTGTAGATGGCTTTTGAGGGGGCCCCTCCCGGACGCCCGCACCCCTTGCCAGCGCCCAAGGGCTCCAGGCTGCCTGACCATAGACACCGCGATGCGGCCCACACTAAAACCAGGCTGAGGGTTGGGCTAAGCCAGGGCCAGGTTCCACTGCTGCTTCAGGGTTGGTCCCTGTGCTCCTGCCCTCTGCCGGGGTCATGGAGAAATGAGACCCAGAAAAACGATTGATTTAGGGATTAAAAGTAATTAATCATGCACATTTATAGACTGAATCGCAGCTTTTCGAGCTACTGTCTGACACTTTGACATGTAGGGATGGAACCAACATGCTACAGAGAGGTGTGTTACAGTAGTAATGGGGGGGGGAATAGAATAACATAAGACATTACACTGCAGTATGAATTACAGTTTCCTCTTAATGCGGTTGTCAAAAGGTTTTGACCCTTTGAAGACTTGCACTGAAAGGATCTTCTGGAGGTCAATAAAACACTCCCATACAGCAACAGACCCAGGAGAACATTTGAGCAACTGAATATTAAAGTTCTGATAATCCAAAATCATTCAAAAAAGTTCCTTAGTGACCAAACGTGTGATTTTCAAAAGCCTTGCATTTCTCCAAGTGCTCCAGTTTCCTCCCAGTCTAAAAACATGCACATTAGGTTGATTGGAGACTTGAAATTGCCCCTAGATCTGACTCTGTGTGTGTGTGTGTGTGTGTGTGTGTGTGTGTCCTGTGACAGACTGGTGACCTGTCCAGGGTGTACTCCTGCCTCTCTGATGACTGCTGGGATAGACTCCAGCACCTCACGAGACCCTGCTTAACAGAAGACGGATGAATGGAACTTCTTGCATGTGGCGGAGTGACACATCACAGCCACAGAACTTTTACATGTGAGGCAGCACATCTTGAAAGGGCCCGAGCGGCGATAGTGAGTGATCGGGTGAAGCCAGGCAGCCAGTCACCTTCTGGTTTGAATCATCAGAAGGAGATTTTGGCGGGGGGTGGGGGGTCGCTGCCGGTAGGTTGGCTTTTATTGCTTCTCCCCTTTGGTTTTATACAGATCTGCCTGTTTGTGGAAGTGCGGCCCGCGGTTGGCTCCTCAGCTGGCAAGGCAGCGGCGTTTAATTGCACTTTGTTGTGGTCGATGGGGGAGAAAGAGGCCTCGTGGTTAGTGCTGCACAATAGTGCTTTTTTTATTTTTTTTTTTTGGCCAATGCACACGCACACAGAGGAGCACACACGTGGATGCTCGCAAGTATGTGACGCATAATTGAGCACACAAGACCAAATGTGCTTCTAGAATTACTTACAGAAATAAATATATATATATATATATATATATATATATTATATATATACATTTCCAAAATTATGTTAATCTCTTTTGCATTAAAATTCAACTAATGCTATTGTATCACAAAGCAGGTGAGCAAAAGCGTAGCTGTTAATTAGGTTTATAACAGATTAAGAAATGACTGACTGGCATACTAAACAGAAGCACGACGGTTTGTATATCTGTTTCTGTCTGAATGAGACAGCATATAATTATCACATTTACAGGGACGAGCTGCTGAATAATGAGTCACAGTGGGTGGAGTCACATGACCTTGATCCACTCAATATGTAGCGGTGCTTCCATATTGCTTTAAACTCAGATTATGTTGTGATTTGTCTTAAATGTGTAAAATATAGCAGGATCACATTGTTCATCTTCCCTCTCATATTCACTGTCTCCACTGATGGATTCATACCGGCCAACGATATTTCTCTACCCTGTTTACTTTTCCTGCAGCCCCTGCACGTGTGTTTATATAAATCTGCAGCATTCTTTTTTCCCCCCCTTGCCCCTCCATCACAGTGGCTTTTGTGCTCAGCTGCGGTGAGTTTCTGCGTATTTTTGCATAATTTACTCCCACAATAGGAGGCACGATGTGCTGTTGTGTGCACTGAGCATCCATCCATCCATCCATCCATCCATCCATCCATCCATTCATTCATTCATCCATCCCTACCTCCCCCTTTCCCCCTGGATCCCCAAGAGGTTCTTTTCCACTGATGCTCTTACTGTTAAGTGTTCTCGCTGCCTCCACTGTTGACCACATCAACTTGGCCAATCAGTGATGACTCATTATACACACATAAACAGAACAAGGGACAAACAGTCATCACAGAGACGCTGCATGTGTTTACACATGCAGCGTCTCTCAGCTGCCTCCGTGTCTCTCTCAGTGTTTCCCTCACTTAGGGAGCACACACACACAGTCACACACACAGTCACACACACACACACACACACACACACACACACACACACACATTGCTGTACGCCACTGTAGTTTTTGGAAATGAAAATGGAAACTGGCACCAATTAGGGAAACCAATAAAGTAACCTCAGTACGTTGTCTCTGCCAAGGGGTAAAGGGGAATTAACTGGAGAGTGTAGAGTTACATCCAGCCTTTAGGTTATTGTCCAGATAACATCATCAACTTTTATGCCATGGATGCAATTACATCTGTTCGGATTCTCCTGTCTGTCGTTGCAGAAGTGGAACACACTTGGCTCCGGGTTCCTTCAGGAAAATCCACACCATTGTGCGTGTCATGGCACATACTGGACCAAATCAGCATTGCTACTAATTAAACAGTTGCTTTTCAAAGGTCCTCGTGGCTGTTGCTATTAATTAGTTCCTGCAGAAAGCTATCCGTAAAAAAGGAGAATGGAGAAGGCAGATGGGGTGGTAAGTTTAATCCTGTCTCTGGTAGAGACACAGTAATTGGGTAATGATCCTGTGGTCCGCTGGCGCTGATGTGGTGTTGAAAGAGCAAAGGAGAAAGGAAAAGACAGAGTGAGTGAGAGACCTGAGCTTCAGGAGAACCGCTAAATGCTGCCACATTCATCCATGCAAGTGACGCCACGCTACATGCCAGTCACCTGATCAGTCAGAGACACACACATGCGCACACACACACAGTGGCTGAGAAAATGTACAAATTAGCTTAATTTCAGAGGACTGTCAACAGCAATTCCATCCCATGTTGTTTTAGTGCTTTCCAAACCTTATGAAATATTTAACACTCTTTCAGCCAGCATGTCATAACATTAGGGAATATTTGAAACACTGTCCCACATTTGTCCCACTAGTCAGGATTATTGACTATCGGTGGAAAAAAACAATATAAAATCTAATCAAATACCGACCCAAATCGATATCTTCCTTTTCTTTTCTTTTTTTTTGTTGTTTTGTTCACCATTGATGTAAACAGAGGATAGAATTAGTCTTGCTGGTTTCACTGATGCATGTGGGACTAGAGAGTCTGGATAAGTGCTGCACACTTATGCACGAACACATGCACCCGACTGCCTTTGCAGATGGTGCACGTGACATTAAACAGAGAGATCAGAGTTCAACTTGTTTTTTCCTTTAACTTGCAGACGCACACACAAATAAGCAACACCGTCAGAAACATGCAAAGCCACACTTGTGTGATTGAGTATGCACGGTCACAAACCTCAGAGTTTTCTCTGCATAAATCCTGGCTCACTGTGACTCATGTATCCATTTAAATATTTATGCATTATGAAAACAGTCTCACTCTGGACAGTAGTTTGTGTTTCAAAGGGAAAAGTCCCAAACTAGTTCTCTGTAGCTCTTTATGAGCGTCCATTTAGCTATATCCTGACGTCGGCCTTTTTATTACTTTTTTTTCCCCCCGGCCGTCACTCCTCCTATTTTGCTTGTGTACCATCTACCATTTCCTGTCTCTTTTCTCCTTTCCTGTCTTCCATCCCTCTTTTAGTGCCTTTATACCTTCCACCCCCTCTGTCTCGCTCTCTGTCTTTCAGGCCTGTCTGTCTCCCTCTCGCTCTCTCAGTTGGACTCATGTGGGACTGATTGAGCTTGAGGATCCAGCCCTCATCAAAGACCGAGTGCGGTTGAATGCGAGCAAGCCACCAAGGCTCCAATCTCGCACTGGTAAATGAGCAGCCCCCCCCCCTTCCCCACTTCCTACTCCTCTTCTTCCTCAACCCCACCCCCCACAGTCCCAGCATCCCTTTTAGAAGCGAGCTCATTTTGCGAGCTTGTTTTTTTGTCCTCCTCTTTACATCCCTACTCTACATATCACATTGCTGCCATGGCCTCTTTCCATTTATTCATCACTCATACAGCAACACCCCACCCCTCCCCCCCGCCACACACACACACACAACCCTGCCACCATTTCTCAGTCACAGTTCTTCATCAGGCTCTGCTCCAAACCAAGGCTGCATGGCGTCTGTCTCATTGTGTCAATCCCCCTCCTCTTGCTCCTCTAACCACTGCCACGGTCATACACTCTTACACCCGTGGACCCTGATTGGAGCGCTGCACGCGCTACAGTTGTGGTCTTAATTGTTCAAGTGCACATAGGGCAAACACAAGATGTGGAAACAGGTGGACAATGCACAGGCTGAGCATATTTGTTAGGAAAAAAAAGTCAGTGGGACAGTTACAGTCCAACACCACTCCTCCATTTACCATCAGCCCGATTGAAAAAAAAAAAAAATCTGAAAATTTGAAGTGCGTTGGAAACGCAAACCACAGATTGACATGTTTTGTTTTGTTTTACCCAGGTATATAAATAAATAAAATGTCACCTTTCTTCTGCTTTGCGCAATATTGTGGCTTTTATTCAGTCTAGTTCCACCATTAAATCACATTTGAATCCTTAACAGCAGCAAAGATTGGCCACCATCTTTCTTCCTTAAAAAAGGGCAGATGTATCATCACCCTTACAGTCGGCTGGAACACCATTTGTGGCCCAGCTCATATCTTTGTTGTGTGTAACTGAGTACATGAGGCAGCAGGGGGAAGACCAGCAGTCAGACCATCGCAGATGTTTTCAATTCCCCTGACTGACAGTCTGTCCCTCAGCTTCTGTGGCCTCCCCCTGCCCTCCCATCCCTCCACCTCGTTCCTCTCTGTGTCACTCCTCAAATGATCCATTAGACTTTCTATTTCTCTATGTGGCAACCAGTTAAGAACACACACACACACACACACACACACACACACACACACACACACACATACATACTTTGCAAAGATAATCAGCCTTATCTTTTAATTTTAAAAGTGTAGAAGGCAAATACTGCATGACAGTAAATTGAATTGTGGATTCAGAAGAAGTAAGAAGAAGAGTTGCTTGTACAAATTCACTCCCAGGTCATTCATATCTAGCAGTTTTGGGATGAAACAGTCAATCTCCAAAGCTAGACGCTGCTGCTGAGTGACATAGAGTGGGCTAGATGGTGAGCCAGAGTGGCGCTAAATTAGCATATTCATGGATGCCCACAAGATTTAGAATTAAATCTCAGCCATTTTAAGACCACATTGGGAATATTTCATGGAAAATACGTGTTTACGTGCAGTTTTCCTTCAGAATGTTTCTGATTTAAGAGACAGAGTTTTAGAATACATGAGCACAGGAGCTTTGTTGTCTTGAAGATTTTAGAATCATTTTCTGATTTGCTCATGAGTAATTTGACAGGGCATAACTTATAGAGTTTACTCAAACTGTGAGGCCTCCACAAATGTGTCATGACATTTCAGGGTAAAGACTTAAAGGATAAGGTATGAATTGAATTTAAGCATAAATTGGTTTGTCTTAGGCAACTGAATATAAAATAAAAGGATGTAAATGGGAAGACCCCACAAAGATAGCTGTGCAAGTGTATGTATGTGTGTGTGTGAGAGAGAGAAAGAGTGTCTGCCATGAGGGAGACATTTCTAAAACCAGAAGGTCCACTTCCAAGAAAAACGGACTGATCAACCTCACACAGTTCCAATCTTAAAACGTGGCCAAAAGATGTCACACAGTGCGGTTAAATACTAAACTAAACATTGCTTTCACATTCTGTAATAAAGAGAGGAAACCTACTAAACCAAAGAACCCGAATAGAGACATTTATTAATATCCTGTCAGCAGCACATTTGCTGTACGTGTGTGTGTCCCTGCTGGTGCGCCTTAATTGTGTTGCCTAGCAATGGTCCCTCTATGCCCTAAAACCGCAGAAATAGCTGAAGTCCATATAAAATACTGTATATACATGCTCCTGGCATGTGAAAGGATAAGCTGTAATCAGTTTAGGGATGTTGGTATGCACCATATCTATATGTAAAAGAAAATGTGCCAGTAAAAATAATGTCTGATCAAGACAAACATAAAAACAAAAAAGCGCCGTCCTCAGATGAGGACTGATGCCACGTGAATCCCGTCGATGGCATTCCTGAAGTCCCACCAATGGCAGCAGGGGTGTTTGCTTGACTCTGGTAGTAGAAATTAATTAGAGGCAGACTCCAGTAGGTCACAGTTTAGTCTATATGGACTTAAAAGAAACAGAGTGGGAGTCAGTGCATAAAGAAGGGTAAGAAGGTAAAGAAACTGCAATAAAGCTGAGTCACAGCTTGATTTGGTGGACTTACAGATGTACTAATTGATATTTTTCCATCAGTTTATCAGAGTAAAAAAGGTCATCTGTAGGAACCAGACCTTTAGAAGGATGTCTGCTAAGTTATTGTGTGAGGTTTAAATAAAAGCAGCATTACTCCTTATATATATATAATATATACGTATATATTATAGGAATGACTTTTGTTCAGTTCATGTCATAAGCAAACACATAAACACATTTATCATTAACAGAGTGAGGATCCATTACACTTATGTGGGATTTATTTCCCTGGTAATAGACCTGAAGACATCACCCTGATTGTCCAAAAAATAAATAAATCTTGACTGAGTGAAAGCCATACAGCCGAGGAAGTTTACTCTGCACGAGTGCCATCCCTCAGTGCTGCTGTAGCCTCTTGCTGAAGTCTGCACATCCTGCTCGCCGCCTTGTTAACCCAGAATACCCTAATGACTTCCCCTGTCTTGCTGCCATGCCACACTGTGAAGTCATCCATGTTTCCATGTGAGAAGGGGAGGAGTGAGGACGAAAGGAAAGGATGTATGTCCTGATGGCTTACTCTTTACAAAAAGCAATGGATATCCTACACTATTATACTTATACAGTACTATGTAATCATGACACTCAACTGATGATTGTATTATATGCAGAAACCTCAGATGGATCACTAATTAGAGGATTAAAATAGCTTATAATGAATGCATATTTATTACTATAGTATTTTTTTTTTTACTATCATCCCGATCACAGCACAAAGGATGTAATTTTTTGCTGTTGTTAATATTCTTACTGGTTATTAATGAACACATAGAATATCAGTATACAGTATTTCATATTGAGCGCTCTCTGTACAGCAATTTGTTGTCGCCACCTTGTGGTTGACTCTCTTAATTGCTCCATATTTCAGCATTTACTTATGAACGACATCTATGCATAATTTGACTTTGAGCAAGTTTATGACACGGGGGTCCTCGGTACAGTTCCAACAAACAAAATACAAATTTATACTTATACATACATTTAACGGTGGACGTTTTAAATATAATTATTTAACCAAAATATACCATCATTAGCTTGTACAGTATTATATAGGTTTTATATTGTGCATATTTTCTTTTAGCATATGTTCAAGTAAGTTCAGACTAATATTTGTGTGTTTTTCTTATACTTGCGTAATATTTCAAAATAAAATTTACATTTATCCGTCTGACTCTTTTCAAACGCTGCTTTACTTCTTCTTCCGCCTCGTCTTGGAAGGCATATGTCTTTGCTGATACCCTGCCAGTATTTTTGCGCGGTCTTATCGCCCTCTTGTGGTCTGGCGTGGGTAGTTCAAAAGCTTCACAATTCTCTGTTATTATTGGTCCAAAATGTCACCGTCCCTGAGTCGACCAATGGCACCAGTCGGACTATCCTTTGTACGCATGCCCCACCCTCCTGTTCTGCCCCATCCAGACTGGCGTGCACGCACAAACGCACTCTGTGATGCCAGCGGCGGCGTATGTAATGAGGCGGTTCATTCTAAACAAAACCGGAATATTTTGCTGCCCTCGATGTACTGAAGATGGGACGGAGCGTGGGGAAACGGTGGGGACATTTTTAATCAATCATAATCATTAATAAACACAGTTTGACTCATCATACCCGTAGTTAATTGACGACGCTAACTCCGTCTCTGTCTATTAATACGGTTACTTTTCCCCGATTTCATGGTCTGCCTCCACAGACACTCGGTCGCCACGGTGGGATGAGCTATGGTTGGCGCTGAACGAGCAGACGAGCGCGGAGAGAGAAATCCGAGTCATTCTAATCCATCCGGACATCGCGGGGGAAGATAAGGACTATGATGGCTTCGATGAAAGCGGCGTTATTTGTGCTTCTGTGCTGGGGTGAGTGCAGTCCTGCTGCGTACCTGTTTGTTGTGCACACAGCGACATAAACCGCCTCGCCATCTGTCATGCAGGGATGCATTTGCATGATTGTTTCTTCCTGCTGCACACCCACAGTTTAATGTAGTTTTTTGCAGCGTGCATTTGTGTGTTCGTAACGTCTGCAGCCATTTTAATGGTCACCCTGCAGCGGGATGTTTTGTTTTATTTTTTATTACATTGTTTGGTGGAAGGTGGTTGATAACTAAACCTTTGATACAAATTCAAGATTTTTCTTGCACTTTTACGCTTGTACTCCCAACTCGAGAGACTAGTGGTTACGTTGATTGACGCCTTAGTTACAAGTTCCTTTCTTTTAGGTACAACCTTTCATACATTTTTTGTCATCATCTCTGATAGCCACCTTTATATCTCCTAATACTTTTTCTTTGCCTTATGTGACTGTATGTTTTCAAATATGATTGATAAGACTCACAAATCAATGGTTTTGATTATGCTTAATTTGTAGTGTTATAGAAGCATTTGTGACTTGTTAAACTAAACACCCATAACATCCAAGAAGTCATAATCAAATGATTTCCTCTCACAATGTTTCTTCAGTTGTTTACACCCATTTTTCATCAGTGGTTTGTGAGCTCTGCACCAGTTTTATGTCTGGTTATGTTTGCCTGTAAGTAAAATAACAGGATGTGAAACGGCAAACAAAGGTGCCAATCCTCACTCTTCTTCCTCTTTTTAAAAGCATTGTTGTACTTAACAGTAAACCAGAAGAGAAGCCCATTAAATGTTTTAATCTACATTTCCCCAATATTGCTAATTCATGTGAATAATACCCAGTAGCAGCATTGGCTGCGACTTGTTTGGTCAGCTGTCTTGGACCTGGGAAATTGGGCCTCCCTCCTTGTTTGTCAGTGTTTAATCTGGACAGAATGGAGCATTGTCACAGGCTGTGGTGTCCCCCTATCCTATCAGTCTGGGCGCAGTGTTAATTAGGACTTGATCCGCTTAAGCTTCATGCTAGTCTCCCATGTCATTATCTATGGGCGTGTTGCTACGAGGCTCTAGGTCAGCCTGTGAGAAAGCTCCTGTTGTTTTAGGCCTGACGCACAGTCACACACACGCATGCACACACACGTAGGGGAGTGCCGCCAGACATCTTTCGAGTATTTCTAGTTGTGCAGGTAGTCATCACCCTCAGATGCTGTTAAACAAGCGTGTTGCTAGATGCTTAGGTAAGATTTCTATTTAGCTGTTTTTCGACTCTTCCCACCACAGGGATTGTATTGTGTTGAGGTTCACTGCCAATCCATGCAGTTACTCAGATTATTGAAAGTCTTTGAAGTGTATTAAAACTACTGTTTTTCATCGTAATTATACGACTGTTGTGTCATGTTAGAGCTTTAGCACTTTATCTTCCATCTCCCTCGTAATTAGCATGTGATCGTTTCTTTGCATGAGAATAGTTTTGGTGTCTGCACCTTAAAAAAATGGTTTCGGTATTTAGATAACAGGGTTTCGTCTCTATGGGAGTTTCTACAATAAACCAGATACGCAGCTAGACAAGGAGTGTGAAACGATGATGCTCGACCCTGGACGCCCGAGGCCGTCAGGCGGCGTCTTTCTGTGCGGACCCAGGCCTCCGAATATCCGCAGGTTTCTCTTAAACAGTGACAGAGTTGATTTTCAGTTTGGAGCTCCAGCTCAAAAGTGGACAGCAGCGTCCTGATGAAAACTAAAGGCGACAGCTGCTTTAGCAACTACCTACTGGGCCGTTTGAGCTCTCTCTCTCTTTTATTCTCTCCGTCCTGTCTCCCTCTTCTTCTACTCCTTTACCCAGCCGGCTTTCAGCAGCATGGTTCCCCCAAGTCCTGCTCAAGGTTTCCTCCTGTTAAAAGGGAGTCTTTCCTTGCCACTGTGCTTACCTGGGGGTTCAGGCTCTCTGGGTTTCTGCCTCTGTAAAGCACCTAGAGACAATTTTATTGTAAAAGATGCTATATAAATAAAACTGATTTGAATTGAATTGAAATGAGTCCTAAAAAAAGGCTACCTCCAGCCTCGGCCCTGGTGTTTTGTTTTTTCTCCTAAGCTGTTTAATGTATTGATTCCCTGTTAGCCAGTCTTCAGCTCAGGACTGTCGCATCAAACCTCCTGCGATTGAAGTGACCCACAGAAGCCGACACTGTTACCACCACTCCCTTTCCCTCACTGGTTCGCTCTCTTTTTTTTTTCAGTGCTTCAGGTTGCCAGGTGTCGGGACGTAACGGTTCCAGTCGGACCCCTGTACCGCGTCGCAGGCTTCCCCCTCTCCCTGCCCTGCTCTGTCTCGGGGTATGAAGGCCCTCGCACGCAAGACTTTGAGTGGTTTCTGTACAGAGACGATTCCTTGGGGAGGCAGATGGGAGTGGTGTCCACCCGGGACAAGGGCTTCCCCTACGCCCCGTTTCAGCCCCGGGTGAAGAACGGCGAGGTGAGGGTGGAGAGGGACTCGGGCGATAAGGTCCGGCTGGTCATCCAGAGGCTCCGCTCGGAGGACCAGGGGAGATACGAGTGTTACACACCCAGCACTGACAGCACCTACCAGGGAAACTACAGCGCCATTGTGACTGTTAAAGGTACAGCATATGTGTAATGATGTCATTATTTGTAACCGTGGTTACATGTGAATGTAGATGCTGAGAGAGGGGGTGAAACAGGAGTCCATTTATAGAGCTGCTGCAGCAACATCAACAACAGTCTCTTTCCGGTTGGCCGTACCTGCGGTTCTGCTGTTTCTTCACATTTTTGGTCGACTGTACATGGTTTTTTTTTGTTTGTTTGTTTTTTTTAACTACAGTTGCGATCCCCCTCTCCCTCTTCTGATCCTTAATCATGTCATGCGAGCAGCTGCAGACAGGCTGTATCTCATCAGGCTCTGCTTACCCGAGCTGAGATCCGACAGATTTCACACTGGTCACCTCAGCCCAGAGTAGGAGCGAATGATCTAGGGCTTGGTACTGGCGGACAGACGAGCCTTTTACTTAAACCTGGCTGCTACAAGCACCTAGATCTCAGCCCTTCTCACGGTAAAACCATGTTTCCCTTTTTGATAAAGGTTTGAGGTTTCCCACGAGTGTCACGGTGTCACATGACCTCCCGTTTCAACCCGCCGCTTACATGGCAGATAAAACCCAAAGAAGCAGGGCAATTCCGTGCTTACTTTAGCTGACTATAATGCGGAAGTCGTTCCAGATAAGGCAGTGGCGGTTCACAGCGGTGCAGTGATGAGCTCTGTCGAGTCGTAGCACGAAGGTTGTGGGTTCCCTGTGAGCTAGATTTTTTTCTAGAATATTGTGGAAATGAGCAAAACTAACTGAGAAAGACTATAATATTAATAAGCAGGCAGACTTTTGTCCTGCAAGAACTCAGTTAGCCAGTTCTATTCTTCTGAGGGGCAGGGGTACACCCTGGGCAGGTCAGCACCAGTCAGTGTCCAGTCAAATTAATGTGCATGAGTTTGGACCGTGGATGAAAAGTGGAGCACCTGAGAAGCCATGCAAAAAAACGCCCCTGGGCTGGAGTTAAACCCAGGACCTTCCTGCTCCCTACCTATGATTGAGAATCCACACGACGTTCCGTAACTCTAATATAAGATTTTAGCAGGAGAAAATTAAATTGATGCTGCATTCCAGAAAACATTAATTTACCCATCATTTTAGAATTCCAATTCTGTACTTTTAAAAGCTTTTCTACATGTTGCTGCCCACTTTCTTACTGCTCCAGGACTTCAATGAATATTTATTGATTTACAAGTCACTTCCACCAAATGTACTCATGCAGAGATCAACCCGAGGGCAGAAAATGTATAATATGGAATCCTGGTGAGAAAAATGTGATTCTACAGTAATATGAGGGATTTATTCTCAGCAGGCGCTCATTTCTTTAGCTGAGCCAGCTCCGAGAAAAGAGAAATTGAAATTCTTGTCTCAGTTTGCCAACAAACACAAAGATTTCAGTTTCAGCTCTGCTGACACAGGGAACAAACTCAACCGTGCTGCAGAGTTGCTCGAGGATTTCCAGGCATGTTGTTACATCAAAGAGGCAGAAAACTATTCTGAAGCAACGCACATTATACGAAATAAAGTAAAAAAAAAAAAAAAAAAACAATCAGCTTTGTTCATAAGCTAAAGCTATAATATGTGTGGTTTTTGTTGTCTGTACTTATAATTGTGTGTTTCCCCCTGCAGTGATAGAGGACACACTCCAGATCAGCTATTCCCGCTCTCTCACCAGCCAGCCGGTGGCTGAGGGAGCCGAGCTAACGCTGAGCTGCTCGGCCGGTATCCAGTCCGAGCAGCTCACTCATCTGTCCATCGTGTTTGGGAAGCGTGGCGGCAGAGAGGGCGCGGGGAGCGCAGCGGCAGAAGAGGTCAGCACAGTGAGGGAGGTCATCTCCATCGACAAGACGCTGACTGTCGTTCCAGGACGCTCGTACCGGAAGCGCTATGACGGCGGCGAGATCACGCTGGAGAAGAGGAACGGAGAGGCTGGACTGGCCGTGTACGTGATGAGGATGAAGGCGTTGCAGCCAGATGACGCGGGCTCATATTTCTGTGAGGCCTCGCAATGGATCCGCGACCCGGACCGATCGTGGCAGAAGATCGCCCAGAGGACGATGGAAATCGGTAACCTGACTGTTCGACAGCTAGGTGAGAAATGGCGTCTGTTTTTCCTCTGACGGCTGGTTTGTGTTTTCAAATGAGACAGCTTGAAAACACAAACCTATTTATTTATTTAATTTTTAACGTAAATGAAGGAAAATGTCCCACGATGCCCAGCAGCCATCCTCAGACCTTTGGCTCCCTGGAGAAGGAGCTGTTGGAGTCTGACAGCCAGTCGCTGGCTCCTCATGCAGCTGCCTGCTGCTCTTCTGCTTGGCTGCTTTCACATTGTAAAGAGCTTTTGCTAAGCTCTTGTTTACATACTCAAAGATGAAGTCATCTTTTGTCCCACTTTGGCCTCTCCTAGGTTACAAAGACCTTTTGTGTCTGTACAGTTTTCAGAAGAAAGTTTTAAAACCTGCTTGTCCGTAGGGCAGCGGTCATCTCCTAATAATATAAATCTGAATTCAGTGAGATCTGACCTTTGTTACGTGACTAGTACAGTAGTCAGAGCCGTCCCCTTTATGCCCACATGAATAACGTGTCTGTTGTTGCGCAGCGCGGTCTGCGTTTCAACAATGGACAGATTTTACATCGACGAAACGGAGTTGCAGACATTTATCTGTGCTTGTTCTTCTACCATCATGCTGTGAACGCTGTCAATTCCCCCACTCTGCCCGGTTTGGAGATTTTCTTTAAAGTCGTGCCCCCGTGCCTCTCATTTCACAGACGAGTCTCTCAGCATAAAATCCTCGCCCAGCGGTGAGGTGACCCTGCAGGTCGGGTCACCGCTCATCCTGACCTGTGAGGTGCAGGGCCTGCCGCCTGAAGTCAGCTCAGGTCTGCTGGTCCAGTGGATGAGGAGGGGATCTGTGAGCAGCGATGGAGTCGAGGTACATGACTGCAAAACTACTGCTAACATTCATTTTATTCTTGTATTACAGGATTCATTGGATAATGATTTAATGTCGTGTATTTCTACGGTAGATCCACTCAGAGGAGGATAAAGCCTTCTACCAGTACATTTTCTTCACAAATAAGCTTTAGCAACAACTGCTAATCTGTGTAGCGACACCTTTTTTTTTTATTTATTTTTTTTTTTAAGGAAATTGCACCACACATAACATACACAAATGCTAATCATTCACTGAAAGTTGTGTGTTTAATAAAGGTGGAGGTGGCCCGGATGAACCCAGACGGTGTCGTAACCTGGGGGGATGACCTCAGTCGGTCCATGGGGGGCTCCATGGAGAAAGTGAGCGCGGAGAAGTACTCTCTGAAGTTGTTCTCGGCACAGCCCTTAGACTCAGGGGTGTATCGCTGTGTGGTGAGTGTGTACGCCGGCAGAAGAACCCCCGGCCCCTCCACTCCTGCAACACTCACCCAGAGGTCCGAGGGAGTCATCGTCAACCTCAAGAGCAAAGGTGAAAGCAGGCACTGGGGCAGCTGAAGTCAAATCCATTGCCACTATGACCAAGACGCCACGTAGTTTCAAAAAATGTAGACTAGGTGAAAGATTTATTAATAATTGTGTACACAATTAACAATATCTGACTACTCTTGATGTGATATAGCTTCATGGATTGATTATTCTCTGAATGTGTTTGACCACGCTGATCAAACTTTGACTGTTATAGAATAAGGTGCCTTAACTTGACATATACCGATTAATAGTTAATGATTGGTTGATGTTCCTCTGGGCTGTTCATATATCAAAATGTGGGTATTGTAAATAATTTCTGACTTAATTAAAACGAGAGTCTGGTTGAGCTGAAAAGCTACGTGTAAATCTCCACTCGGCTTCTATCGTCCGTGACTGTCGCTCATGTCCCGTTTACCTTCCGTGATCTAAAACACTAATGCACCATTTCTTTTCACAGATGTGCTCGTTTCAGCGAGGGCTGAGCTCCCCCGGGGCCCCCTTTTGAAAAGAGGCAGCACCATCACCCTGATGTGCAACACCACCGTGACCACCACAGGCCCCGCCCAGGTGCAAGTGCAGTGGCTGCGGTGGCCACTCCCAGTCACCAAGACGAGAGAGGGCCCGGGGCCCGGCGTCACTGCCGAGTCCTCCACTAATGCGGAACCAACAGTGATCGCCACGCTCATGTACGACGGTGTCGCAAAGATCGACGCCAACAGCAGCAGCAGCGAGGTGAGCGTCGACCGTCTGTCCGCCGTCAGCTACAGGCTGAGGGTACACGCGGCCACCGTGGATGATCAGGGCCTGTACGCTTGTCACGCTGAGGCGTGGGGACAGGACCCTCACGGAGGCTGGTACAACACCGGAGCCAGAGCGGAGTCAGCTAGAGTGACGGTTTATCTGTACGCCAGAGGTACGTGTTTACATGACATCTGATTTCAATCTTTCAGACGTAGATTTTATAAAAAAAAAAAAAAAAAAAACTAGCCTGGTTTCTCCTGTATTCGTCCTGCAGATTTATTAAATCGTTTTAAACGATAACCTAATTTTCTAGTGTATTCAATGAAATTTGCTTTGGGTCCATTTGCGTCTCACTCTGCTGGCGTTTAAATATTCAACACATACCGCAAAATACTTGACTGTGAATAATGTGTTTAAACTAAAGCTGCTTTTCCACTGAGCAGTACACTTTGGTTTTGTTTGGCACAGAACTGCCTGGAAAGATAAATCCTCATGTTGGTGTTGGAAACCAGCAGACGTTGCTGACACCGGAGGCTGGCTGGCGATAGCCAGCTGAGTTGTGTTGGCGTCATCGCAGCATCTTACCACGATGCAAATTTAGAATACGATTTATGAGTTTTAAATCAAGAAGAAAAACATTACAATTGTGATGATTGTGATGATTTAAACAACAATCCAGTAAAAAAACAAACTGTTCCACCTTTTTCAAGATTGGGGTGAAGGACAGCCACAGGATAAAAATGATGTTTACATATCAAGTACATGTTTAAGATAAGACGCTGTTGACAAGGTTGACCGTTACTGAGAAACCATTATCTTTTGCAAGAGTCATTTGGATATGAAAGAACCGGCCTGGGGGCGAAACATTGCAGCATTTGCGATTTTCGGTAGTCGTTTTCAAATACTACTAACCCGTAATATAAGCTGTAATAATTCTAAAACCTGAACATACATCTCTGGATTCCGTCTCCAGTTGCTGACTTGCTCCTCCTCCCCCTGGTCATCGGGGTGTCCTCTGCCTTGTTTGTGGCCATCGTCATCATCGCTGCAGTTACCTGTTGCTTCATGAAGCGTCTGGCGAGGCAGCGCGCTCAGAAATAGGCACCACTAGCCAAACGGGAGACAGTGGACGGTGACGTCCAAGGAATATGTGTCGGGATCATTCTGTGTTTAGACTCTTTACCATTCAATGCCAAAAGTTTTTTGTATGCTGTTGTATTTTTTTTTTTTTTATCCAAACCTTCTCTAAGAGCGTTATGTGAGTCATGGCAGCATCACCGGTAGAATGTAATAACCAGGATTGAAACAGCCCCCCCCAATGAGCCATATCTGTTTAGCATCTTGTTTACACTTTAGGCTAACCCATCTTTTTAATCCTCCCTTTAACCCTGACAAGGTCTGATCCTCTCAGTGTGAGAGTCTCTGTTAAACTGTTTCAGTTGAAGGTTCCAGGAACCTTTGAGGGTGATGCTGGATTTAAAGAGAGCACTGCTCCTATTTCCAGACACGATATTCTCCTGCCACAGATGGTTGGATTGTCTGTCTTTGTTTTTCTGATGCATGCACCTCTAGCATGGTTGGGCCTCTGCCTCCGATTGTGTGTCACACATTCAACAAAGAGAGGAGATGTTCCTGATTGCACTGAAGCTTAAATATGTAAACTCTGTTTTATTTTTACTTAATTTAAGAAAGAATGCTGTACCTCTGTTTATTATCCCACTCTTCAAACGCCCTCTTCAACTTCAAACTACTTTTTTTTTTTTTTTTTTAACTGGTTGAACAGTCTCGTTTTTTCTTGAATTGAGTGTTTTCGTTTTGTGTGTGATTGTTTACTTTTGCAAAGTGAGATGGGTAAAAAATGCACCGTGACACAGCGTCAGTCACTGAACTGAGTAACAGAGAAACAGTTGTTGCAGATGCTCGTTCCTGAGGTGGAATATCCTCGCAGCAATGCGGTCACATGACCCAGAGGTTTAGCATCACAGTTTTGCCACGTGGCCCCGCTGCCAGGGCTTATTGCCCCCACCAGTCCTCTGCAGAAAACAGTTGGACAGAGCTCTGCGTCTGCGCACTTGAAATTAGGAAACACGCAGAAGGTTTTTGGCACAGGAGCAACTGAGTCGGTCCTTAACATGTTACCTGTCTTTCAGAACCCTCCCTGCTGGTTTCCAGGGTGACAGTCCCTTTAAATCCGCCTGTCCTCCCTAACCCGTGCTGACTAAACCCCGATTATCGGCATCATCCGCGGACTTTAGGGAATAAAATCACAGCTCTGCTTCCATCCTGAGCCACTTTGTTGCAGATCAACCACTCAAAGCTGATTTGTTTCCCCCTCAAATGTACCCGCCAAGTGACCTCTAACGTGGCACACCAATGCACGTGCGCACAGCAGTTGCACGGCGTTGGCTGCCGTTTCGGATGAAGGACAGAATCTGCGCGTTCATCTCTAATCCCTTTTTATGCCCCCACCCACCCAGCACGGCTCCTCTTCCAATCTTTTCAGTTATAACCCACTATTTAAAAAAAAAAAAAAAAAAAAAACACAGGAATGTAATTTACTAAAGCTGCTGTCTAATTTGTGCTTGTGTTAGACCCATTTTTGAGAATTTTATTTTGTTTGGATTGTTTCTTCCTGCTTTAAAACCACTGTTCCTGAATGCATCGCTGTTGACACATGATGGTGGGTTATTGTTCACTTTGGTTCCTATGGTGCTTTGGCGGTACTGCCGGTTGACAAACCAATAAACCACTCTGTCTTGAGTTTTTTTTTTTTTTCCACAATTATTATTTCCAAACTATCATCAGCCAAGACAAATTTCTGCTTTTTGTATTTGTTCGTCCCCAGGAGGCTCAGGAGAAAAATCCGAGCTGTCGCAGGACCTCGTGCATGAATCTGTCTGCTGGTAGGGCACAGTTTTCCATCTTTAGTGTGGAAAAAGAAATCATGTTTATAATTTTGTGCTTTATTGTTTTCCATGTTGCAGTGTCAGCCCAGAAGAAGTTCGAATTTTTCCTTTAGAATTTCAGGTTAAGAGGCAGCATCTGGCATAAAGGTTCTACAATGAGTCAGGGCTAAATAGAGTAAAGAAGTTTAAGATCATGGGCAGCATAATCAGGTCACTGGCTTTGAGTTTGACTTTTCTAAACATCTTTTCACACGAGGGGAGAAATAAAGCCCATTAAAGCACTTTCAGAGACGTGTTTACAAAATTGCTGCACGAGTGTGTCATTCTCCATTTATCGCTGTGCCTCAGTACTAGAGTGAATCAGAACACACAGCATTGCATCGCTCATGCAAACACTTAATAAGGGTAATCCTGACTTCACAGGGACGTGACACACAGACACAGTAAGAGTGTGTTACCTGCGTCTTACCAGCCTACCTGCGTCCCAGCAAGAACCCCTCAACTATATAACTGGCACAAGCTGTGAGCCCCCCTCCACACACACGAAAAATTATAGGAATTGCTTTAATTTTAGAAAGCTTTATTATAAATAGAAACAAAAATAAAAAATGCAATTTACAGAGGAAACTACGGACATTTGAGCTCATTTTGACATTGAGCGGATTCTTGTAATATGGAATTCTGTCGTCACTAAATATTTTTTAGCACATTTGTTTCAGTTAATTACAGTAACTTAAACCCGTTTTTAGGCAGCAATCTTTAGACATCATTTACAATTTCAAGTTGTTTCCCAGAGTTCCGTCCTCCCTCAGTGTGTGCGTTCAGCTGCAGGTCCAGGAGCGAGGCGTCACCAGCTCCAGGAAACTGTTCTGCTGGGATGGAGGAGGACCACATCATCATTACATTGCACTCCTCATCGTCTGCAGTCGTTTTCCATTTTCATTCGTTCATTATCATATGATGATAACGCTTCATGGATGGCGCTCCAAATATTAGACGCCATCTGAGTTCGTCCAGTGTGTGTGTGTGTGTGTGTGTGTTGTACTGAAGGATACGCGGAGATTCAATAGTCCATAGTGGAATAAGTTTAAGTATCTGCGCACATCTGTCGCACAAATCCCTCACATCTGGCATTTCAGACGCTGGCAGGGTTTCCGGGTCAAACGCACGTCCGATTTCTACATTTACATTGACTCTTAGTTGTCCATCATCGGTGCGTTCTCATGTTTGTTAAAAGTGTTGTCACACGTGTCGACCGACGTTGGTGAGGATTACAGAAAAGGAACAGATGACAAAGCCAGGATGATAGGATGATGAAACAGTGACGAAATCTGTATGACGTCAAAGTACTCTGGCACCAGTTGCGTAATACTCTGGAGTTTTTTGTTTTTTTTTTTTTTTTTAGTCTTGGCAGTGCTATTTAAATTCTTTTCAGTGATTTGTCTGTTATCAAAGCGTTGACGCAGATTTGGTACGTACCCCTGTGCGAGGGCAGCGGCTCTGGGCGTACCACTCCTGACAGTACAGACACACCTGGACGCCCTGGCCGACGAAGAGACACGCCCACATGATGACGTTGAACACGGGGCTCTGGCGCTTGTCATTCAGGGTGAAGCTGAACACCACTGAGGAAGAATGTACAACCAGTAAACATTTTTTTAAATATTTGTTTGCTTGTTTCAAAAGCAAAAAAGTCTGCAGCAACATCAGTTTTGCTTATTGCAAAAATCCAATTTAGATTTTAGTTTTAAATGTTGAGTTATGATTATTCTATTATTAAGTTTGGAGGGAGAAAAAAACAAAATCCTCTGTTAATATGAAAAAATCGCTGTGAAGCTCATCGTGAATCATGTGTAATCTGTTCATAAATATTATAATTAAAGCTGTGAAGACAAATATCTTCAGGTGCTTATTTCTGTCACATTTTGCACCAAAAAAGTTGAATGTACTGACACACCATAGAAGTGAAATCTAAAATCATTTCACCTCCAAACACAGCAAAGAGGCAGAACATGACAGGATAGAAGAAGCCGAAGCCCATGGACAGGGCGTACTCATGGACGATGGCAGAGACGATAAACACGGAGAGCATGGCAGCTGTTCTGAATCTCCTGTTGGACAGCTGGAGGGATTAGACAAAGAAGAAGAGAGGGTCTGCTTCAGAGATCAGGGCTTAGATAACAACAGGGAGCAACTATAGGCACAGTTGTGCAGATGTTTTAAAAATACGAGTAACCTGAGGATGAATGGTTAAGAAAATGACACGAGCTTAATATGCACCCATGCATTTATCAGAACCTTTTGGAGCCCCTGTGTGTCTGCTTGTGTAACATCCAAACCATAATTATCCAGTTAACTCCATTACACTATCAGCAGGCATTTATAGAAATTATGTCTGAATTAAGTGACTTTAACGTTCTGAGCTTTTATGTGTGAGTGATCCTGAACGTGTTTGTCGTTCCAGCAGGTTTCACTTAGCCGTCGTGGCCCCGATCTGCTCACCCACAGAAAGTCCCGGTATCCGTAGTAAAACAGCCAGTCGTGAACCACGACATTCCAAGTGCGGTAATAGTTGGTGAAAGACGTAGAGTTCCACCAGTCCTGCAAAAACCAACGAGGAATGAACAGAAGAAAAGAAAAGCTCAGGACAAAACCGGTGCAGAAAAGCACAATTTTGGCGAGGACGGATTCAAAAGCCGGTTTCAGGTGTGTCAGATGTGCCACAAAATAAGCATCATGTAAACAGATTTGAGCTGTTGTACCTGGTAATAAGCTACTAAATGTCCATCACAGGGGACTCAACACGTGGTCGCCAGTCATATACAGTCACATGTAGAGGCAGTCATATCATGCGCTGACACGCCGTCAACCAAACCACTCACCTTATAAAACATCCTGTCAGCAAACCGCAGCAGCTCGGCAAAGAGGTTGAGCCAGCAATGCAGGAAGGCAAAGAAACACAGCAGAAGAAGCATGATTCCTGCAACAGACGCATGGAGAGGGCTGGTGAGGGAGCTCCATGGCCGAGGAACAAGCGCTTCGATCTCATCACGCGGTTGAAAACGTCGTTTTCTATCCACCCAGACTGTTGACTCATGCAGATATGCAGAAGCAGATACAAGGTCATGAAAGGTCTGCCTGGTAAATACCTGGCAAGATTGAATTAAACACGGCCAGAACCATTGATCTTGTAGTAACCGGCTGGTTTGTCTCGGGTCTGAAGACGGGCACGCACAGGCGGACCAGGATGAAGTAGCCATAAAACAAACATCCGAAGATCTAAAATTTGAGCGTCAGTAAAAGAGTCAGTTAGCAGACTTAACTAAAAGAGAACTTCACAAAAAAGCATTCAAAAACACACTAAAAACTGAATCAACCTTCTCTTATGTAACCTGCAAGCGACTTTGTTCAAATACAGATCAAATAAAAACATGTTCTTACCATGGCCACTGTGACAAAAACATAGTTCCACCTTATGTGGGAATTCCTGAAAAGAGCGAGCAGAAAACATCAATGTGTCATGCACGTATCGTCGATAAATTACCACACTGTCATACCATCGATTTGGCCAACAGTCTAGATTCTGCAGGTCGTGATAAATGATGTGAAAATAGCTTTGCACTCTGACTGTTGACACAGTAACCTTAGTAGGATCATAAAAGTGCAGTCGTTATCAACAGCTGGGCTGTGACAGTGCTGGCTGCTGAGCCAGGGTCTGAATGGATTCCAAGCCGTATTAATGTTTTACCTGCACCTGCGCTCTAGCTATAATGCAGCATGTTACTTGTGCAGTTTCTAGCTTCTAATTGCATCTCACATTTGGAATGAAAACACCTAATTTCTTTCACATCCCTCCATCAATTCCACTCCGATTTGTGTCCGCAGCAGACACGTTCTTTGGGATGAACTGATCAATATGAGGCAATGAATCATGATCATCATCTCATGTCACAAGATATCCTACCGGGGATATGACTCCCTGTAGATCAGCGTTGGGAAGAAGAGGAAGTACAGGTAGCTGGACAACGTTGGGAATCTGGGACTTTCTCCTTAAAACAAACAAACAGCTGAGAGTTCTGAGCCCATAAGACTATCTGACATTAGAAGCATCCAGTACCTTCCTTTGGTGGATTCTTCATCACAATCGGAGCTGTCTCTCTAATGAATGAGTAGCTCTTCATCACGAATCGAATCTGAGGGAATAGCACATATTTGATATGAATTATTAAAAACAGCACGTCAGTCAGTAATAACCCTATCCACCATCGTGAAGCTGTGTTGTTGACACAGTCAACAGTGGTCATGTTCATGTTTCATTCATTTGTTTGCCTATTCTTTTTATTTTTTTTTTCATCTGGATAAAACACATGAGCAGATGCGATGCGGGAATTTCAGGTCAGTTTGCAATGCAAACCAAAATAATACCCCACCAGAGGAGGAAGTGGACTTGTTTCTGAGGGGTGGAGCTAAAATGATGTGAACACTAATATGGTCCTGATGGACCATTATTATAGTTGTTGTTTGATTTAAAATCAACAATTTCCTCTGACTAAATCACATTATATTACATTTTTAATTTAATGAGTGTTAAATGAAAAGCATGCTTATAGTGCCTCAGTTGTAAATGCTTCCTTCTCTACTCACGATCAAATTTGAAATGAACTGGAGCAGACAAACATCATCACACTGACCTGTTCCAGTATCACAATGAATCTTGAGGCTGGTGGCAGCTGGTAGTGTACAACCACGTGCACGGGGAACTGTCCCAGGACACAGATCTGCACTGCAGACAGAAGCAGGCCGGTGCTAAGAGACAGTCCCAGCTTAGATGGGAAGCGGTGGTACAAAGACCCCCAGAGCAGCATGGTATAGTAGGGAACAAGCAGGGTGTAGGCAAACATGATGATCCAAGCCCAGGTGACGGTGCCCAGCTTTCCAAAGGCGTAGAACAGCAGGTCGAACTCCAGGACCAACCTGAGATTTGCATCAACAATGTACAAGTGGTGAGAAGGTAATTAGGAATAGGAACATCATTATTGTGTATAGAGCTTTATTAGCAGTATTAGATATTCCAGGTATAATCCTCTGACTCCTCCTATGCTTCAACACACACACACACACACACACACACACACACACACAGACCTGCCCTGGTCGATATAGTCCACAGTCAGCGTGCTCAGGCAGAAGATGAGCAGCACAGCTATGAACATGTGGTAGATGGTCCTGATGTGGCTGATCTCAAACAGTTCACTGATAAAGGAGAGAACATGATGAGGAATTTTGTTTCACTGTTTCAGTGCATTAATGGATTTTATCATCTATCATACAAATGGACGAATTACAAATATAATATAATTAACTATTAAGCTTGCAATATATTATCAAATGCTGATTTTACTGCCTAATATAGTCAGAAGAATTTGCACATATTTTGGGCTTGAGAATGAATTTCATATCATTCTTCCTACTTACTCCAAAACCGACGGCCTGGCCATAAAAACTTTGCCGTTGTCCATTCTCTGGGATCTAAAGTGGCACCATAATGGACACAAACATTTTAGTGGCGTTATTTTAATGGGAGGAAATGCATCACTGCAAACAATAACAATGACAGTAAACGGCTCCTCCTGACCTGGATGATGGCTGTGCTGTCGTTCCATTTTTGGTCAGCTGCTTTTGGATAAATGGTGGGTTGTTTTCAATCAAAGCTTTGTCTAATATGTCACTGAGCTGATCCTGAACCTGCTCCAAAACCTTCACCTTCAATTCCTGCAAGAAGAAGAAGAAGAAGAAGAAGAAGAGGGGGGAAAAAAAAGAGCCTTTGAAACTTGGAAATGTAATTTCAGCCCTTATCAGCTACACTCCACGATGAATCAGGATGTGGAGGGACAGTGTATAAAACGTTTAAGTGTCACCTTTGCATGTTTCTGCCACTGCTTTAATTCATCCTCCTGCGCAGAATTATCGTTCACTCCTGCAAAAAAGAGAAACATTCAGACACCAAAGCGGAAGCATCTTTACAAAAAACAGCTAAAACGTGGCGCTGTTACCAGAGATCTGGCTTGAATGAGCTTTAACGTTCCGGTGGCACACGCTGGTGGACGACCTCATGGCTGCTGACGGACCAAGACAGAACTTTATGTCACATATAAAGAGTAAATTCATATTCCTGAGGAGGAGCATTAATACCCTGGAAGTTTCAAGTTTCAGTAAAGTGAAGTGGTAAAAAGTGCACAAAACCTGCTCTGAATGCAGAAACATGTGGGTCAAAGATCCTGATTTCTAGTTACCTACAGCTCTTTCCCAGTGCGAGTGTTACCACCAGTTGCCGTAGCTCAAGTTAAACAATGTAAACAAGGCCAATTGAACTGACCCTGTGGAAGTTCTCACACTGGAGATGAAGCGCAAAGACAACTCTCGTTTCTAGGCAGACCTCAGTTGCTTCTCTGTGCTCTTTGATCACCTCAGATATCAATCTGATGAGCACATGTTGATGAGATCAACCAATACTTTTAGGATTTCTGATAAATTCATGTATGTTTTACGTGTAAACAGAATGCTAAATATCTAAAAGCAGTTTACATGTGAGGGGGCACCGTAGGGGCAGAACAATGGACATATTTCTGTGAGCACTAACTCATTTTGGAGTTTTTCATGGCCTCCAATTCTATTGACCTGAACTTTTAATTAGATCAATAGACACCACTCACAGCAGGAGTATTGATGTGACACAAACACAACTGTAATTAATGCACTAATTAAGTTTCTGTTCCCCTTTTGGGACCCTTTTTAAGAATCACCTCGACCCCTTTCTCTTAATTTAATCTTGTTTGCTCACTTTTCATTCAATCATCTCCCTTATTTAATTTCATAAATCTGCACCATGTGTGAAATGGACATAAATCACCGATAAATGAGAATATACTCACTCAGTCTTGAGCCTCGAGCTCGGTCAGCACTCCGCAGGCGTGTGTTGAGGTGTGCGGACTGAGGGCTGTTTAAGTGTGGTTAAATAAGCGTGTGTCGTGCTTCTTGTGAGCTCTGCCTCTCCCTTTCATCATCTGCCGATCTGCACTTTGCCCTCTCGGTCTCCTGGCAGTACGGCTCCCAGCTTCACCCCCACCACAGGGACACACAAGGTAACCTTTCATGAAGCACTTTACTGCCCTGGGACATAATGTTCCGAAAGAAGGATTCCATCTTCAAATGTTTCTCGTAGCAGTGGCGTGTGGGACCAGCGGGTGGGATATGTTTGATGTTGTGGTCAGCCCATCAGGAAGATTCCAGGTAGATTCTCCAATTTCTCAACTGGAATATTGCCGCATCAATCCTTTTACCTTTAAAAAAAACATCTAATTATGCATTAAACATGAATAATGTCTAACATCAAAGAGACAGATGAGACACATTTATGCATGATTTTAAAACATATTACACTGAAATCCTTGAAAATCCGACATTGGAAGTAGGGCAATGACTGCTTGGCCCTCATTTGTCCCACTGTAACTTATTGATCTGTTTTGGCTCAATATCACTGGTGGTGGATGTTTTCTGTTGCTCTTCCCACTACCATTAATTAAAAACCTCTGATTAGCTTAAAGATGTGGTTTTCTTTTGAGGAACTAATCCTCCATGTACGTGGCGGTGAAATTAATTAATGACCTATAGAGTCAGTAGAGAATGATCTGAGAGGAGCTCAAAGTTGAGCCGCTACTATAGCTTCTTCAGGCGTCTGGACAGGATAGATCCTGGATGGCTCGGAAATGTGCTCCCTGCTGAGGCTACTAGCTCTACGGTCCCAGGCGGGTGTTATGAAGGCAGTCTGGCCATGCAGGGTCTCTGAGGGTAAATGGTCGATGTTTGGGGATACGCAGAGCCTGAATCAGTGTACCCTGCCAGTGTACTTGAGGAAGGGGTCAATCCACTGGTGATCAATCGGTGCTCGTAAGACAGGACAGGGTTTAACCCAAACTAGAGGTTCAACAGTACAAACACATTAATATTAATGTCGAGGGATATCTATATATACACAAAATTCCCCTATTAAATAAGAAATTACATAATTAAAAACAAAAAGTATAACAGAAAATGATGTGGGAATATCAGGCAGATGCTGATATTCTATCCACCTTAATGTCTTCCTCTGCTGTATAAACATTCATTTTAATTAAAAGTCAATTTAATTAATTTAATTAAAAAAAAACAACACACAAGTGTAATTGAGTTGGAAAGGTGCTTTGAGAAGAAAATAAGCCATGTGATTAGCACCCAATGCAAAACAGTAACACTGATCTGTACACAGGATTACCTTTATTGGAGATTCATGAGATAATAACGTTGTTTCTCAGCAGCTACAGATGAAGAAGTACTGCATGCACTAAATCACACGCCAAAACAAACCAACACAGAAAACAAACAGACATTTCGCCTCTGTGTTCTTTTTATAAACCACATTGCTGCTCTTTTAGTTTTGCATAAGTAGGCTACGGTTTCAAACACGGTGTTTAGCTTGCCAGAATATTTTCAAATTGGTTACAATAATTTAAAGACAAACTGAATGTAAAACCAAAAATAAATCCAATAATCATCAAACATCTACAACCACAGTGCATGTCAGAGAGAGAGAGAAAAAAAAACATCAGTCACAATCAGTTCATGGTTTCTATAGGTTAAGTAAACACACATGGTTGCACTGATAAAGGTGGGTTCAATGACTTATTTTACCCTTTTACAGAGGGTTCAGCTGAATGACTGAAACGGCACGGACAAAATAACATGATGAAAACCTTTTTGCATTTTTGATTAGCTGCAGCATGATGCAGCCTGGACATCTGTTGGCAGTACTTTAGCTTACAGCCCCACAGAATCTAAATAACACCCGTGTTCATTTTTATGTTATACATAAAGACTAAAAACAGAAAACCCCAAAACACATTTCACAGACATTAATTAGAGCAGCAGGTGAATGCTCGGTGTTTTGGAATAAACCATAATAAAGAAAACTTCTTCTTCTTCTCATGCAGTCCTGCTATAAAATGCCATAAAATGTGATTAAAGGATGTAAAGTGTAATCTTAGGAACTTTTTGTTCCTCTGGTGTCCATTTGAAGGCCAATCCGCTGCTGGTAATTATCAATGAGTTGTGATTGCAATGTAATTAAAGTGCAAACTAAAGCACATATTTATGACCTGCTCTTTTTAATGGAACCAAGTATATATTTGCCTAAAAGCCCATGACACTTCCATGATCTTTTTAGGCTGTAAGCTGAAGCGATACTTGCCTGAAGACGAATGGACAGACTTACACACACTTATACTCGACAGCCTCCTCCTGATTGGCTGATCAGGAGGTCAACGCCATGAGCAAATGTGAGGGGTGGATTTACTGTCAGCGCGCCTACAGTCATCCCACTTATCTGCTCAGACTTAAAAAATGCAGGACATGTCATTTTATCACTATTCTAGAGTTGAATGTCCAAATTCTCAGTGGTTGACGAGCCATTATATCTGAGAGTGTGCCAGAGCGATAAATCAGGGCCATTATCAGTTCAGGATGGCCTACATGAACCTTTGATCGTGACCTCACCTGGGTTTAGATCATCTTTACAGCCTTTGGTTTCCATATGATGTGGTCCAAACAATCACTGTTTCCACAAACTCACATCGGAACAGCAGAAGCTCATGAGCACACATTCATTCTGTGACATAACAGAGGAATTCCACAACTACGGCAACACATTAAGCGTACCCGTCAATCTGCTCCGCATTCCTGAACTATAGCTATAAATTAAAAAATAGCCAACAGAAACAGTTAAAAATAGAGCAAATAATAGTGATATATAGTTTATTTTCAACTGCAACTAGCATTATAAAAATAGATGCTACACTCTTTTTTTAAATAATCATCCTGCCATCCTTTTTTTGTCAACACGGCACTGATTGAATATCGGTCCCTGACAGGCAGAGTGAGAGTAAGATTGAAATTATCTTTACGACGACACCGTAGCTTTCAGATAAAAGTTTTCAGCCCGCTAAATATCAGCACAGGGCAGAAAGGCCAAATGTTCAACAAACACCTGGGCGCTAAAACTTATAAAGTCAAACAGGCCCAACTTTTGAGACTAATCTTTCCATCTAAGCTGCCCTGCAATGGTGTTTATAGGCTGAAATATATTAACATTTGTTGCCTCAGAATTTTTTTTCTTTCTTCACCAAACACAAAATTGACCATCAACCATGCACAATCGAGTGTCTAAATACAGTTTTTCACAGTTTCCATGTTGATTTTTCAGCTACATACGCACGTCAAGAGATAATCTTAATAGTAACTGCCTAACTGAGACAGATAGCACATCCTGCTGGTTCCCTAAAGTACTGCACCTTTTTTACCCCCACCTTTCTGACTGTGGTGACAGGTGGCGTGCGTGCAGCAGCCTGGGTGTAAAGTTGCCAGGCCAGGGATCTGAGATGCAGTGCTTGTCAGGGATCCTACTAATACCCACATACACACCACAGCAGTACACAGGGAGGAGAGAGGTACTGGAGAAGAGCAAGCAGAAGTGAGGAAAAAGGGAAGGTGAGGACGGGGGAGGAAAGACAGGCTGGACGAAGAGTGATCAGCTGCATGCAGAATAAAAGAATGCCTGCCTGGAGAGGAGACAGAAGAGAGAAAAAAGAGAAGAGCCGAAGTCAGATACTTCTGAGAGGATGTTGAGAGTGAGCCAAGAATGGCAGAAAACTGGAGACAACTGCCAGTGAGTCATGATCATACCGAAAACAAATCAATGCATTTTCATTTTGGAGTCTCACAGGGAGTTGTTTTCAGGGAGAAGTCTGGGACCAAATACACGCTTTATAGCACATAAGAATCTCCAGCTATGAGCAAAAAAACTGGCCACATGTGATGCCAATATAATCATCTTTAAATAAAAAAACGGATTAGCTGTGTAAAGGGGGTAAATTTAAGTATTCTTAAATTGAGTGATAGAAAAAAAAACAGTGGGATATCTTCCCTCCAGTTGTTGTTACTCTTTTATCCTGAATTTATAAAATAAAAACACAAAACACAGAGCTGATCCCTCATATTAGTCAAAAAGAAAATTAATTATGAAACCGTTGGAGATAATATTTACAATCATCACAAACAAGTAGCAACAAGTAAGGGCCTCTGCTGTTATAAAACAGCATCAGTGTTAAATTTAGCACAGCAATGTAATGAAAAGCTGTGACCAGCGTGTCAACCTCTTTATTATGTTCTTTTTTTTTATTTAGTCTAATAAGTTAATTAATCAAGTCAAATGCCAGACCCAGGATCCACACGTGTTTGCTCTGCAGGATCTGCGCCTTTATCTGCGAGTGAGCCACAGTCGAGTCTAGACTCGGGCAGTGTTACCGGTTTTGGCCGATATTTTCTGTGAACGGAGCTGGATGGTCTCAGAATGGACATTAAAGAAAGCTGCTTGGGACCGCTGACATTTCATGCTAACAGTTTGGCCTTTTGGATCAAAAACAGTAATTTTCCTCTAAATATCGTCTAATCTTCACTGTTGAGAACTTACAGGAAATACAGTCATTTTTGAACCAGTTTGACAGCCATCTTTGAACTCAAGGTGAAATTTTTAACTATTTCTTTAAACACAGTTGGTGGTTTTCACCTTAATGTAGACTTCTTTATTCAGATTTTAGCGGGGTACTACACAAATAAAAGCAAGTGAATTCTGCCTGATTAAAATACGACTAAATATGACTAAAACACTTTAAAGTAAGTGCAAGTAAGTGCAGGTCTAACAGATGTTTTCATACCTGTTTGGGGCTAATAGCTGTTTAAAACATCTGTCTGCAGACCGTAGAGTTTGGCTGGGTCCTGATTGTCACAGACACCAGTTCTAGACACAGATTTCACATTCAGATGCGTGCTGGGGAAGGGCGTCCGCAGCACCGTCGCCACATTTTTCACCATTGGCAAACGCAGCGGTAGGAGCAGGGGAGGCAACACCGAGGCAGGTGCAGCGACAAAGCAGAGAGAGAGAGGGAAGAAACTCAGTTGCGTGGCAATAAATGGACAGTAAAAAAATGGGGGATCATTAGATGCATGCTAACTGATGACACCAGAGGAAATGATCTAGCTCACGAAAAGTGATATGGTTTGCACTGAGATGACCGAAGGCAGCGTGTTTGACGGCCTTACCTGTTGTCATTGATATCTGTGGCGTTCCCTGCAGACAGAGAGAGGTGCATAAACAGGCAGAAAGGTGCACGGTGAGGTGGGGGGAGCGTGTTGGCGTGTAAAAACGGGAGAGGTGGACACACAAACAGGCCAAAATCATCAGGAAAGACAGATGATTTGGGAACAAGCAGCTGCATAGTGTGTTTGTGACTGGTCATAAATGACCAGAGAACAAAATGTTGGTCAGACCGATGTCTGCACCCCCCACCCACCTGAAGCTGCACCCCCTAAGACAGAGCAAACAAACATTTCTGACCTTTGTTCTAAAGAGGACACTGAAATTCCTCTTATTCAAAAGACCTTCCTAAAGGCAGGGACACCACCACTACCAAAGAACACCTGAAAACATTCACCTCGCAAAACACTCGTGTCTTTTCCTCTTTTGCTTCACAATGGCCTGGAGAAAAAAAAAAAACTGTTTGATAACTTTGGATGTATTTACACTGTAACGAAAGGTTCAGTTTGATGAGGCAGCTTTGTTGAAGGGATCCTGTGCTTCATTTGATTATTGTGGCTTTAAAAAAAAAAAAAAAAGAACTCAAAAAGAACAGACAAAAGTTAGGAGAAGCCTTATCTGTGCCAGGACTTATCAAGGCTAAACTCCAATAACTGAAACTGGAGGAAAAAACTTTCACTGGGTATGTTCCTTGGAGAGCTCATTAAAATTCATATCACTTAGTCGAGTAATGTCCCAGAGGGAAAGCTTGCTACTGATGGACCGCGGAGGAAAACGGCTTTACAGACAGTCGAATTCCAAAATGCCACGTGCCATGTTTGGGAAAGAGTTGTCAAAATCAAACTGGCACAATCTAATTCTGCTGGAGTGTGAATATTTCCGAATCAGTGCAGAAATGCTGCGAGTCTTGGCAGGTTTATTGAGGTTCAGGGCACATCTGCTGATGCAAAGCAGGCAGCTGCCAGCAGATTGGTGCGTTGGCTGTAGAATCTGACTTTTATCGATATCCCCAGAGAATCGAAGAGGTGTGGCGTTGTCCCTTAACTCTACAACTCTCATCATCGGTTCTCGGGCTGAGGTGGACACTCAGCAGGCTCGCCATTCTGTCTGTCTGAGTAATGACAGCAGCAGAGTCCGGATGGGAGCGGACAAAGCTTCCTGGAGTTTAACCACGTCATCCATATGACCATCGCAGACAATTTCCAGCCGGACTTATAGAATAACAGGCCGCAGTGGACAAATTTATAGATGTTTCTCCACAGATTCTAAAACTGTCCTGCTTGGGCATCACTGGTCAGTTCAAGCCTGCAGAAACAGACTATTGTTGCTTTCACAGAAGCAATCAGCGTTTTATAGCCACCACTTTTTAAAATGTGTAAAAACATAATGGCCATATAAAAAAAAGAACAAGGCTAACCGCTGGAAAAGCTGTTGTCCCCCAGCTGATCTGATCACATTACATCTCACTGTGTAAATGGGCTTCATCTGATCAAGGCTCACCGTTTTTAGAATCGAGGAACTCGGCGGCGCACTTAGCGACTTGGCTTTGTGTTTCAGTTGGAAGCCTGCAAGCAGCAAAAAAAAAAAAAACACCAAAAAACTCCAACATATTTATGTCTCCTATTGTTACAGATATTGTCCACAAACAGTATTCCAGCCTTTAAGATGAGGTTAGATCATACGATCAAAATTCCAAATGTGAAATCATAATAATCCACATCACTTGTTTAAACGAATACCCACGTGTTGTCTTGAACGGCGTCCTGGAAACCGTAATCGTGGGGCCCGTTGGTTTCGTCTGAGCCCTCCTGGTTGCCGTTGTTCTCGTTTATACTGGACCGATCCTCTGGTGATGCGGGAGCTGGCACTTCCTGTTTGTTGCTGCTGGGAAAACCAGCTTTGTAGGAGGCAATGGGGTGATCACTGTAGCCTTGGAGGAAGGAGGGGTTGGCAGGAGAGAAGGCTGAGAAGTGGCCAGGACGAACGGGTTTGGCTGAAGGCCATAGAAAAAATGAATCAAACTGAGCAGCAAGCAACACAATTTTTTAGACTTGTTAATCACTTGTTAATGTTAATGAGAGAAAAGTTAAGCATGTGATTAAAATGCAGCGCTCCATCGCAGCTTTTTGACATCAGCGGCATCAGTTGCAGTCAAGCGTGTTTAAACCAGGACTGTCAACATCTCTCCACAATACCATACTAAATATCAACAAATTAAATATTCCTGAATGTGAGCAGTTATAATGGCACACTTATTTGAGTGCTGGTGTCTTATTCAAACAAAAGCCTCCACTTGATGAATTATTTCATCGGTCTGTAAATTCCTTTCAAGTGCTAAAACTGTAATAAAATGTGATTTCACTTGGAACCCACTACAGACCTTCAAGTCTCCTCTGTCTTATCCTGATATGAAAATCATTATTTTAGAGCCACTTGCATCAATAACTCATTTTCACACAGCAGAATACCGCTGCACATCCATTATTCCCACATAATTTTAAAGTAGGAGCTGAAATGAGTCATGGTAAGGAAAATGGAATAAATTGCATTTTTTAGAACTCATTTTAGAGTGAGCTCTTTTGTTGATGCTTGCGCCGTCTCAATAATTGATGTGATAATTTAGATCAACTGACATATTCTGAATTTAGGCTTTCACAGTCTGCACCGATGTTGTGACCGATGTGTGTTGGTTCCCTCATCAGTCTTGGTAACTTGTTGGTAAGATGAGATGAATGATTCGGGAAGGAAATGTCTGAACCGAGAAATCCAAAAATGGTTGCGCTGTATCGTTCATAGTGGATTCTATAGGCAATGTGTCAGATAAATGATACAGATACTGTATGTCCCTGATAAAAACACTCTCCACTGCTGTCTGGGAAATAAGTTGATGTTTACTTAGATATTACACTCTGACGACAGAATCTAGTGGATTATGATCTAAAGGTTAGCAGAAATTAATTTGTTGTCATCTTTTTACCTGATTATGAAGCTTTTATGGGAATGAAACATGCGCCCACGTGACAAGGAGGTCCCTGCTGACAGTTTTTCAGTTCCACTGGAAAAGCTGTGTCTGTACCTATCTGTGCGGCGTGGGGACGACGGAAAGCATTGCGAGCCCTCATCACATCTTTGATGCGCTCCACTTCCTGCTGGTAGCGATGCCGATCCTGCATGGCTCCTTCCTTCGCCTCCTTCAGCGCACCCTCCAGGGCCTTGACCCGTTCAGCAGTAGACCGGAGACGTTTCTCCAGTTTGGGAAGCTCACATCGCAGGTCTGCATTGTCACGCACCAGCTGTCAAACACACGTGTGCGTGTATATGACTATATGATTTTTAACAATGTAATACATGCATTTACCATAATTATTTACCATAATCAAATATATAGGCCATTTTATAGACTCTCTAAACACTACCTTCGAGAAACTTGAGCTTCACTGATATGCTTTTTGCTTTTATGGCCAGAAGTCTTTTTTAAAAAATTGCTGGTTTGCCGTATGACCACTCAATTCTGTTGCTTTTTTTTTCATCAAGCCTGAGAAAAAAAAAACAGTGGCAACTGTAATTTATCTCGTGCCAGTGAGACAAATATTATGATGCAACCTGCAGTATTGGGGCCAGGAGTTCCATAACATTTGCGTTGTTTCCTGAATAAATTATCTGCAAAAAGCAACCTACTTATTCTAGTTGTAAAACATGCTTAAGAGCTTACAAAAAACCCTAATGACATTAGATTATCCTGATTTATACTATACCACTACAGCCATAGTATCCTACAAAAAAATGCTTAACAAAATGTGCTGAATTAGCACAGAAGCTAACTGATGCATAGAGAGATATTTGTATAACAGTAGAGGAGCTGAGGAATTCATATCTACTCTCACTGCTCCGTTTCCAGCTTTATCACTCTCCATCGTGTCTTGCTGATTTATGGCCATGACTTCTAACTTGCTACCTGCAATATCAGCATGTGGTGGATGGGATGGAGTCTCCAGCAGCCACATTAGGATTGGTTTCTCTCCTGACAAACCGCTACGCTGTGAAACCAATCTGCCAACGTGAGCAGGCGGTTGTGCAACACCGCTGCCAAAGCCCCCTGCTGTAGCCCTTCCATGAATATTGAAGACAGATGTTACCCGACTGTGTGTTTAATCTTTCTGAGCGTGCGCAAGAGAGAGGAGGAAGGAGTATTTGGCATGCACCTGCGTACTGAATTCATTGTTTATCAGATGTGAATAAGTGTTTTATCCTGCGCGGTTTGCTTTTCCCTGAAGGCAGCTCGGTTTGACTTCACCTTCCGCTCTGGATTCAGAGACCTTTGTGTAAATTTGCTCTGCAGAGAAGATTGATGGCACCAAAGTAATTTTTTACCCGCGAGTGCAATGAACCATGGTGCTCTGTATTTTAATTTTGTCTGCTCTTTTGTCCTCCTCTCATATATCTAGCTGGGACAATTTTTGTCCACTAATAATTTACATATCGAGTTTTTTTTAGCATTGTTACCTGTTTGTGAACTTTAGTAAGCTGCTCCAGGTTGTTTTCAAGAAAGGAAATCTTTTGTTTCTGGGTAATATACCCTCCGCTATCATCTGGCTCCATCCCTGCACTCTACAGTGGACGCAACAGTGGAGAAGATTTTGCATAAATGTTGTCGAGAATCAGCGAGGCCAGGCGTCGTTGAAGGTGCGACTTACTTTTCTAACTCGAATGGTGAGGTCTTGAACGAAAAGCTTGCGAAGGTTGTGGAGGGTGTGGAGCTCACGAGCCTTCAATATCAACAGAGAGGCGGAGTGTGGTGGGTTGGGGGTTGCACAGTACATTTAAAGCATTTACGCTGTAATCGAGGCATTAGTGGATTCAGTGAGTGCCAAATGAAGTGTAAACAGCAAATATCATCTTACCACAGTTTCTTCCAGTCCCTTGAGGTCCTGCTTTGACTGCTCATGTCGCTCATGGAGGTATCTGTGTACGTAGAGGAAGATGGCAGTTCAACCATAGTGGGTCTTAGAAATTTGCATATTCACACTTGAGGGATAAAGAGCGCGGAACAATCTCTGCTGCCCAAATTATAAGCAGTTATCTGCATATCTGATGCAACGCACTGAAAGGGTCATACAGAGACATGCATCAGCAGCCAGCTGCTAGCTCATCTGAAACTAGAATTATAAGCAGGTTAGCCTTATAACATAGCACGCATTTCCTAGAAGTCAAGGGCTTCAAATACTTAGAAAAACAGGACAAATGACAGTAAGCCTGAAAAGAGAAGAGGCAGCTTGGCCTCAGGCCCCGCCCCGGGAAACGTTTGAAAGCTGGCCAAGACTCACGTCAAATCCTCCAGCTGTCGACTCTTGTGACGCTCTTGCGTCCTGAGATGTTCGTATTCAGAGTGCAGCTGCTCCAGCTCCAGCCACTGCTTCTGGTTACAGCTGGAATCAAAACAAGATCAAGACAAGTTCAAGACAAGACAAAACAAGACAAGTTCAGTGATTTAAAGCACAACCTGTAAAACTTTGGATGGTTATGAAAATAGAGTTAACACTTTTTTTTTTTTTTTTACTTTTTTACTGTCATCTGGCATGCCTAAGAGGCTTCAGACAGCTCTAAACCAAGGGGGAAGTGTACTTTAATCCCTGAAGAAGTTGGCCCTTCACTCTCCTCCAGGCATTTTGCACAGCAAAGTCTTCAAAATTCCGACAAGCACGGTGGCTTTTCCACTGTGTGGTTCCACAGCAGCAGCTTGACTCTGTCCTGTTGCAGTTTACACATCACATAAGACTCCCACACCCTGGTTTAAGCTCCTCCTGCAGCTAGAATTGGACTTTGGAGCTCAACCACCATGACTTTGTGATCCATAAATGCAGCATTTCCAGCTGGCTTATATGGATACAGTAAAATTTAGAGACTAGCTCCCACAGACATCTGCCACAGGGGGGTAAATCACAGCAGTGTGTTAGCTCTTTTGTAAATACATTCTAAATTTAGCATGACAGACATAGCCAACACTATTCCAAAAAGGAAAAAGGAAACTAGAGAGAAAAAATATCACTTCCTTGACATGATTCGCTTCAACATACAGCTGTAATTGTCTTTACTCATGTACAAAGTTAGGATTGGACTGACTAATGTACTGTATATCAGAACAGGGCACGAATTTCAATGAAGTACTGACTCAGTGAAGTCGTCGATGATCTTCTGCTTCTCATTGATCTCGTCTCGCAGGCAGCCAAGCTGTTTGCTGTGCGCCTCACGGTGTGACTCCATCTGCTGCTCCAGAGCCCTCTGAGGCGCAGACATCGAGACGAGAAGAGAAAGGCATGCATATGAAATGAGAGCAGGATGGAGAGAAAGAGAGAGAGGTGGTACCCAGAGGTGGGAATAAAAGGAAAACAAAATGACTAAATAACAAGCGTATACATTTGCACACACCAGTGCACCTGTGGGCATACAGACCCACATGGGCCTGGATGCAGACGGCCGCTGAGTGCATCCAGTTAAACGGAAGCGGAAGCGGAGCATGCCAGTCACTCACATGCAAAACAAATGTGTGCACAAACACAAACAAATGATCAGAGCTATACTTTTCCAGTTATCAAGTTAACGCTTCCAAATTTCAACGTACCAAATTTTAATAGCAGCAAATACTCAGAACAAATTGGGAAAATATGAATAACAACAACAATAATAAATAATATAATAATAATGTATTCAGTCAGAAACTGACATTTGCACTTTAAGGTGTGGCGTTATTATTTATAACTTGTGCCCTCACACAAATACATTTTCTCCAATTAGCGTTCAAAGCATCTCACAGGGTAGTATAACCAGCAGACCAGGTTACCATGGTGATCTAACCAGTGTAAAGGATTTTTACAATAAACTATAAAAACATCTCACTCGCCCATTAACCTTGCTTTGTACACACTATCACAGCATGCAACTGGATGCACTTGATGGGCATTAGGTTGGATTGAATGTTTGCATCTGTCTGTTGTGTGTTTATTTTTTTCATTATTTTCTGTTTTGCCACTGTCTTGTCCTGTGTTGTTCCTGCATCTTTGTGTAAACAAAACACAAACCTCAACACATCCCAGCACAGATCAGACATGAGCCGGTGTGATGAAGAAATAAAAATAAAAATGTTTTGCAGCCATAATTACCTTTATATCACAGGATTCCTGGACAGTTGGATGATTCTTTCCCTTTGTTAGCTCTGACATGCGCTCTAAACACACACACACACACACACACACGCGTAAAGAAATGGAGAGAACATGAAGTAGAAATGGAACAACAGAGCCAAGCAGAGTGTGTCCCTAAAGTAAAAAGCGGCGAGAGTGACCTTACTCCTGACAGCATGGTCAGTGTGTTCTGAGCAGTGTGTTGGGTGTAGCGTTATCTGTTACTGATAATGGTGGCTTTTGTGCCACGCTAATGTGATCTGCTGTTAACACACTGCTGTTCCTGGCATCTCATAATTAAATTAACAAGCTCCCCACCTTACATCAAACTATGGGATCAATAAGACCCACAGCTCTCTGAATAAATCCACTCCTTTAATGACTGGAAGACTGACTGGTTAGAGACTACAGTATGTCTGAAATTGATTTACCTGCCTTTAAAGCCACAGGTTAGTTAATACCTCAGGTAAAAGGGATTTCAGTCTGAGTTAGAGTGGTTCAGTATAATAGGAGTTACTTTAATTCAAAATAAATTAATTTGATTAATTTCACAATTTAAAATCTAATCTATTATTCAGATATTCCTGCTGGTGCCATGAGGTGTTTATGAGCCTGTGAGGAGTCACTATATGGATTTTTTTTCCCCTTGATTTATTCTCTTTTTTTATTTTTTTTTCAGCAGTTCAAGCAGCCTACAAACTGCCTATTGAAACCTGAAAAATGGCTGAAAGTGAGGAGTCACCTTCTGGTGAAGTGGAGCTGAAAAGCATAGACACCCTTTGATAGTCAGTAAAAATGCAATTTTCATGTATTATGTAAAACCATACTCTTGAAATTCATACTGGCATCTAAAATCTGCAATTTTGGAAAGATGTAAAATGTTAACCGTGCAGCAAAATCGGTCTTGGCGCATTTGCGGTTCCTCTCCACAGAATATGAATATGAGTTCCTGTTGGTAGGAGGAAAAAAATCTTTTAAACTGCAGTTTCTTTATTTATTTTAACATCTCCATTGGATCTGCTCCAGTAGCTGTGTACTTCAAACGATAAATAATCTGCTATCAATATATTTGGTCATGTTAGATGGTGAATAAATGTTCTTTTCGCCTTATGTGACTTTGAAAAATGTCAACAGTTTTGTTATAAACACTAAAAAACAATGATTCTCTGTAATCACATTGGTGACAATTTTATTTTATTGAAAATCTCTAGGAAATTTTTTTATTTTCAGTTTCCTGTCTAAAATAATAAGGGCATGAGGGGCTCATTACCTTGCTGCTGCAGCCCACCACCGGGGGGGGACAAATGCTTTGACCTCACTTTTGGAAATCTCATGTCATCTGATTTATTCTTACTGTCAGGTGATTTACATAATATTATGTGAAACTCGCTGCTGTACTTTAATTATTCCACATTCTGAGACTACAAAGAGGTCCGACTCTTTGCACATCGTTTTACCTTGTGCTTGGAATTTGGCCAGCTCCTCACTCAGAGAGTCGTAGCTTTCCTCCAAGTGTCTCTTCTTCAGCTCCACATTCTGCGTGTACTCAGTCAGTGATCGAATCTTTGCCTCGTGCTGAAAGTTAAAACGCAGATTTGAAGATGCATTAGCTGATGAAGAGGAGTCCTTTTAGAGAAGGAGAAAAGTCTGTTGTATAAATATAATCTAGTCTGAAGCAAATAAATTAATTTGTAAATTAGGCTAATTAATAAACCAACGCAAAGAACTTGAAAAAAAAACATGGAGAGCCAGATTGAAGAAGACTAAAGTAGCATGGCAATTATAAATTAACATTTCTTAAGTTCTTGAGTATGATGACAAGACCAGTACAAAATGTGCTGATTTCCTTCCCAGTATTTCCCGTCACTCCACTGATTTTGCACCTGTGAAATGAGTAGGTGACATGAAGACAGCTCTCTGCCTGTCTCCTCCATCTTGCGATGACACTCCAGCTGAAGGGTTTCCAGGTGGTGGCAGCGCTTCACCATGGATTTCACCTCTGACTTTATCTTGTTGATGTAGAGACGGGCGACAGTGAACTCCTCCTCGATCGCACCCGTGATCTCCAAGGGCTGGAGATAAATGAGGAGGAGGAACAGTGGGAGGTCAGCAGAAATGTGTTAAGAGTGAGTATGGATGAGAGCGTGTGTGTGTGTGTGTGTGTGTGTGTGTGTGTGTGTGTGTGTGTGTGTGTGTATAATATACACAGCTTATTGTCTTGCTGACAACAAAGCTGTGTATATTGAATGAATGAAATGTCCCAGATCTTGATGAGAGAAATATTTACTGTCAAAGTGCGATTTGTCGAGAACAAAATCAAGGGCAACCCAAATCATTACTCCACTGAGGATTTAGAATTATAATCATTATCAAAGTGGACAAACAGGATTACAGGCTGGTTTGGCAATGGTACCTAACAGCAGTCAGGGTATCTCTAAAGCCATCAATGATGCTGGAGGGCATTACAGGGCCTCCATCATCATCTACACATCTCCAGACTGCAGACTTGTTACTTTCCCCTCCCACCTGTCCTGCTAAACTGGACTGTCTCCTGGTATCTCCTCTTGTCATGTTTTGGCAAACTACTTTGCAAAGCTATGGTGATGTAAGAACATAATGTGTTCTTCCAAAATAACCACACCGATAGTTGTAATAATAGTGGAATGTCTAGCTCTGCCTATTCTGTCTACAGTATCTATAAGGAGCCTCCAGAGAGAACCTACTGTATATGGACACAAGGTGATTAAGCAAACTCAAAAGAGGAATCATTTACAGTCTCCACCAGTGTAATATGCAAGACCACACACATTTGTGCAAATTCAAAACACTGACCTTTAAACTAGAGCAGTGGAAACATTTCGAATCTGACCTTTTGCAAAATTATCATTTGTCAGTTCAACAGCTTCTCCGGTTTGATGACACATGTGAGTTAAAATGTGTATCACTCATTTCCCACTCACCAGCTTGATGTCTCTGTTTCCAACAATGGTGCTGAACTCACTCAGGTCCCTCATCATCCCATTGAGAATCTCAGCGATGCGTTTCCTTTGGTGGCTGCTCACTTCCTGGATATGAGACAGCTCCACCTCCAAAGCCACGAGGTGTGTCTGTGTGCAGAGAGCGTAAGAGAAGAAATGGGAGGGGAAAAAAAAGATCAAAAAGAGAGAAAAGACAGGTAGACGTGATGCAATAAAGGGCATAATGAGAGGGCAAAATGTATAGCAGAGCACCGAGGGGTGCGACTGAGAGTCATTTAACCTGCGAGACACTGACCCGACCTTATTCTCATCTGAGGAATCCGAGCAGCAAAATATAACAGCCAGCAAATTAGAAAGCAATAACGTACTGAGAGAGGGTCTGAGGGCTTGCAGGTGCAGGATGAAAGCATCTAAAAGCATGTGGAGTTTATTTTATCCTTCTCTATTCTGCACAGCAGGCAGCATCTAAAGCCCCTATAGGTTAGATACGACTTGAAAGAAGGCTGCTGGAGTGCTAGTGTTTTTGTATATGTGGTTCTACAAGAAATCAGAGTGCTTTATTTTGTGACATGAATTCCGCACTTGAGCGCTATTTTTAAAGGTGTGTTTTAGTTGCTGTCACAATGACTCATCAGTCAACTGAAAGTATCCCTAATCCTCTTGATTACTCACCGCCCTTTAGCTTGTAAATATTTAACTATATTATAACAAAATAATCAATGAAGGAATCTGATTGGGAATAGAGGATAATAAGAAAACCACTGAAAAAAGTTAATGATGAACACTTACACAGAAAGGATGGACTGATGTTGCTAAAAGGGGAAAAAGAACGGCAGGGGCCGTGAGCAATGGCACAGCCTCCTGTTCCCAGGTGCAGAGGTGAATCAGGGGGCGTTGATGAATTATACACCATTAGGCTATTTTTCAAAAACATCTGTTCTGCTTTGGTACTATCAGAGGGGAACATGTCGAAACCCTGCACATGAACGCGACAGCTGGATGCAGCAGAATTATAAAATCAAAAAGGCTGAAAAGAGCCGTGACAGGCTGGAGTGATTTCTTTCCAGTCACATAATGTCAGAGCGCCTGGCAGCATCCTCTGGAGCTTTTTGTGGGAGGTCAGAGGTCACAAGAGCACAAATTGAGGAGGTGTAGAAATGTGGAGGTGAGCTGTGAGGACGGAGGAAAACAAACGTTCAGCTGACTTAAGTCAACTAAATAAATGCTGAGATAAGATGTCAAATCCTTCCATGACTAGAATATCTTCTGAACGAGACAGACAGCTCGACCTTGTTAAAATGAGTTTGTCTGTGCTGAAAGGACTGCGAGAACGTGAATTGAACATTCCATTAAGCAAACTAAAAGAACTCAACTTGAATAGTGATTTTTTTTTTTTCTTTTAACTTTTTCAGCTTTGGAACAGAAATCCTGAGTATTAAAATCACGCCTGCCTGATCCAGCTGGCTAATTCTGCTGTGGAGACACACATTTTTAATTCAGGCTAAATAAAAAAATGTGGCCTTTGCGACTGAAAAGCTTTGATGAACGTGCCTAGTAAGCAGCGCTGCACAATAAAAGAACCAGTCTGATAAAGAAAAATTAAAAGGCTCAACTAAAATGTAGAGATGTGGCATATCTGATTGACTTATGTACAGCTGAATCCTGCTGCTGGCTCAGAACCTCAGTCTCGAGCTATGAAGGAAATGCTTCTGGCTGTAGAATATTTGTGATGTATTGTCTCATGTTAATAATCATACTTCCGATCTTTTGTGGTCTTACAGGGAAACGTTTATATCTGCACTTATCTGCATTTTCCCGTTAACCTTTCTTTCCATGCAGAAGTTTGATTCAAGTACTGATGTCTCTTATTCTTTTTAGCCAGATTTAACAAGGGATGCTTTCTTATTCATCCCTTTTCAGTTTTTATTAAACCTCAAACAATTCTAAACAGATTCACCATCTTTGGCTGCTTTTGTTTTGCCCCTTTTTCCACTCAAACCCACCATTTTCTTAGCAAGCTCTTCTGCCAGCAGCTTGTTCTGGATGCTCTTCTCCTCCACTTCCAGGCTCTTCTGGTCATAGTTTAGCGCCAGCTCCTCCAGGGCTTGGAGAACTTCCTTCACCTCAATCTTAGATGAATCGTTCTCAGTCTGCAGCCTGCACAGCTCCGACTGCACTCTCTCGCTGTCACCCCGCGATGAGGCCAGAAGCTGAGGGGTGCAGAGAACAGCAGAATCTATACTGTCAGTGTTTACATAATGGCTGTAACAATGTCTCCACCAAATCCTGTACCAGCAACCAATTACTGAACACAACAGAGTTGTTACTACCATTTGTACAGTATGGTGCTGCGAGGGGCTGGATTGTTTGTTTCTTTTTCGTGGTGTTCTTTTCAGAGGATTTCTGATACAGAACAACTTAACAGATGCAAATGCCTTATGAAGCGACCTTTAACCTTTAAAATGGGCTCTTGTCATGCTTGAGTACAAGATGGATTTAACATCAAACTTAAAGAATTCCAGCCTGACCAACACCAGGACAGAGATGTGAGAAAGTATCAGTCCACTCAGCAGGCCCATTCTGGGATGTTTCAGTAATGCTTGTATTAAATGTTTCAGTATCAGTAATGCTTTTGGTCGTTTAAACCAAAGGCTTAGTTACTGTTTGATCGGTTTGTAAAATGCACCTAAAAAGTATTCTATTAGTGTACTCTTGGTTGCCACATTTGTGATTGCAGCGATACTGGGTGCCATTCAGTCAAACCACCAAATGTTGTTAAACAGAATTCTCGTACCTCCTCCTGTTTGAGCATCTGCTCCTTCAGCTTCTCAACCATCTGGCTCTGGTGGTTGATCTCGTCATCCTTCGATGAAAGAGAGACACATGGAATGTCAGCAGTTCATTGGGAGTGTTATGTATTACCCACACCGGTAAAATCCACAATGTCAGCTCGTTTATTTTTGGTTAAATTTTCAGTTGTAACTGTCGACGGCAACGTTTCAGCTTCAGGATTTCTGATTTCTGAGCTCTGGTGCTAAAAAGTGTTGATTTGGTGACTCTTTTATTAAAGATTGTTAAAGATGAATTCATTCATTAGGAACTTTGTGTGAAATCCTCACCTAACAAAGCAGCTCTTTTTATAAAAAGCTAACATGTATGTGCTTTGTATTAAAGAACATGTAATATATGATCTAATGATGCTTAAATGATGCTTAATTAGAGGAAGAATTAGTAGTCACCATTAGCATAAATCCTTATAGACCTATGCATGTGGAAAATAAAAAAGACGTTTTATCAAAATCATGGTAAATATTAGACACAACACTGATTCAACTTGCATAATTGACTTAATTAAGCAGTACATTTTGCCGTTTTAGCTTTTTGGAGCACAGCATATGTGTGTATGCTTTAATGAATTCTATCTACATGAAGGAGCTAAATTATGAAGCTGATCGTGAATTCATTAACATAAATAATGCATGGGTGTTTCGCTCCATGTCCTCGTGTTATGTGCAATGATGCAGATGTGCATCCATGTTCACAAACACCCCTCAGTTCATCACCTTATCGTCCAGCTGTTTGTAGAGCTTTCGGATCTCCTCCTCGTATTTCTGCCGCTCCTCCTCAGAGATGTGAACCACTATGGAGGAGACTAGCGAACAAGAGCTGCAGGGGCTGCAGATGTCGAGCAGCAGCTCCTCAGATTCAGACGGCACCAGGGGGTCTTCCTTCGATTCTGACTGCAGATGCTCCAACACAACATCCTCACCTGAAGGGGCAGGGGCAAAACACTGTTTTTTGTAATGATGTTTTCATTTATGATAAATCATAGGATTGATAGCTAAAAAGGGATAAACGTATTATCCATAAACGTGTGTCCTTTTCTTACTTATGAATATATCTATGTCCTGGGTTTATATATTTTTTGGTGTTATATTCATCTTCCACATCAACACATGCACCTGACAACAATGGATCCAGTTAGCAGAACTACTGTATCTCTTTCAGGTTACTGACTTTTCTCCAATCTGCTTCCATATTTGATGAAGAACTTGGCCTTGAAGGCAGTAAAGCGGGTCTTTTCAGTATGCTAATTGCACACAAGTACAAGCACTGACTCCATTACAAGCCCCTCAGGTGGCGTCAGAAGGTCTACCTTGACATTAATCAGATCAAATGAGAAGCCGATACAGTAAATATTCTGGAGCATTAAACCCACTGCAAACGTAATTTTCGAATCAATCTAAATCTAATCTCAATTCAAATACAACACAGCATGCAAACGCAATTGTCTAAGGAGGAAAGACACGATAAAAAAAACTGTTTGTCACCCTGTGGGCCATTCTTGACTAAAGAGTCAAATCATTTGGTCTGAGGTGGAGGTCAATGAGTGCTGACTGGGGGAGAGTAAGTTATATTGGTGGCAGTGAGGGGTGATTGAGGGTAACAGTAGTGTCAAAATGATCGATTAGGGAATTATAGCCACTAAATTGTGGAAAACTCGGAAGGAAAGAACAGATGCTGAGAGAGTGGCGATTGTGTTGTTTGGAGAATAACTGAGGTGACTGACGCAAGACCGGGATTCGATTCCGCTGATAGGTGCTCAATAAAGACGTGTTAGGGCAGTTTTAATATTCACCTCAACCGCCAAGGACAAAGAAAAAAGAACAAGCGGCGAGATCATTACAAAGCTTAAATGTCAACCAATCACTGCTATCACGAGGAGGGGCATTTAAAGCCAGCTACAGCCCAGCAGGGGAGGATGTATATGTGGAGAGATGTGGGTGAAAGAGCAAGTGTGCACAGGTTTATGCACGCGCTTGTGCTCGGGTGTGAGTGGATCAGCGTAGACTGGGACTTTTTTGATTCGCTCTTGAGACTCTGAAATATGAATACACAGGGATTAATCAAGTATGTTGTAAGTGATTTGAGCCCGAGTCCAGCTAGCATGTTTGGCTGCTCCTCTAAAACCACCACTTCTTCACATTTTGCTGATACCAAAGGAGTTTAAATCTGCAATGTCCTATGGGTACTGGGCTGTTAAATATTTCAGTATTGGCAGTAAGTGCTCCTCTATGCATGAACAATGACTGGAACATGGAGACGGTGGCTGGTTTTATGAGGGACCCTCTGGTGCCTCTTGACATTTGCTAATTTAAATAAGATGGCCCACTGCCACGAATATTCTTCAAAGAAATTAATAATTGTTTTATTTTTTTACTCATATTTAGTTATGAAAATGTTCATTATTGTGTGAAGTAGTTTAACCTGTGGCATAATTAACATCTTAAACTAATGAAAAGGCTGTGCAGAAATGTTCTCCTTCTCCTCTCTTCCATTGTCATTGTTTTCACGACCAGCCTGGTAATGGTGGGAGTATTACCGCTCCTCCAGTGCTCCAGCTCAGCCTCCAGTCTCTGAATGGTCTCCTTCATTGACCTGTTCTTCTCTTTTTCCTTCTCATATTTCTTCTTCCACTGCTCCGCAGTCAGCTCCAAGTTCACTGTGACAGTGTTTCGAATGGTCTTAGCTCTAATTGGAGGGACAGCAGGGGATGGAGATGAAGCACGATGCAGGAAATGACAAAAGAGAGAGACGAGAAGAGAATAGGACTGTCAAAAAACATACTGGCTTCTCAATGGAAATTGGCTTGCACCTCATTAATTTCTATGTAAATTGGAGCTGTGGCAGCTGTGAATAGGGAGGGACATCTGCCTCTTTGTTTCACGCAAAGAAAAAAAATCCAAACACGAAACCTCCTAAAACATATTTACAACGAGATATTAAAAATCACGAGGTTCTAGTCTGTGACTATAAACTATTGCTAAACGATGACGTAAATCTGCCCCATTCATGCCGCTACAGCTGCTGCACTTAACTCCGCCTGGGAATTTTGTATTAGTGACTATGACTCAATTTCACACTCCACTAAGAAAACACCTAATTTATTCTCTGACATTAGCGACACAAACAGTAATATCTAAAGTCCCGTCACCACACCAACATCACTTATGTAGTGCGCCTGAACAGTAAAACAGACCCAAAACAGCCTCAGGCCCTAATCTGTCTGTCTGTCTGTCTGTCTGTCTGTCTGTCCATTTATCATACAGCAGTCAGTGGTATTTTGCATAAGTGCGACTTGCCGTTGGCCAAACATTAAGGTTGATTTGGTCTCCACGTCATTGTAGCTGGAGGGAGAACAACAGATGAACATGGTGGTGCGGCAGTTCCCGCCCAGAGAGTCCTGTAAGATGCGGGTCATTTTGCTGTCACGGTATGGAACGTGGGATTTCTATAAAGTGACAAAGAGAGGGTGGGAAACAGGGATGCAGTGACGGACAGCAAGGCATAAAAAGAGGCTTAAAAGATTGAGGCGAACAATCGGAATGGTTGCCCCAAGATAAAAAAAACATTTCGTTTTTGGGAAAATTTAAAAAAAAAATGAGAGTGACCATAAAGCAAAGACAATTAACATAATTTTTCTCAACAACCTTGAACCTGAAGGAAAAAAAAAGAAAATGTGGGGTATTGATAGTCCATGACTTTTATTGTATGGAATTTGTGAAGCTTTACAATAAGAAAAGTTGTAAAAGAATATAATCCTGGGCTGACTGGCCAGTTTTACTGGTTTATTCAAGTAACACATGTAATAATGATGTAGATTATGGGCAAGGGGACCAAAAATAGCATTACATGTCCCTGTAGGATTCATCTCATCCAGTTTAAAAACTGAAACACTTACGGTCAGAAAATTGGACACCGAATATACCTGTGTATCATCCACAACATTCAGATTTTAGGACAAGAAAACAGTTTCCACTTCACTTGGTGCTGGACTTTCTAGTTTGCTAAATATGATGCTTTGAGATCCGTATCAACCATCTGTTCAAAGCAAAGATCCTACAAGAAAAGCATTGCGCCGCTATCCGACACGCTAGAGGACTGATGGCTCCACTGTACCGTTCCCTCGGCCAAGGCTGAGATCACATTCCCCAGGGCTGACAGAGACTTGTTGATGTTTTTGGCCTCATCCAGCAGTGCTCCCTCTGCACCCGTCTTACTGACCTGACACAGATACACACATAAGAGCAATTAGTCACACAACCGTTGATTTGAAATTCTTTTAAGTGAAAACAATACTTTTAAATATATCACAACTTTGTCACTGAATTGAACACTTACTTTATCCAATATACCAAAAATCATAAATGGACTAGTTTTTCCACTAGTACTGGTGCTACGTGAACAGATTCCGTACGTCTGGAGCACAAAGCTTTGAACACACGGTAAATGAATTCTAATTTCATTTAAATGTCACTGTTCTTTCCAGGAAAATCCCCAACACCTGCTGAGAAACTCAGCACAAGCAGGCAAACCCAATTAGTGCCACAAAAACGGATTACCTCCTCAGTGTGCATGGCCTATATCTTTCCAGGAAAGTACAAACATATAAAAAGAGCATTTCAGCACGTGTTGTGTTTGTAGTAGTCATAAGTAGCTTGTACCGATAGTCTTGTTTGGAGAGGCAAGGCATCACATTTTAATAGGAAAGGCACAACAGACCGCGTCATAGTTGTCCTGGGATGCAATTATTTACAGTTAGATAATGACGAGCTTAATTATAGATGACAGCAAGCTGATATCAAAGCCCTTTGTTGCATTCAAGGGCCTTCTGTTAAACAGTGTTTAGCCGAAACATCTAAGAAGTTGCGGTAGACCGTTCCCTCCTTTCTTCCCACCCCTGCGGGGATGATCTACACTTAAAAATACAGCATCAGCACTTTGTTGCAATCCAAGGATGCCAGCTTCTGTCAACACACTATTACCATTTCACTCTTAGCACATTTAATTGTGTCTCTGTGTTACTTCGACAGTAGAATAGCTGCTGTTCAGATGTGCTTTCTGTCTGCCCTTCAGAGGCAACCTACAGTGCGTCCAGCAAAAAACACGAAATAATGAGGCGAGACGACTCAGGTTACTCTTGAAATTCGTGACATAGGAGAAGAATAAGTTCTTTGTGACTCCGTTTAATGATCAGGACTGAAACATGTTCAAAAATCTACCTAAAACCAAGGAAAGTAATGTGGGGGTTGTTTGTAAGTAAATATTTCCACCCCACAGAGCTGGAACAGCAGAAACTAGCATTGATATTGATCGACTTTAGTTCACCCGGCAGGCTAGGCCATGCAGCTACATGACAATTGAGGACCCATGGAAGACACCAGAAACATGAAGATCCATGAAGACCCTGCAGTTAATCAGCCTTGGCTCCTACAGACTTGGACACGTGTCCTTGGGGAGTAGATTTGAGGTATCTACCACCAGGATGTTGGTGAGGAAGTCCGATTATTCAGTCTTGGCATGGAATTGCTGCCAGATGTTCAACTGATTTGGGATCTGGGGAATTAGATCGACATCGAGCTCTTTATCAGAGCTTGTGTCACTGCTGTAGTATGGAAGGACAACAAGTCCTGTGCTTGGGTGAGTCTTTATGAGCCAAATAACATCTACCAGAATGCCAGAAGCCAGGGTTTTCCACTAAACATAAGACAGTCTGCTGTGGGTGGTTTTAATGTTTACACTCAAACTTGAATATGATTTAAGGGGAAAATTCAAGCTTATCTCTAGATTCCTTTCATTGAAATGTTTTATTTTAAGCCTCTGCGCTGGCAGTGAATTAAAATATTTATAAAGAAATAAAAAGCTGCTTACCTTTTCGCTGCCAGCTAGGTCGACGAGGTAGAGCTTTCCACACAGTTTCTGCTCCGTCTCCACGTTTTCTTGCTTAATGTTTATCAGAAAGATGCTGTGACTTCGGGAACTGTGCTCATTCATATCTAAAGGATAAAACGAGGAGAAACAAGCATGGCATTAACACTCCTTGAACAAATTATTTGACCTCATCGAGTTTTTCTCACCCATGCAGCTCAATAAGAATCAAACTGAGATTAAAAAAAACAAAAACAACAACAAAAAAAAAAAAACAAGTGAGTGCAGAACCTTGCAGAACCAAAAGCGTGACTCACTGGTAACGGCAACATGGCGGTTCACCTTGCCCTCATCTATCACATCCATAACTTCCTCAGGGCTTGTGACAAATCGCTCTGTGCAGCCCTTATTAAAAACAAAGCACAAACACTCATTCATCCTGAGGAAAAGAAACATAATATGTAACCTAAATACACACAACACACCGCATCAATCTGCACAAAAACCCTTCCATATGCATATTTCCTGCGGGTTATGGATCCAAATCCGCACAAATCCATACAATTTGCTGTATATTTATATGCGTACAACAATCTGTAATTCTGAGGGACCAAAGTCAGAGAGAATCAGGCCAGACTGCTGATGACTCACCTTCACATAAGGAACTCTGTATTTGTCTTCATGCACTGACAGATTGGTTTTCGTTACTGTTGACAGTGAGGGGAAAAGGTCAGATATCATGTGGGTAAATGAATTATTAAACACAAGTTAAATTGCGCTGTCCAGACCAATATCCACCTGGTTTAAGTATGTTCAAAATTAATTTTCTTCCATTTCCCCCTGCTAGGAGGATAATGGCTCTGCTACCAACAGAAAAAGAGTGATTCATTCACACCATTTCCTGCATTTGAATATGCATTTGAATATGTGATTATACTTCTCCAGATTGTGGTGGAGAAATTGTTCTTAAATGTTTTTTCATCAACATAGATCCTAGTCTAAATGTTCTTCAACTGCTGTGAGCTTCTCTGCATACAGATAGACCGTTTTAATCATTGCTGTGGAAAGTGATTAAATTATCAGCTGCAATTTAGTGATCCTTCTTTAGTGCTAAATCCAGAACATACAACAACAGAAGAGCACAAATGAAATAATGTTTGGAGACGTTAATAGAAGCTAATTTCTTAGTGCTGAGCTTGCCTAGTATGACCACTGTTGACTTAGCATTTTTCACTTTACTGCTATTATTAGTTCAGTTCAGGCATTATTGCCGTTGTAAATAATGTTAACTACATTCTCGATTCATTTTAAGTTGTTTAATGGCATGTTTATGGTCTGTTGTTAGCAGAAAGAGCTACAGACACCACATTATGTCTATAGACACAGACGAGAGCGCAGGTACACACCATCTAGCAGGTCCCGGATTTTGTCCATGTAGATTTCAAAGTAGGAGACCTGTGGGTTGACATTAAAAGTCGGGCATGAAGGAGAGATGGAGACACACTGAAGATGTGATGTAAAGGTTGTCATTGATGCTGCTCTGGTCTGTCCACGCTCGTTTTTAATGATGTGTTTTTATTCTTATCCTCTATTAGGAGGTTGGCATTAAATAAAGAAACACGATAAACACCATGGGCTTATTCTTGTATATATAAGACCTATTCGAGCGTTGCTGCTGCTGTCAACAGCCTCAGGAATGTGACCTGCTGGAGAACTTTATAACTTTAATACTTCAAAAATTGAAAATCGACATTCAGCCCATCCCATCATCTGCACCTCCACCCTAACATTTTGACCAATTGAACCGAATAAAACTCTGTGCAGCCGCTACAACTGATAAATGAGACAATACAGACCAACCTTTATGTGAAATTCTAGGTTCTCATCCATGGCAAATATGTGTTCAAAGATATCCTCTGAGATCCGGGGTATGATTCCCATCCCTTGGGAATCGTGAAGGTTCCCCTACGAGAACAAAGAGGTAAGAGAGAAAGTAGGATAAATGCCTTAAGTATAGGAATACTGAAAAAGAAACAAGGCTGTTCCCCAAAGACGCTCTTAAAAGAGACTTGTTTCTACAGAAGGCTTTTGAAGGAAGATAACAATTAAAGTGAAGCAGAGAGCTGCTGTGAAGATGAACAGCTAGTCTACTCTATCTATATCTCTGTCTATTATGAAATACGTTGACCTTTTGAATCATTTAGCAATGTACTGTACCTCCATGGTGTGTGTTTTTCCAGAGGAAGTCTGTCCATAAGCAAATATGGTCCCATTGTATCCACCCAGCACATCTACATTGATAAAATGAGGGCAAAAAAGGAAAATATGAAAAACTGTAAATTTTTGATAGCTGTCATTAGTTGCTACAGAATATACAGCTTAGTAAGAAACCTGACTTCAGCCAGAAATAACAGGAGGGACAAGGCTTGTTCTGTCATCAACAGAGTTTGAAGCTCAATTTTTCTGTTTTTTTGAGCACTTTCTGTCATTCATCTTTATTAACAGCTAGACAGCCCCACATCTAAACAAAAGAAGGGAGTGACGGAAGAGAAACCAGGCGAACAAACATTTTTGACCTTTACTCTAAAGATCGATCAGGCTGTGCCCCAGAAGCCTGTACCCACATGAAAAACAGTGTCAACAACTTAGTGAACAACCTCTGCAGCCCTGCACAATAAATAACACCTACCTGGAGTCTTAAAACCACCATGAGTCACTCCAGAAAATATAAAGCGAGCATAAATATGTAATTTCTCCAATCGATCTGTCAGGAGTCACCAGACGAGACCAAAAAAGCATCATTGTTAAATGTCACATTAGACGGCATACATGGTTAAAGGAAAAAACCCGACACACTCACGCAGAGTGAAACTCAACATGGTACGAGAGGATAAAAAATGGTTGCTAAAAGGTAAAAGCCAGCCAAATTTAAAAATGCCTGCAGACAGCAGCAAACACCGCAGTAAAAATTGTGAAGGAAAACAACAGAGGTGGGAGATGAGGTCAAGAGCATGACAGTGAAAAGAGTAAAGAAAAACTCAGCAAAAGAAGAGGAGAGAACAGTCAGTGGGATAACTTTCTCCCAGACACTTTTCAAATCTCATGGTTCATCTCATTTCATAACTTCGCTAAAGCCCTTTGAAATGTTGCAAGCCCGCAGCGCCATTCATCTTTTCTTGCCTTTTCCCTGCCTTTCAAACTACAGTGTAATCTTTTTCACCCTGAAAAAGTCTTCTTAAAGTCTTCATGCTTCATATAAAACTAGTTCAATGTGAGTTCACACGCGCACACTTTGTAGGTGGTACAAAAAATCCTTTACAGGGCTGAGAAAGGATTAGAGAGGAGGGGAGGAGCAAATGGACAAGGAAGATTTGATTCTCAAGGCTATTTGTGCCGTTTGATGTGGATACACCAATTCTGACCGTCCTAATCTGCAATTATATGCTGGAACAGAGACCTTGGCCTTAGCTGGAGGTTATACACATTACTGCACATCATAACATGGTTACTACACAGCTCAAAACTGGAAACCTTACAAGAAACCGAAAGATTTAGTGTTGTTAATACATCTTTGACCAAAACTGAAGCTGTAACTCACCTCTGACAATCTGCTTAGCGGAGGTGTTGTAGACCTCTTCCTGGGTGGTGTTAGTGGGAAATACCCGGTCGAAAACGTACGGCTTCCCCTGCAAAGAGCAAAAGCAGACCAATAAATGACAATCACGCTCTGTGTGTGTGTGCTGAAGAGAGGTAAAGAAGTTCTGTATATCACATCTGTCAATAAAACAGTAAACAAAACCGCTGTGTCACTTAAGGTGTCCCATTAATATTTTCTTTACACACTATGCACATGTTTTAGAGACTCTGCGTCCATCTGTGTATCAGGAACGAACAACAGCCTATAAATCACAAAAGAAGTCTTTTTTGAAACGTGTGCATCCCCAGTGGGACTAAAATTTCGGTGTGTTCTACAGACAATGGCTGATTTGACTGAGTGCACTGCAGCATGAAGCATTCAGCAAAATTCTGGATGACCCCGAGAACCTGAACAAGTGAGATAAGCAGAGGGAGAGAAAGACAGAGAGAGATAGAGAGAGAGAGAGAGAGAGAGAGAGAGAGAGAGAGAGAGAGAGAGAAATCAGGTCCTCCACTGCCGCCATTAGAGGCTGCAGTGGAGGACTGGTAGTGTAAAGTGATGGAGTGGAAGGAGGAAATAAAGCCGATGAGTAAAAATGCAGAGAATGCAAGAGGAAGTGAATGACCCAAAACTGAAGAATATATTTGAGTCAGTAGAAAACGTAAATATGAAGGTTGAATGGACTTTTTTTTCTTTTTTCCTGGCGGAAACAAGACTGGGCAGCTGTCACTTTTCTATCCAAAGAGATTTCTGCTATGACAGTATTCATGGCTTTACTGAGCAACAGCACTTTGACGAACCTTGAGGTCAAATTTGGCCAAGATATGTCCTTTAAATCACACATAAAACAACAGCGGACCCCCTTCTTTCACCTATGTAATATTGTTAGAATCCCAAACAATCTGTCTCAAGGTCATGCTCAAAAAATAGGTCAGTAATGCATTTGTTACTTCAAGGCTGGACAAGTATAATTCATTGTTAATTCATTGCTCCCTTTGTCAGCCATCTGTAAAATCAATACATTTTAAAATCCTCCTCCTTGTTCGCAGAATCCTCGATGGGCAAGCTCATTCTTATTTTAAAAATCTCACAATACGATTTCACTGGAATAAATCACTTTGCTGGAAAGGGACTTGAAAGTGCAGGTTTACTTGTGGTTCCCGGAGTTTCAAAAGAACATTTTCTTTCCACTGGCTGATTAGGAAGTAAATTGCCATAATAATGAGGATAAAGATCTCGAAGATGGATGGATGATTTTAAAGACAGTAGATATCAGGTCACAATGCAATAATCACAACTTAATTCTTGTTGCCAAAAGTGTTTCTAACCTGACATGAGGCTGACCGGGGTCTTGAAAAATAGGCTATCTGGCTTTCTAGTCAGGGTTTTACAAACAAAGGTATTTTTATCTTGTGGTCTCACAATAATGGACTCTGAACTATACTCAAATAGATACAGTTTTACTGCCAAAGTAACAGCTTTACTGTTGTCCAGAGGGTTGTATGATGAGTTGAAGCCCGAGACAGTCCATCCCTACGAGTTTTCATGAGACCATGGATCCCATGGAAGTAAAAACCAGTGAAGCCAGGCTTTTTATGCATACAAATAAGTGATGTAAATCAGAGCTGCTGTAACAAGCTGCTACTCGTGGTGTGCTAGCTGTCACAATATTTTAGATTGGTTTCAACGCTCCCGCCTCCCGCTTTACAGCCTTCTATAATCTTCTGCAGAGAAAATGACATTTCAGTTAGTACATTTGAAGTCACACAACTCAGGGGGACGGTCTAAACCATGATTATCTGTCTGCACCAGCGGCGTGAGATAAAATACACCCATAATCCCATGCACCTCCATGTATAACGTGCTCTCATCCCTCTAAATAATACATTCAACAACAACTTAAAGACGAAACCCCGGCGCTTCTAAATTCAGCATTGGCTGAATTCTAAATCTTCTTCAGATATTCAGGGATGGCTCATTTTCCCGTTTTAACTTGCAACTTATCAAATTCCCTCTTGGTTTACAAACACATTTATTATGTTGTCAAGGCTTTCAAGGCACATTTGGAAATTGGAAACACTTTTCTTATCTGTCAGTTCACAACACTTTCCATCTGTGTCGGGAGTTCAGATCCATCCCATGAATGATGAATAATGAAAGCAAACATTTCACAGAAGAGAGACCAAAGAGTCTGAGGGTATTTAGGTAAGCGCTTCTAAAATAAACTATATTTAAAAAAAAAACATTTGAGGGGTTAATCTAATGAATTTGAATAAAAATCAATTGCAGGTACCTGTATTATATTTCTTCAGCATAAGCTTTTCTTTTAAACGTTGAGAGTTCATCAAATAGACTTAGACTACATTCACTATTTCAATTATATAAATGATTTAATGCATTTTTAAAGTAAAAAAACCATGCTGTTATATAGAGCATCTGATCAAGGTCACTGACCAGACTAGTGCTACGACAAACTGAAACGAAAAAGCCAAAAGGGTTATTTCAGTCAGTGGAAAGATTCCATGTGTTTTTCCTCTGAGATCTAAGTGCTTCTATTCTAACCTACTTTATAACAGAAACCTACACAGGCCTGATGCAATTTGTCATTTCCCAAGAGATTTAGTGAGAAATCAGGCGGCATTATTGTAACACACCGAGTCAAAACCCACCACCAATGGCCTCACGCTTGCAGCTTTACATAAAATAAATGATAGAAAGTGAGGATAAGTTGAAGTTTTTGTATTTATTCTCCTTTTATTTTGAACGGTTAGGCTCGGGGGCTGTTATTACAGGTACAGAAAAAAAAAAAAGCTAATCCCATCAGATCTCATTACTCGTGTTTCCAAAAAGACATTTGCAACATTATAGGTCTGAACGTGCGCGCAGAAGAGGGTGAGCATAATTATGATTTACTCTTCAATGGGCTCACGTGTTGGCTCCACTGTTAATGCACTAATCCCTGTGCTGTGTAAACATGATAATAGCATAAATATTCCGAACAACAATGCTGGTCCATTTCTCAGCCTACTGGTCCAGTCCATTTATTACTTGTTCGTCTGTTTAGTTTAATAGATGCACGTTAATGCATGTGAATAGATGAATTCACCCTTCCTGTGAATGCATTGAGAGTTAGTGCATAGTGTCCCCATCGCTGTATGTGTTTTTGTCTGTGTTTTAGACCAGATCTTATATGTAGTCCTTAGCTTTAGGTATCATTACAAACAGCCACATACCCTGTCCAGCTAACAATGTGCTGCTGTCTGCCAAGAGACAAAGAGATGTTGAGTTACAGGCTGGAAAAAAGAGAAAATTAAAGTCTAATATAAGCTGCATTGGAGGAATTATTTGTTAATATGCTAAAATTGCCTGAGAAAAGAGTCAGTAATAGCCTGTAATCAGAGCAGAAAAAGGATGACAGTTGAAAAATAAACTAATTTCATCAACCACGAGCCAAAAAGAGACAGCAGAATGCAGAAGAAAAAGTGAAGACAAGAGAATGAGATCATGAGAATACACAATGGGGAAAAATGTGAGAGATGAAGCAGCAGATTTTGAGAGATGGAAGTCTTCCAGGATTCAAAGCCCAAAGCCCAAAAATGATGATCCTTCATCCACAGGGCTGATAAACTCACTTCAAATCCGACTTTAACCTTTTAAAATAAATCATGTTCACACAGGTATGCGCAAAAGCCATAATTACAAACATAATTACCATTTTATCTTAATATGTGCCCTCATAAAATATAAGCCCCTTCCCTTACTCTTCATTTGGCAGTTTCAGGTCACTGCATCAACCACAATCTTCTTCCTCACAGCCACACAAAGCTGGTAGCTGCTGCTGCATCTGCTTCTAATAAAACTGATCAGGAAACGTTATCTCATCGTTCATCGGATAAACAGTCGACCAGTACTTTTATTTTTCTGGCGGGGTTCCATACACAGCATCCAGACAATAAGGTTCACCAAGGCCACGACTAACTCCGCTGCTCTGCTGCCAACACGACTTTCTGGCACATGCAGGTACGCAATTACAGAGGTTTCATTCCCCTCACACCCTTTCTCTCCATCTAGCTCCGTATCACATCATCTCTTCCAGTTGCAAGGAGATATATAGCCGAACATTTCATAAAGCAGAGCTGGACACGATGATAAGATCCTCCATGTGTTCTTCCTCCTCCTACATGTTTGGGGGGGCTGACTGACAGGCGGCAGCTCATTTTCTGCTCCACGGCTCCTCTGCAGCGGTTTGGTGTTGATGTGAGAGGCGGTACGGATTGACGGCAGAGGGTTGAAAAGGAGAAGAGGGCTGCATTTTCTTTGTTATCAAAGATTGTGCGGGAGTGTCATTGCCAGCCTCTATATTTTAAAAAAATTAAATAAATCTCCTCCTCCTGCACTGAAAGGAGAAGGAGTTCACCCAGCTGATGTCTGCGTAATCCGTCAAGCTAATCGGACTTGGAGTCCCGGATAATGACGCCATCAGTGATTCTTATCAGGAACAGAAAAGCCCCCCCCCCCCCCAAAAGCAAAACCTCCAGTCACACAGAATTATTCCTGATTCAGCCCTCCCACCAAGAGCAAACGGACATGACTGGCGCTGCCTTCAGGACAAATCGTCTCAGGAACGACTGAGATCCCAGGCAGGGGGTGGTGTCTTTCTGAGTTGTCTTGCAGCTATTTTCCACATATCACAGCTTTCCCTGGAATGTCTGTGTTACTTCAACACTCAGGGAGCAAATGTTGAAGAGCAGATTGTTAACACTCATCAATATACTCCATAAGCTCACTTGTCTCCCTCAACGTTTTTCCTTCAAAGGTCCACACGTAGAATTGCAACAATTAATCCCCCATCGAAGTGGAATGCTGTGCATAATTTACTGAGATGAGCGAGAGAAGCATCAGACCGAGGAGCAGTAAGACCGAGGGAAGGGGAGGATTAATGTTTCAGACTGGAAAAGAGGCGCAACATCAAACTCTCGATAGAAATTAGTGGAGAGGTAAAAAAGGAGAGAGCCCTTCTAAGTCCATTTGATGAAATTGAGATAGAGAATGACTGCCTGAGACATACACCACAAAAGGATGGAGATAGCAGGCAGGAAATGACAGTAAATCTCCCTTTAGTTTGCTTTGCAAACTTTGAACCTCTGGGAATGAGCAGGGAATGGCGTTGCTTTTAATTATCTTGAATTAGGCTAAATTGAAAAACGTTTTAAATCTAATTTATCCATTTAGAGTCATGTTTACAGTGACCTGAAAAATAATGTTCAGTTTCTCTGTGTTTAAACTCCATCAAACCAACAGGGACATTTCCAGAAACCATTTAGCTGCTGCAGTCTTTTTTGTGTTCACAGATTGGCTCTCTTCACCATTTGGTGCCGAGTCGTTGCCGCAAGGTGGTTTTTAGGAGCTTTATTGATGAAGAGAAAGAAAAGCAGCCAAAAATGTTCTTAGGACTTTTATAATAAAGCAGAGCTTTGGCGGTAGGGCTGGACGGTGAGCTGTATCGAAGCTTAAGCTCATGGAGGATCACCATTTGAGAGAAATTTGATTAGTCCCTCTTCAGGAAAATTTAAGTAAAGACTTATAGTTTTCCTGCAGCTCTTCTAGTATCACGTATTACTAAACCTGTAATGTCATTAAAGTACTTGTAAAATCTAAAATTTCTAGACCGGCAAGACTCTGCTGCTGCAGTGTGACTCTCGACACTTTGCTGCCTGTGAATGCCTGTTTGCAGGCAAATTAGCCTCACTTATAATGCTGGCTGCTAGCCAAAATGTACTTCTTTTTTCCCACAGCTATATAAATATTTAATTTGAAAATAATTACATGGCAAACCACTATTCTAAACGAAATCATCCAACATATTACCAGTTGGATATTATTCATATCAGTGGCGTTAGTTATTGCTTTTAACATAAATATTAAACATGCTTGCAATCATCTCCTTTTTACAATTTTCAGTGTGTCAATTATCAAATGATGTAGCCTTTGGCAGCAAAATCACATGGTTTGACTTGGCGGCCATGAATTATTTAAACCTGCAATAACAGGAAGAAGAAAGCAACTGTATCGATGTATTACGTATTTAAAAGTGAAAGGCTTTCAACAAAAATAATTGAGCAATGTTGTAGGGAAAACAGTCAAATATTAATAATGACGTTGGAGTATTTTCCAAGCAACTTGTGTCTGCAGGAATATAAGCGTTCTCTTTATTCTGCGTTCAAAACAAAACAATCTTCTGCAGAGAAAATACAGTTCACATAGAGAAGCACGGCAGACTCTGCTGCACAGACGGGGAGGAAAAGAGATGGAAATACGAGGAGGGAGAGGAAAAAACTTGTCAAAGATGCCTCCTCACCTAAGTGACATTTTGACTGTTCTAATGCCGGCCAGTAACATCACATTAGATCCAGACTCCCTCCATCACTCGCTTTCAGATGGTCAATGTTGCCGATTCATAGTAACACCATATCACACCATAATCACGCTGGAGAATTTACTTGAACTGTGTTCAGCGACCTCAAGCTGGAGCACAGGAGCTTTGGTTTCAACATCGCCTAAGAGCCCAGTTTGGGCTGGAGGACAGTGAGTCCTTAGTCTGAAGGGGAATATTTTATTTCAAAGAAAATATCTCTGGTATTAAGGAAGCTGTTACCCACAACCACCTGCATTTAAAGCAATCTGCTTAAGTGAAATCCAGCCAAATTTAATTCTCAGAGGACCCACACAGCAGCTCTATGCAGAACACGTTCAGTATTTGATGAGAAGAAAATCTCTTCTCTTTTCCAGGTGGCAAATTTACAAAAAATTATGTTTATTCTGTTCATCTGAAGGTGAAGGTTCATAGTGTGGGTTAAAGATGTCCATGAATATGATATAAGATTAAATGTAGGGAAGAAGATGGAAGAAGGTCAAGCTTCCATTAAAAGAATATATACTTCAATAGAATCCCTCTGCTTTTATGTGGGAAGATGCTTCCTCAGCATTCAAATTCAAGTATGGCTATAAAAACAGACTTAATCAGGAAACAATAATGAATGTCACAAGGTTAATAGGAGAGTTTAGGAGTTGTTTGGAAACTTTGCCTTAAGAGATGCTGCATATACAGAAAAAGCTCTTGCATGCCTGGGAGCTGCATCGTATGAGCCCTGTTAATGACTGCATGATCCAGAGAATGAACAATAAATTATAAATAAGAACATAACAGAATGGGACATGCCATAAAAATCTAAAAAAAGGAATAAATAAAAGGACACTTATCGATGAACTGTGAACCCTTAAACTTAGAGGGGAAACTCTAAGAAAAAATCAAGCACAGAGCAATTGTTTATTTATTTTTCGGTTTAAAATGAAATAAAAACTGGTGTTCTCTTGTGCATCAAAAGAGCTATGCAGCGATTTTAAAAACCTGAAAAGGCAATAATTATGATTAACTTGATTAACAGGGGTGAAAATAGTAATGCAAGTTTAAAAACACTGATCCTCTGAGAAAGGGGAGAAAATGGTGACCTAGAAGTGGATGTCAATGTCCTCAAGTGTCAGATCAATAAACTAAACTGTAATTAATTCATGGGAATTGAAGAAGGCCAAGAAAGCTTTTGTCCCTTTGGGACTTCCTAGCTGTCTTATTACCATGCTAAATTAGCAGGAGTTGCTCAGGGGTCCTGGCGTGTGCATGCACGTGTGTGAACATGCACGTTTAGTCGTAATGCAGTGCCTGCAGACGCCAGGGGCAGACATGGGGGACCAGGCTGCATCATTGGTAGAGCTGTGGCTAATGAACAGAAGATGCTTCATTAACACTCCCTGAAGCTAAAAGTGCAGCAGTCACAGGCCACTGCAGTCGGAGAGGGAACGATATGTTGACAGATTGGCACATGCTTATCTAACCCTGGCGCGTGTGCACGCTGAGTAAAAATAAAGACAAGCAGAAGGAACTGGCAGCAAATGCTGTGAAGTGTGACTGCTGCTGCAAATGGGGTCAGTGTAATGTTAATGTTAGGGGAAATGTGAGTTATATAACAGAGGTTAGGGGTTGATGGCGGTAAACAAAACGTTTGGTCCTTAAAATTCACAGCTTAGAAAGCTGATTTTCCATTTTCACCTCCCAAAAACCCTTTTGATTCCTGATGATAGCCCCCCCACAGACACACACACACACACACCACTACCATCAGAAGCTGCTTGCAGCCTTTAATTAAACGTGATGAGATGACAGATTAAACTGAGCCATTCATCACATCATCCCAAAATTTACAGCTGAGTCTTGAGAAAACAAGTAGCAGGATAATTAATGCCACAAGAATACGAGATGAGAAAATGCACACAGGGGAAGCATGGTATGGAAACAAATACAAATAGGCAGATGGCAACAGAAGGAAGAGCATACTGGTCTCAGTTGAGTGCATACAGTTGCTTTTTAGGTCTAACAGTGCAGCTCTTGACCCTACACAGCAATCCCATTACACTGCCTAATTGGCTAGGGTGTGTGCACTGCCGTGACAGAATTAAAGCCAGCATCAGCATCCCCTGAGTCAGAGATGAAGGAAACCTTGCAGACCACAGAGAAACATCCTTGAGGATGGAACTAGTGGCTCTAGTGTAATTATAAATAGAAAAAAAACAGAAGATGTGAGACGTGTAGACGACGCTACACAGCAACATTAAATATCAACTGAAGCAATTTACCCGCCCATATATATTTTATATGCCTCTGCACCTTGGCAACAAATGGAATAAAGAGAAACTGCTCTCCAATGAGCACAGCCGCAAAACCACTGTGAATTTTTAATGACATTAACATTCGTATTTTCTGCCAGAACAGCAAACCCGGTGATCATATTTTAAGCCTCAGCAAAAAAATAAAAAGAAATGAAAAGATGAAGTAGAGCAATGCTGAAAATTATGACCTTTAGCGCAACATATTGAACTTTTTGACAGAATTATTTTAATCCATTCTTATTCCTGGAATCCAGGCGTATCAACGTGTGAAAACAGCAGCCTTTGGTTCTCCAGGGGCAATGAAAACTTACAGGAGAACAGCGGCGAGCGAAAGCTAATCCATACAATAATTAATGGTGTGCAAAAAAATAAGAAATTGAGAATCAATAGCTCTTTATGCATGAGTGTCAATTAGGCTGGAGGCAGACAGCCTACAACATGCTGTGAGCCAACGACTGTAGCTTAAGTAAGCAGAAGTAAAGACAAACCGCTTCACACAACGACAGGAAGGTCAGAGTCGGTCAAAAGAACCATCACACATCCAGAGGAAGACATACTCACACCTCCAGTTTGAGCCTGACAGCATAATTGCTGAAACCAACAAGAGACCTGCCTCTTTTTTGTGCTTACATCTTGCTCCACCGGTCAGGTCCTGCTCTTGTTGTTGTTCAGACACCTCACCCAAACCATGCTGCAGCTACAACGACGCACAGGTGCATGGTGATGACTGGCTAACATTGCCTACGGCAGGAAAGACAAAATTCCATATCCCACGGTCCCTGCAGTGGCAGTGATCATTTATTCATGCATGGAGGTGCATCTGAAGTACAATTTTTTTATTCACCTCTGCCACAGGTATTGGAGAGGCAATCTGTCCCCTGTGACATTACATTATTTGAAAGTGTTACACGAGAGAGTGTTGAGAGAACGACTGTGATTATTGCTGTCAAAGGACTGCTGAGAATTCTACAGGTGGCCCGCGTTTGACATCAACACAAAAGTATTATGTTTTGTATAGTATGTGGGGGGATGTATCTCGATGCATATATACAGTCTGCAGGTGTCCTGAGGCGGATCTCATAAATGCCTACCTCTCACAAGAGATACTCCCTCTCATGTTTTTCAGGAGGGAAAACAAAAGCCTGTAATCACCATGTTAAATAACTTCAATAAAGGCAGAAGCACCAACCTCAGGAAGTCCGGATACGTGACTGAAGACTCATCCACAGGTGAGGGTTCTGCAGATTGCCCTTATATCTCAGTACTACAGAGGCTTTTCACAGCAGTTATTTGCCATAATCTGTCAAAAAGAGAGGTCTGTATATCCTCCAGAGGTATTTATTCCATGCAAGATATTTTTCTTTTCATGATCCAGCTTCTCAGGGACAATTGACTGTTTTTTGGTTTTTTTTTTTTCACCATTTCATGCTGCTGATGAGACGCGCACGTCTGCTTGAGTGGAAAGGCTCTCATTAACTCACTGTGGAGTACCTGTCGAGCGCTAAACAGGAGACAGGCAAGTGCAGTGTCTGTCTACACTGGCGTTCCCTCAGGACCGACAGCAGACCAAATTAGGTTAGAATCGGCGGTGTAGCAGCAGGAATCAGTGCCTTTTTTGTCAGCATTAAAAAAAAAAAAAACAAATAGACTACATAAAATGATTTTGGAACAAACAATTCAGAACTGAAGGGAAGGAGATCAGTAAATGTCTCACCAAACCTGCACGCTCTCCATGCTCACATTTGGAAAGTTGGCTCAAAAGATTGAAGTTTCAATCAAGTGATATTTAAGTGCGACTGTGAATTGTCACGTTTGGAGTCTGCCTGGAAAATACTCAAACCAACATCTGCTCAAAGCCACGGCGTTACCCAATCTTTAATCTCTCCTGCCGGTGCTGAGATTCCGGCTGCACCGTCAATCACTGACTTAAACCACGGCCCCTGTCAATCAAGTTCTGGGTGCCCATATGTCAACACATTTTATCAACAAAGGGCCTGCAGGCTGCCCTGCGCGCCTGTCTGCCTGATGTTTTCAAATCCAGATTCAATCTAATGGCCAAACAATCTCAAATCACACATCCAGGAATACGACAGCTTCAGAATTTACCCTCTAAATAGGTCCGAATAAAGGTTTGAATAAAACCTCTCATACTTCCAAAGTATTTACATTCACAATGGTGAAACCTGCACTTGCTGTTATGATTACAGCCACCTGAACAGACAGAAAATGAGAGAGTGGGAGAGAAATTATCAATATTCATAGAGATGAGGATTGTTCTCACATATTGGGTTTGAAGGTTCCTGCTGGTATAGGAGAGACGGTATGTTATCTTTCCTCACTGACAGATTACGCTGTTATTACTTTGGTAACACCATCGGGTTCACGTTGGCTCAGCTCGACACAATAAATAACCCAAACAGGACATTGCATACATTATTTAGGCGCGTGAGTCAAAAGCAACATCTTCATGCTCTGATGGAGGGTGAATTCTTCATTCAACTGCTGCCTGTTTGAAGACACTACGAGAGTTGCTACAGAGGCTTTCCAGGCGGCGGTGATAGCATGGCTTTGCCCACAAACAGTGTCAAAACAATAATCGGTGTTTAATCTGCTGATGGACGATGTGCCGCTGATACGGGCAGGATTTACAAGGCTTTACGGTTGTGCAATCTTATGCCCAATGATGCCGTGTCACATTTCAGTGTGTATGCACACACGCATGTGAGTGTGTGTTATCCATGGCCATGCTCTTAACAAACACAATTGCATTTAGAGCACTCCAATCTCCTACATTAAACCACAGCTTGAACTCGTTGCATCTCCTGAAACATTGGCAGAAATAATCTGGAGCCCCTATAGCCGGCCCTAAAACCCAGCCTGTGTGCCACAGAATCTCAGCGGGACTGCAAATTTGCAGCACTTGATAAATCAACTGTGCATTTAAGGCTGGCTGCAAAAAAATTAATTATCAGGAAGCAAAGGAAGGAACCAAAACCCAGCCATCCAAGCAGCAAGGAAAAAAAAAAAAACAAAAAGGTGGGGTCAGTATCCAAAATCTTCTGTTTTTCACATTTACAATCAACATATTTTCTCCTTCATCACAGCATGATAGTATGAGGGGCTGCATTTCTTTTAATGGAATGATTGTGTCAATATTGTAGACATGATGAGAAATTGATTTGGTTAATTTTCTTTCTCATAAATGCCAGCAAGCCTTGTTGCCTTTTCCTGACAGTAAAAACCTAAAAGATGCAACCTGCTGTTGAGATTACCATCGACATTAGGGATCAGATTAGTCAAATCTGATTAATTGGAGCCGAGTCTGGAATAGGTTTTTCACGTGTGTGATGAAGAGTGCAACAGCAGCTTTGCGTCGACCTATGGGGTGACAAGATCCAGCTAGTTAGAAATAACTCACCGCGAAGATGACGGTGTCCTCTCTCTGGAATATTGGGATAAACTTGTCCCTGCGGTTAATTTCATGCTTGTTCAGTGGCCGAAATCGACAGAACACCTTGATATTGCATTCCGCGTTAGTATCAGCCATGCTGGGAAACAAATTGTAGACGTGCTTTCAAAAAGATAAGAGATTTCTTTATCTGTGCGTGTCAAAAAAATAATAATAATTCCCCTTCGCGTAAAGCACCTGCACGCTGGAACCATCACATGCGGAGCGATGCTGACGAGTGAGGAGTGAATGGACAGACTGCCGTCAAATGAATGAAAGAAATGGAAAATGAAAAGGGATAAAGGGAAAGGGGGTTTGAAAACTCGGGTGCAGTTGGTTTGCAGGTCCAAGAAGAGATGGAGAGTTGTGAATGGGGAGCGTAATCCAGAGTGGTTCGGTCGGAAAACTGTCTAGAGAGGCTGCAGGTTCCTCGGCAGCAAGCTTCGCATCTCTCTCTCTCTATCTCTCTCTCTCTCTCTCTCTCTCTCTCTCTCTCTCTCTCTCTCTCTTTCTCTCTCTGGAGGCGGAGCATACTCGACCTCGTTGCTCCCATCAGCACCGCCGGGCACTGGGACCGACATAGAGCCGCAAATCTGCATCTGCAACCACACAACCGCACCTCTACACTGACTGACCAGAGAAAAGTTCTCTTTGGTGATGTTTACCTGAAAGCGAAAGTGGCATTTTGTGCAACATGTGTTATTATTTTCTTAAATGTCCTCCACCAGATTTGTAACCATGGAAATCCTGTCATTCAAGCCAGTGAACAGCAGGGCTCGGTAATTTTTGCCAACAAGGTTCTGGAGTGACATGCTGCATAAAGCTCCAGATGATGAATGAGAGAAATTAAAAACATGACCAACTGATGCTGAACTGAAATATCCCAAATTTGTATCACCCTGGGGTATTTCTTTTCAGCCCTCTTTATAATATAATTCAACTTTATCTGGCCTCTTGTGCAATAGAGATTGACTGGAAGCACACTAGACAAACCCAACCCAAAGCAGGACACCATCAAGCAACAGGGACACAAAAAAACTGGGCCAGCGGCCAGTGTGCAGCTATACAGAGAGAGAAAGAGAGAGAGAGAGAGAGAGAGAGAGAGAAGCGTACACCTTCAGTGGAAAAAGTGGAGCTAATGACATCAAACATCCGAAATCCTGGCCAAAACATTTCAAACACACTGTTTTGCTCCAGGCGGTCGAATAATTGTGTCACCACTACTGTCTCATCAATATTAGAGATAAAGGGGAGGATGGAGGAGAGGCTGTGAATTTGCCAACGCGTCAGGATCAGGCATGTCTCATTACGGTAACCCCGAAAGCCACGCGTACACACTCTTTACATACTTGTACTTGTACATAAGGGGTACATAAATTCACAGTTCTGAAAAGAAACCTTGGGCTGTTCTTGTTTTATTCAATTCTAGAATAAAAGGCAGCTCTGGCCTCACAGAGGGCCTTTAGGTAAAAGACGTCCTTAGATGTTTGGAAGAACACCACTTCCCTTTCAACCTTCAAACTTTCTCCGTGAGGCTCCTAATCTGTGAATGCTTGCTTGAAGATAGCTACAACCTTAATTTCTAAAACTAGCCCCTTTAACACAGAAAAATAAACATACCAAAATACAGTACCAGGTAGTCTGCCACGACAGCAACTCAGCCACGAAGTGGTAGGCCACGTAAACTGACGGAGCAGGGTCAGCGGATGCTGAGGCGCATAGTGCGAAGAGGTCGCCAACTTTCTGCAGAGTCAATCGCTACAGACCTCCAAACTTCATGTGGCCTTCAGATTAGCTCAAGAACAGTGTGCAGAGAGCTTCATGAAATGGGTTCCCATGGCTGAGCAGCTGCATCCAAGCCATACATCACCAAGTGCAATGCAAAGCGAGGGATGCAGTGGTGTAAAGCATGCCGCTGCAGGACTCTAGAGCAGTGAAGACGTGTTCTCTGGAGTGACAAATTGCGCTTCTCCATCTGGCAATCTGATGGTCAAGTCTGGGTTTGGCGGTTGCCAGGAGAACGATACTTGTCAGACTGCATTGTGCCAAGTGTAAAGTTTGGTGGAGGGGGGATTATGGTGTGGGGTTGTTTTTCAGGAGCTGGGCTTGGCCCCTTAGGTCCAGTGAAAGGAACTCTGAATGCATACCAAGACATTTTGGACAAGTCCATGCTCCCAACTTTGTGGGAAGAGTTTGGAGCTGGCCCCGTCCTCTTCCAGCATAACTGTGCACCAGTACACAAAGCAAGGTCCATAAAAACATGGATGACAGAGTCTGGTGTGGATGAACTTGACTGGGAATGGGATGTCACTTGAGTTCATATGCGAGTCAAGGCAGGTGAGCCAGTAATTTTGGCAATGTATTGTATATGGAAAACTATTTACACGAAGCATCCTTTCCCCTCTGATAATTCATTCAAATTATTTTGCATCAATCCCTAGTCTAATGTTTGCTTTAGCGCTCATCCAAATTATTTAGATTTTTTTTTTCCCACCGGGATTTCAAGAACTTTATTATAATCAAAACTACCTAGTAAATGATCTATCGATTGTTTCATTTTATTGGATCTGCTTGTTTACTGCTCTTATTACAATAAGTCTCATATGAAACAAAACGAATGATTCTGCAAAAAGCTAAAAAAAATAATTACTGAATTGATGATCTTTGGCACGTCGAGTGAGTGAAAAATTGACCTACGTTCCTTTAGCGCCACCGTATGACGTAATTCTGCATTTCATCTAAACTACACAAGCACATTTCCATAATAATTCAGTCATGCATTTTTTTAATAAACTGGGTGAGCAAAATGCGATCGTATGGTACACTAATTGAAAATACTAAATTACAAATAATGTAAAAACAAAAACATGAGACTAATTCGTATTGGTCAGGCGTTACGCCTGCGCATAAGCGTTGCGCTCATCCGAGTATGTTTGTTTTCAGACATTTTGTGGGCCGGAGAGACTACTATTGATGTAACAAACAGATCACCGCTCATTCGCCTTTTGCTTCCAGTTATTGCAAACACACCCGCTGTCAGAATCAAGCACAGCAACCACATCAGACTGGAAACCTCTGCCGGTCCTGACCGTCAACAATAGCTGTTGTTACAATTTACTCCAAAGTGTCGAGAATTTGCGAAATTTAAGAACAGCTTTTGCATTTTGTTGTAGTTTCCTGATCTGGATTTAACTTCTTGTTGATAATGGCTGATCCTAAATACGCAAATCTACCAGGAATCGTAAGTAGACTCACCACCTAGCAATTTCTCTTTGGCAGCGTTAGCTTCAGGCTAAAACAGCTAATTTTGTTAACCATGGTGTCTCGTAATGTATTGTCTTCATAGAGCTTTTAATTCTTATATAGTTGCAATTCGTAATTTTGGGCCTAACCTTGAATGATCTTCAAATTTCAATTTGGTAGTTATTTATCGAGAGACTTACCACCCATGAGCAATTGTGGCACAGGCCGGGGCGTTGGCCATAGAAAGCTTAGTCTTCATGGTGTATTGTTCTTCATATCTTTTAATAGGCTTTTAACGAGCCGGACGTGTATGAGACCGGAGACCTTCCAGAAGATGACCAAGCTCAGTTTGAGTCGGTAAGTGGTCTTTTTACTGACGCAAGGTTCTCTAGTTAGCATTAATATTGCGCTAACACATGTCGCTAACAAGTGTTTACACTGATGGGAAGCATCTGTTTTGCCAAATGGCAGCTATTACAAATGTATTAGTCGAAATATAATTTAGCCAAAACAGATACTAGTTGATATTTTTTCACAGGATCATTTTCGTGGTGTGCGTAACTCTTAACTGGAATATCATTGAGAAAACACTTAAGCATTTAGAGAAAATCTGTCCTGATTAAAGATCATAATGTAATAAGACGTCTTGTTCTTATTGCATCCTTACTGTAATATTAACAAGTCACCCAAACTCAGTGACTGCAGGTAACTTTAAGGAGTGCTGGTCCAATAATAATTCTGAATGTGTCCAGGCTGTTCACTGATCAGCTGAGTCCTAATCAGCATTTCCCCTTCCTTGTGTCCCACCTTGTTTTTACCCTTTTCCACCCCTGCCCGGACCCTAGTTTGTACAAGTAAGACCAGCTCTGTTTTACTCTGGAAGATGAACGCCATGCTTCTCAAATGCATGCTTCTGACAGTCGATAGTTTTTTCCTGCCTCTGTCGTTTGGAATGAAGAATTGAGAAGTAGATTGATGGAGTGAATCTCCTCCTGTAATTTATGTCTTTGCTGTGAAATGAAAATGACTTTGTCTTCTTCTTGTCTGTGATTTTATGGGAATAATTAGGGTTTCAGACACTTTAATCCCATCTTTTTCTTGGTCTTGATTTGGTTTTACTTTTTTAAACTGCCAATCATGATGATTAATTTGTTAACACCAATATATACTATATGTCATATTATTGCATGTTTGCTTTGTAAGACTCTTCCAAAAGACCACAGCAAGAAATAAGAACACAGTATCCAGTTTAAATATTGAGAAAGTAATTTTGAACCAGTGTGTTGCATTTTTTCCAACGTTTGAGTTGTTTTGCACTGATCAGTCATGACAGAAATGAACCAGATCTTTGTTCACCACTGTAGTAAAACTGGGGAAAAAAGAGAGAGCTGTCATCATTGAGGCATTTGACCAGTGTGTCTGGAGGGTTCTGAAGAAGCGACTCTTGGAACACTACTTTCCCCTGTTATCTTTTCCAAACCCCAGCCGAATGTTCCTGTTGCGTGCATGGCATGTGATAACCATATTAATCTGTCTTGTCTCTCTCTCCCCCTGACTCTTTTCTCTCCCCCGCTCCTCCGTTAACTTTCTCTAACTCTCTTTGGAAACCCAAGGAGCTGGTAAGAGCCTAACTAACTCCTGACTTCTCATCGCTCCTGCTCCCTACATTTGTGGGGAAAAAAAAAAATCCTTGTGTTGTGTGTGTGTGTGTGTGTTTTCTTGTTTTTAATGTGTGTCCAGACTCATCTATGTGTGATACTGGTGTTTTAATTTCAGTCTCCACCTTAAAAAATTAATTTCTTTAATTAAAGAGCTATACTTTAGAAATTTAGAAGACAATTTTTGGTTTTAAGTGTTGGACCTGCCATCCTCTCTCATGTAGTGCTGATTTTACCTTAGTGAACGTGGCTGCATTGATGTCCATTTTATTTTAATAGTTTTAATCACTAATCGGGTCTCAATACATCTTTACTTGGAAATGTCTTGTGTGTAATGTATTTATTATTTTTAAATCATTAATCAATGGCTTCTGTGACTAATTCCCTAGTAATCAACACTGATTAAATCATAACATATTTTTTCCTTAAAAACACATTAAGGCCATTGACCATGTGTCATGTTATCTTTGGGATTTGTTTGACTGGGTCAGTAAAAAACGGGTGATTTGCTGTGTGTGTAGAGTCTTTGCCTTGATTGCATCTAACAGCGGTGTTTGAATGACAGGAGGAGCTCTGCAGCGACAGCGTGGAGAGGATCGTGGTCAACCCCAATGCAGCCTACGACAAGTTCAAAGACAAACATGTTGGCACCAAAGGACTCGGTCAGTTCAAACTGCAAACGTATAGTTATTGTTATCCTCTTTTTGTGGCGCTGTATTACTTTTGCTAAAGTTAGAGCCAGTTACTTTTAGTGCCGTAGCTATTTGGTGCTGTTGCCCAGAACTGTGTTTTATATAAAGCTCCAACACATGACCTCCTATTTACAGACTTCTCAGACCGCATCAGTCGGAGCAGAAGGGTTGGCTACGAGTCAGGAGACTATGAAATTGTAAGTACATTCATTCCAGTGAAATAGCCCAGTTCATTAGTATATGTGTGATATTCATACCATTTCCTTTAACACTGTCTAGCTCGGAGAAGGTTGTGGAGTGAAAGAGACACCACAGCAGAAGTACCAACGTCTGGTGAACGAAATCCAGGAGCTCACTCAGGAAGTCGATGCCATCCAGGTGAGCTGACGGTTGGGTAATTAAGGGTGTCTTAGCATATTTGCCCCATTTCCAAGAGGAATCACTCACCACAAAGGTTTCACTCCCAGCTCTCTGCTGTTATTAACCCGTGTTTTGTTGTTGCTGTGTGGTGTGCTCCTCACCTGCCATTCTGCTGTCAGAGTGCAACAAAGGAAAGCAACGCAGAGGAACGGCTGACCCCAGTGGTCCTGGCCCAGCAGGCAGCCCAACTCAAACAGCAGCTGGTTTCTGCCCATCTGGACTCACTGTTGGGCCCACAGGCACACATCAACCTGGCCGACCCAGATGGAGCTCTGGCCAGGTGAGCCGCGACGATGACAGGACTTTTAGACAAAGGCTCTTTTCACACAGGCATTGAGCGGTAAAATCCTCTCTCTACATTTCTCTTCAAACAAGACACAGTGAAGGGTGTCAAAACACCCCGCAGCAGTGTGGATTCAGATAAGGTGCAATCACAAAGAGGTGTGACAGGGAGCACAGTTACACAGTTACCGAGCAGCACTTGGTTAATAGTTAAACATAGCACAGACTCTTGTTATTCCACTGTAAGATCTCCTCTGCTTGCACAGTAACATTTGCTGGTTAAAGACAAATATCCGTGTTGTTGGTGGAACATACCTTTCATCCAGTGAAAATGTTGCTGCTTTCACTACTGCCAAACGTGTCTCAAAGGTGGAGCGAGCGTGGAACTTTGTCTAAAGTTGGGTTAAACTGAAAATAGTAGAGCAGATCAACCGTACAAGCTGTGTTAGACCACGGTCCAAATAAAGACAATGGAACTGTCAGATTAGAAGCGGTGTAAAATGGTTATTTTCAGTTGCTTGTTGACGACAAACACAGTTCTCAGGAACCAGATGAATATGTCAGTAAACGGTCAGTAAATAAGTTCAACCTTTGCTACAGCTGGAATTGGTAAATGTTTCTATCTCTTTTTGTGCACATTAGTTTAAAGTGTCTCTGGACAGTGTCAATTATAATTTTGCGATTCCATCTTCATTTGTGAGTTGCGTAAACTGCTTAATGGGATGTAGCACCTGTATTTTTCACAGAGCAGTGACATTGATCTGTGTGACTGCTGGAAATGCAAAAGGAAAATGAGCTCTCATTTCAAGCCACAGATAAACTAATCTACCAGGCAGTGAAATTATGGAGGATTGATTGTTTGAAAAAGTAAGAATGGGGGAAGGGAATTGGAGGTAGTTTGACTGAAATTTCCTCCTAGATATAAGAGGATGGAGAATAAGGACAAAACTGTACAACTGTTGTTTTATTGCTTGCATAATTCTACTGCAATGCCAAATAGTCAAGGACCAATAGAGAATATTTGTCTGTTGTGAAACATAATAGAAGGGAAATGGCTAAAATGTGAAAAGAAGTTAGAAAAGAGCCAGTAATCAAAAGGGTGCGAGGGCAGCAACAGAGCCAGCAAAGAACGAGTCTGCAGCCGTACCTGAGGCTGATTGTTCCGTCTTCCTTTCCTTGTTTCCATGCAGGCGTCTGCTTACCCAGCTAGAAGCGGCCAAGGCCAGCCGTGGTGGCGCCGTCGGAGACGGCAAGACAGCCTCTGCTAAAGGTCCGGACGGAGTGGTGCTGTACGAGCTGCACAGCAGGCCAGAGCAGGAGAAATTCACCGAGTCGGCCAAGGTACAGAGGATGAACGTCTCAGCTGATTTCACTTGCATTTACTTCCTGACATGTTCCCTTTTCATCTCATGAGAGAAATGTTAGACTCACTAATGAAGGGAAGCAAAGCGGGAAAGGTGTGTGTGTGGGTCCGATGGAGCGTTGTTGCTTACTGTGTTCCGTCTCTGTAGATTGCAGAGTTGGAGAAGCGTCTTGCAGAGCTGGAGATTGCAGTTGGCCCTGGATCAGACAAACAGGTACACAGTCTTCACATAAACACACAGCTTCTCCCATTAATTCACCACAATGTTCTTAATCTTGCAGAAACTGACTTTTAATGCTATCATCAACATCATCATTGCTGTGCAACGTGAGCAGAAAGAGAAAAGTCTTAATCAGATTAGTGGCTGATTTGCTTTGTGTTTGTTTGCAGGGACCTTTGAGCACTGGTGTACAAGGAGCCAGTCTGATGGTAAGACCGAAACCCCAGAATGTCACCAGTCTCTGTCTTGTGTCACTGGAGAAGTGACAATTTGCTGGAGAGAGAATGCAAAGTTTAACATTTGTGTGTGTGTGTCAGGACACAATAGAACTCCTGCAGGCACGAGTCAGTGCACTGGACTCTACTATGCTTGACCAAGTCGAGGCCAGACTGCAGGTAAAGTTCTTTACATGACATTTTAGTGACATGCTAGCTTAATTTGCCTCCTTTCCTTTCTGTAAAATGAGGATTATGGTTAATGTCTTCCCTTCTAGTCTTCTCCTGATGAGTAATTGCATGATAAAGTTGTAATATCCACTTAATGTTTACTGTTAGTTTTTTACAGTATATGTCTGAAGGTCTCATGGAATTGTCAATTGAAAAAAAAATAAAATCTCTAATAGTTCTTCCCCTTCCATTTAGAGTGTCCTTGGGAAAATGAATGAGATTGCTAAACACAAGGCAGTTATTGATGCTGATACACAAAATAAGGTTGGTACCACCTGACTGTGGAGGTTCTCAATCATCCAGGTCATAGTTATCCAAGGTCAGATCTCTGTGTGCAACTGGACTTGTTAAAGTTTTCTTTGAAGACGTTTTGCCTTCTCTCCAGAAGGCTTCTTCAGTTCAGAACTGAAGTCGAGTTGCACGCAGAGATCTAATCTTGGTTCCTAACACCTGTGCATCCAACAGTCCACCCCGAATTTAGTTATCTGAGAAATTGCTAAAGAAATGCAAGTTAATGCAGCTAGGTTGTAGCTGTCAAAGGAAGTACAGTAAATGTTGACAGTATTTAATATTTGTCTGTTGATACAGTTTGCAAGACTGTTTGTGAATTGAGCTGAATTGTTGGGATTTCTGTTGCCAGTAGAGGGCAGTCTTTAGTCATTTTGAATGACTGATTAAAAGAGTGATTATCTGACCTCACGATGTATTGAATCATTCATTATTTTGAAACTGCATGTAATTATATTATTGATTGCATTGTAAGCTGATTAAACACAGATGAAAATTAACAATCTTGCAACAACTTGGTCACTGATGTGTGCACAACTGAAATATTAACGAGTGTTTTTATAGCTACGAGTACAATAATTGTAAAATTGTTTGTCCTCAGGTGTCTCAGCTGTATGATGTGGTGCAGAAGTGGGATGCCATGTCGACTTCTGTGCCTCAGGTGGTGCAGAGGCTTGTTGCTGTCAAGGAGTTGCATGAGCAAGGTAAAACTGACAGACCTGACAGCAGGTCAGTGTGGCTGCTCACGAAGCTAAAATGGTTCAGGAGCGTTTTAAGGAGCACAACAGCTTGACTTGACCTCCAAAAAAAAGAAAATCGAATCCATGGAGGGTCCGCCTCACAACTTAGAGATACCACAGCACACCTTCAGGGGTCTGGTGCAGACCCTGCCTCAACAGGACAGGTCTGACTGCAGAGCAGCGGACCAACACAACATGAGGCAGACATCGTAATGTTAAGCCTAATCGGCATATATAATTCCAGTTGGTATAACAATAAAACCTCAAGATAATGTATTCTTTCTCAGGTAAAGAACCTTGCGATAACACCCATGAGAGTTCAGGGAGAGGATGGATGTAGGTCGGGGGAGAGGGTGGCGTACCAGCATTTAATATTCAGAATATGTAGGACATTATAGAGTGTGACGCCAGATCAGACAGTAGCTGTGCTCCCAATGTATTCTTGTCCTGTAATTAGCCTTTTCTAAATCTTTGGAACATCTCTATGTGAGGCATGAAAGATAGATGTTAGGCTGAAATGGATTTCAAGTGGATAATAGAATTAGTCAAAATGTTGCCGTTCTGTCATAGCAGGACCAAAAGATCATCACTACAGAGCCCCGACATGATAACACAATTAGCATAAATCTGTCTTTATGGAGTGCAAAATGCTGCCTTGGGGAGAAAGAGATGCATGATATATCACATTATCATCTTTTTTATTATTTAACACATGAAAGCAGATTATATTGATAAAATATCCTTAGAGCTCCGAGAAGTCATTTATCATTCAGACTCTCTGCTCCAATCTGTCACGCTCTGCCACGAGCTGGCTTTATTTCTCTTTTGATCCTTCTGCACAGATGAAAGCAAGTAAAAACTGTAAAAAAGAGAATTGTATCTCTTTTATGATTACTGTTGTCCCAGTCAGCAGTTAAGATCGGAGCAAAGACGAGACTGCAAGTTCTACGCCACAGTGCTCACTCGGTCTCTCTCCGTCTGTCTGCCCTTCTGTAGCCATGCAGTTTGGCCAGCTGCTGACCCACCTGGACACCACTCAGCAGATGATCAGCAACACTCTGAAGGACAATAACACCCTCCTAGCACAGGTAGGAAGTCCAGCATCACACCGGAAACGCCGCTGCTTCCACAGCCAGATGACTGTGCAGTGACGTTAGGCTGGACAGGAGGCTTTTGGGAGGGTTAGGGGTCATGACCTCAGCCCAGATGGGAAATTCAAAGTTCTGACAAAGGGGCTTGGTGAGATCAGTGGGCTTAAAACAGAGAGAATCAGATCTTGTGACCCGTCACCCCGTCACACTTACTTGCCTCATAGGTGTGAACCGTCTGCTCCAATTTCACTTCTTTTCGGTCATATTTGATTTTTTTATCCCCAACAGGTCCAGCAGACGATGAAGGAAAACCTGCACGCTATAGAAGAAAACTTTTCCGCTCTAGATGAGAGAATGAAGAAGGTTTCTAAATAAACAGAAGGCAGAGTTTGGCTCCATCCATACGGGTGGAGGAAATGGACAAAATGTAGAGAGCAACGAAGGGACGCGTATGCTTTGAACCTGTGGTCTCCATTCCTCTGTTGCTCTCTATTTTGCTTCTGCCTTTTTTTTCACCAAGTGGAATGTTTAGAAGGTTGGAAACGATAAAAAAGAACAAAAAAAGTGACCAAATGTTTTTGTCCACTCTTCTTTCTTTCCTTTCCTTGCATCAAACTGCCCCCCAAACGCATCGCTCCATTAATGACAGTTACGCGTTCTGATTTTTAGACTGGATTGTTTTTATAATTAATAGTATTAACTGGAAAAAAAATCACCCATTTTCCATGGAAACTTAATAGAGGTTGTGTCTTTAGTAGTTTGGTCACATTATAATAGAAAATCGTCATGTTGGGTTTGATGGATGACACTTTTCATCGTGTCGGGATCAGTTGTCTTATGTTGTCGCAGGACTGACTGGGGACATGTCACTGAAGGAAAGCTTGTAAATATGCCCACCATTGTTTCTTCACGCTCAGTCGCTTGTAACTATAATATTATGACTGAGAGCAGACACCACGGATGAGACTTTTAATCTGCTTTGTCACTGCAAACAACTCAGCTGTACTGTTCATATGTGGTCACGCAAAAAACAATAAAACAAAATCAAATAAAACCTGGCCTCTTATTTGTAAAGCTAATTGTCAGCCCATTGGGAAAAAAAGCAACTAGACTCATGGGTTAATTTGAACCTTATTAGTGTTGAAACGGATGTGGTTATTGTTTGGACACTTGCAGACATGCCTGAACAAGGAAAACGGACGTAGGGATGATGTAAGATTACAGGCTTTGCTGTCATCAGCCTCATAATGGTATTAAACAGAACTGACATATTTCTGCTATACAAACGTGACTTTAGGCGACACTGGATATTAAAACGATTTCATTTCAAAACGAACACCTTTTTTAAAGATGGAATACCTTCGTTGACGTCACTGCCAAGACTTTGCGGGTCTACTTGTGAACACTAGATGGCAGCAAAGTATTATCTTTACATTGCCCTAAAGCTGGTAACGTTTCCCCCTGGAAGTAAATTTTCATTAACCTTATTTAAAATGATGGCCTAAAACAGTTAGTGAAGTTTAACTATCACACACTTAACAGTGCTACTTAATACTTACTAAAGGAATCTCTTTAAACTATCACAAAAATGACCTCAGAGATATTCCAAGTGTAGTAAAACATCCCTGTCACAAAGGTGACAGTTGAAGGTTCAAATTTTTCTGTTGAGTCATCCAAACATAGTCCAGGGAGCAGGTTTGAGTATAATGTTAAACTGGAGTTACTCAATCTGTGAATTTACCTGGGTTTTCACTGCATCTGCTGCCTGTGTCAGAGCCGAGGGAACGTCAGTGTCGGGTCAGAACATATGCAGGGAACTGGAGCCACATAGCCACCTTAGAAGGGAACGCCGCTACTGGATGAGCGCAGAGACGTAACTGTGGTCTACATATGACGCTGTACACTATTTAAGCTTCTATTCCTGATGTGCCAGATATGGATCAGCCCGGCTCCACCTGTTACCTACTGACTCACAATAAAAAAAAGCCACAATTATCAAGAGTAAAACATCTGTATAGCATAAGCATCAGCACTGCCTCACCCTGAATGTGGACAAGAACAGGGAAATAAATGAAACAAAACCTTATAGCTTCAGTTCTCCACTCCAGCCTTCGCACCATGATTGTTTGGACAGCGCAGAGTGGCTACAGGGACCACCGATCCCTGAGAAAAGAATTCTCCTGCTTCTGGTGCTGAGCAGGAAGAAATAAGAGGAGGAGGAGGAGAGGAAGAAAAAGATGAAGTGAGAGCCTGGAGTGAGGGTCTGGCCCGTGCACCCACCTGTTCAGACAGCCTTTTAAAGTGTAATGCCTTACAATCCCTTCCCAGGACTTGGTTTTATACCTTTGCCCTTCTTCCCCCCCTCATGTCTGGTTTTTGCCTCAGAAGTCTAAACAGAGAAATCTGTGCTGGGCTGACATGTTCTTACACTGCACAGCTGCTCCACTGTTATTCCTGTAATTCTAATGAAAATAACCTGTGCTCACAAGGGAACTGGCCGGGTAATATGTGAATTTGTCATTTTTAAGGATGTTTCTATCAACCAAAAAAATGTGATTTTCAATAACATCATTAATGAATCTTGGGGAATATAATCTATAATTTTGATTTTCCGAAGATTATAACATCAGTATTGTAAAACATCAGTTGACAGCACATATGTTTTGAAATATAAATGTTGATTATGTTTTAAACTGATTATTTAAAACCAGAACACCTTTTGCAATGTTTTAAAATAAAATCTTAAACTGCCGTATGAGTACTTTTAACTGATCTGTCTGCCTGTTGTGGGGCAGACTGAGGCTTTGTGATCAGTATAGGTTAAACATACAGGAAGTTCAAAGGGATTTAATGTAGTAACAAGATTGCCTGCCAAGTCCACCTCACGCTCCAAGTGCAGAAATAAGTAGAGGCAGAATTCGGACGTCAGTGTGGGGAGATTTTGGACTGGATCCATGTGAGTGTTGAACGTTAGAGAAGATAAACATGAGGCCTCCTGACCGAGCCAACACACAACACACACGGGTGTTCGTGGGTGTCAAAGGACAACAAAGGATCGCTGACCTGGACCCGGGGTTCATTTGACATGAAGAGTATCAGTCGTAAAGTATCACTGTCCTCATGGCTCAGAACTGGTTTTGACTTCCCATATTTGCTTCACCAATATTATAAGATGTGGGAAAACAAAGGGAAAAAATAAAGATTTAGAAGAGAAAGGGAGATTTACTGTATTATCATGTAACAGCTGTATCAGTTCAGTGAGGGGAAGTATTCCGACAGCTGGTGTGTGTGTGTGTGTGTGTGTGTGTGTGTGTGGGAGGAATGGGTGTGGAGATTTGACCAAGGGCACATGGTCAGAACAGAAATCCTTTATGCCTATAATACAAAGAAAAACACCATCCTAAAGTGATTTTGGAGAGACAAAAATAAATAAACCATTCATCGGCAGTTTTGTTTTTCTAAACTGATTTGTCTCTCTGATTGTTGATTTAATTGAATATTGGTCCAAGTCATCTGTCAAAAAGGTGTCATTTAAATACATTTTAATATCAATTAGTTAAATGGTTATCAAGCTGCAATTATTGTAAATCTTACTTGATTCTAAAAAAGAATAAAGCATTGTGTTTTATATGATCAGACTCTCAAACAGCATTGAAACAACAGCAGACTGTGACTGTGTATGTGTGTGTGTGTGTATGTGTGTTCTTTATTTGGAGTGAAAAGTGAGCTAAAATCTAACATTTAATGCACTTTTCATAAATACAAAAGAAGAAAACAGCAGGGTACGCACTGACGTGGTTATCAATGGTTAATTGTTTAACTTTTTTCAGTTTTTGGAAATTAAAAGGCAAAAATATCAGCAAACAGTTCAGCCATTTTTGGACACACTTAAACAATAAGAAGGGGCAGCCAGCGTGTGTGGAGTGTAAACAGTGTTTCATTGAACAGGGCGCAGACGACGGCTCTGACAGAACAAACAGACGGCAGGGATGGGGATGGGAGCGGGAGGGAGGGAGGGAGGGAGGGAGAGGTGGGGGTGCAGAGAAAGTATGCAGAACTACTCAGCAACAGCCACTCAAGTCGTGACGTGTGCGCGGCGCTTCCTGCAGCGCTTTAACCCGGCTCTTAGAGACAGTATTTGGGCTTTCTATTCGCTGCTTGGCGCTGTTGCTATGGGGCTGTGCATGTGGAGTCGCGCACACTGAGCATGGAAAACAGTGTGTGTGTGTGTGTGTGTGTGTGTGTGTGTGTGTGTGTGTTTGTAGTCTGGCATGGATGGAGCGTGTTTTGAGTTGTTGTTGTTGTTATTGTTTACCTCAGCGATGACCTTCCGTCACAAAACTATAGTATTCACGTGATTACCTGACCCTGTTGAACTTTGTCTTAATGCCTCTTACATGTATGTTCCTGGTTACCTTTCCACAATCTTATAAATGTACTGATGATCATCTCTCAGAATATATGATTAGTGAATTCAGAATGGCATTGACGGGCAGGAGTTTGTAGTTGAATTCTGAGTGAATTGTTGTTTTTCGTCAATAATGCTGCCTAAAATGGCATCATATGGCCAACTCTTAACCAATTAGTGAACTTGCGTTTTTAGAAATTTTACATTGTTATTGTGTTGCTCGATATTAGTCTAATTTAAATAAATCTGATAACATGTTATGTAATTAGCGTGTAATACTTTTTTTTTTTTACTTTTAACTAACCACCATTTTTTCCTATTTTTCATTTGGAAAAAAAAAAAAAAAAACTAATGACGGGAAGAATTTAATCACCGTTAACTGATCCTAGATCCGTTCGGTGCGCGGTTGAAACACACCCTGGCGACCCGAGCGTGTTTTCATATCTCGCGCAGCAACGCCAGAGCGCGCGGAATGAAATGAATGAGAATACGACACCAGCGTTCACGTGGGCGTCTTCGTCGTCCTACATAACAAACACCTGGTCCGGCAGTATGGCCAAGGTTCCATTTCAAGGCGTGGACCTATTTATCTACTTGCCTGGATGGAGTAGGCGTTATTAAGGTCGCCAACTTCGATAAAGCACTTTTAAACGAAGGCTAAAATTACGCGGATCTAGAAGCACCAACAGTGACGTTAGCTGTACATACAAACGACATTTTAATTATATTAAAACGATTAGCGAGATAAGTCGATTCAGCTTTTTCTTTTGCGGGAACAATCTAATTCTTCGACATAACATAACCATGCATATATGTATATTTTTAGATTTTAGTTAGAGCCAACACTGTTTAATAAAACATGTTCTGATTCTGCTGGTGTTATCCCCAGCTAGAAATTGGTTGCCAAGCATTGCATCATTCCTTTCATGTGACTCCCATACGCCCCAAATTCGTCCTGGCCGTCTTATGACTGCATCACAATTGCTGCTCGTACAAACTATACGAGCTGTAGAAGTAGAAAACACCCAGGCGGGACAACCTTTAAGCCCCGCCTCATTTACCATTTCGCGACCGCCTATTAGATGTTGTCAAGGAAAATAAATTAATTTCATAATTCTGATTGGTCGGATTGGTATTCAGACAGCAGCACCGACAACGTGTGAAAATCCTACCTTCACAGGCATAGTTCGGTTGAATTGTCACTCTATATAAGACACCACCGGGAGTTTCCATAAAAATCACACTCAGCCATCAAGAGTGAACAATGGTTAACATGAGCTATCACAATTTTTTACTAAAATATCAACATTCTAACTCAAGACAGTCGAGAAGACGAACGAATCGAAGGAAAAAGGTGAGTCACACTTCTCGTTTGTAGTTGCTTTTTTCTCTCACGCAACGGTCAGCTGTCATGATTTTTAAAAACGCAAATCTAAGTATTTTTTTTTTGTAGAAACATTAATACCACTGTTGCTTCCTTTAACATATGTTTTAAATTCACGTTAGTTTCTGTTTTGTATGACAAGTTGTCAATGTCAAGAAGTTAAATCCTGAAACTTTGACGGTTTCTGCTATGCGCGTGTCAACAATTTTTAAGACAGTTATTTTATTTTTCTTTTAAAAGAACGATAGAATATTTTGAAAATTTCTTTTTTTGAAAAATATTTTTTATATTGTCATTGATCACTTTATGGACTTCAGCCTGGTCCGATCTCAGTCTGGAGACCATGCCTCGACGTTTTTTTTTGTTTGTTTGTTTTTTTTTTTTTTTTTAATGTTTGACAGCTCGACCACTCTGTTCTACGTTTGTCAAACACGCTGAAAGTGAAACTTTGACATGAATGAATGGACGTTTTGTCGTTTCCAGTCCACTCTTTTTCTCCTCTGTAGGTTGTCTTTTGTTTCGCCCATTCCTTCTGCTGGACTTCATTTCCATGACGTAATTGTCTTGGCTCAAAGTTGACATATAGCTCAATTTAAAGAATTTTCCATAGATTGGCTAATTTTTTATTATTAACACTTGGTCTGCTCAATAAATAAAACAATTTCAGGTTAAAGTTCGTGCTGATAATGTGTTTTAGCCCGGCACTTAATGTTCCAGACGGCAATCCGTATTTTATGTAACATTTTGGATCGCCTGAAATATCCACCGCGTTCGTGTAAAAATAGTTTTTGTATTACAATCCTAAAGCCGTAACTCAACGGATAACTGAATGTCGGAGTAGAACGATCAATATAAGCATGTACATGTTTATCGATCTCAGCGTGTTTTGACGACAGTAGAACGCAGGGGGCGCAATAGAAGCGCCTGTTCTTTGTTTACGAGAATTAAGTTAAAATATAATTGTATCCATTGTTGTAACCACATTGACAGTTCTTGACATTTCATGTGCTTTTTAAAAATTTAATGAGATCAAAGTTGTCATTTTTTAATGCAAAATGCCCTGTTCTTTTTTTTACTGCTTGATATCATTTTGAATCCAACATTCAATCCAAAAAGGGTTTTAAGTAACATATGGGTCATTTATTTTTCTTTCAGAATTGGGACAAACAACTTCAAACAAATCTGCAAACTTGATTAGCAGAGACTGTTTTAAAAAGGTAAATTTATATCTGATACTTTTAACGTTTAGTGTCACTGTTATTCTGTTTTACTTGATTAATGACTATCATTTAAATGAATTGAATTTACTTTGTACTAGTTGTGTTGTGGTTGTAATAGCTCTACAGGTTTCTCTTGTAATTTGTAGTAATGAGGCATGTAGGTTTTCATCTGCTTGCCCACACACAACTCAGCCTCTTCCAGAATAGTTTAGGAGCCAGGGTCCTTGTGACCTGTCAGCCATGTAATGTGCCTATCGTGCACTATTTTCTGTCGTTTCTCATGGTCTTCCACCCTCTCTTCAGGTCCAGTGTGAACTGTGTGGCCGTGCACCTTTGAGTTGTGACTGACTGGCAAGATGACTGCCGAGTGGCTACACCTGCCCCCGCCGTACCCCCCTGGTGTGGGGCCTTTGTGTGGTGCAGAGTTGGAGGCGTGGTATGAGGACCTGCAGGATATTCTGGGCTCCGATGCAGGAGGGGCAAAAGTGGCACGAGCCCCTACGTGCACTGAGGTCAGCAGCATTATTTCAAAGTTGAGTGGGACGCATGAAGTGATTGGTTATATTTGAAGAAGATTTGAACATTTCTGGTATGTTTCAACAGAAGGAGCCGGAATTTCTGGACGTTCTGGAGAGCTGTTCTCTGACGTGGCTGACGGACGGCACCCAAACCTGGGGTGAAGGTGTGCAGAGGACAACAGAGGAGACCCACAGTACTCATCCTGTGCATCACACTTCCTCTTCCTCCTCTTCCTCCTCCTCCTGCATGAGTCCGGCTCTCGCAGAAGAGCGACGGGTAGCGGCCGAGAGCGGGCGAGATGTCGATAGAGCTACAGGAGGCAGTGGGGATCTACTGCCCCCCGAGTTCTTTGAGCTGCTGAGTGAAGGGGGAGTAGGAATGGTGGATTCAAGTGGAGCAGTGATCGGCAGTGGCTACTACTTTCACCATCATCAACACCACCAGGCTATTAACACCCAACCCGCATCCCCATCAGCCAGTGAGGAGGAGCTGCCCTGCGTCCCTGACTCTCCATCCTGCTCCTCCTCATCTTCTCAGTCTCCATCCCAGAATTGTTCTTCCCCTTCCTCGCCCGTCTCCTCTCCCTCGGTCTGTCCATCCTACCGCTTGGGCAAACGCAAGAGGATCACCAGCGAGAGCGCCAACAGTGCCTTGTCCTCTTTCGCCTCTACCCAACGTACGTCCTCCTCCTACACGTCAGCCAAAAAGAGTCGCAAAGAACGAGAGCAGGAGAACGAGAGGAAGGTGCAGGAGCTGACGGAGCAGAATGAGCGTCTGAAAGCAGAGATTGAAAGGCTGGGAGAGGAAGTACAGAGGACACGTAGAGCCCTGATAGAGAGACTAGTCAACACCCGAAAATGAGGGTAAAAGAGGCAGAAGTAAAAGGTGCCGGGTCTCGCAGAATTAGGAAAAAAAAAGCAATGGTGGGTAAAGGTGTAATGTTATAGTCAAGGAATGCCTAGTACACAAAAAAGGTTGGAAAACCAAAGACATATTCTGCAAATGAGGTACATTTTGGCAAGGATGAGGGCTTTAGAAGGCAAGAAGCAAGAAAGTGATGAAAGTCAGGATGAGAAAAGGCACAGGGAGGAGCTGCAACAGCATTGCGGCAAAAAGACACAGCACGTGTGAAGGAAAAGGAAGAGAATGATGCGCGATGGCGTTGATGAATGTTTCACTCAATTTTGAAGAAGTCGTCTGTTTTACCAAATTAGACGGACAGAAAACCGTTTGATGGTTTGTATGTTAGTTAGGGGGGAGCTTGATTCAGTTCATTTCACCTAATTGTCACCTATTCCCACCATTTTTGCAATAATTGTAACTCCTTCGTTAAGGGCTGCAATCCAGCTAGCAGAGATTATTTGCCCCAACCTGTGGAGAGTTTAGGAGCTCAGGAAAATGTCTGAAAGTGCCCAGTTAAGTGTGAGTATGAGTCATTTTTTTGTGAATTCACACCCTTTCTTACTTTTATATAGCCTTAGCTTGTGTGTATGCGCATTTAGATAAATAATGTAGGAGCCGGCTATACTTTCTAAGATGACCTTTTTTATGTCTGGAAAATTTGTGGTAGAACTAACTGTTCTACACCAATTCACTATTTTTATATACTACTGTACTATATATATATATATACACATACACACACACACACTCAGTTGTACTGTAATATGCCCATTTTTTTCATTGTAGTTACCAAAATTGTACAATATGCATGGCTTATGCCACTGATGGCATCATACATGTATTTTAACATGTTATTTTACCTTTCATTGTAATCCTTAATTTGCAATAAAAGAAAATGTGTAATTTCCTGTATTTTAATCCCTTTATTGGCATCTGATTTATTTTTTAAAAGCCTGGTACATAAGTAATGCGAATGTTAAGCGAGAAGATTGATCACCATTTATGTTAAATAATTAGATTTTATGGATTCAAAGAGTATTTGTAGCAAATGGCAAAAACAGTTTTAAAATGGATATGAGGAAAAATAACATTTAAATGCACAACACCTTCAAATGTGAATACGGTATGCTGACTTTATCACAGGGGGAGTATAATATCAGTTTCTTTTGGTGGAGGGATTTGGAAAAATCCCTCTATTCTGTAGCTGTATTCATTTGACTCTGGCTTTGTGTGTTTTCGTTCCCCCGTCGGCCTACCCAGCATTTCATTAGTCCTCGTTGCCAATACCACATTGTCTTAGATCCTGTCACGGCTTTGCCTTAAGCTAATACCCTCATCTCTGAGTTAGTGTACATCTTGTTCCCATTCACCAGTATCACACCTCACAACTATTCTTCCCTGCATGATTCCTCTTTTACTTTTTTTTTAAATGCCATTCCCTTCCCAGCTCACTATTTCTTGCCCTTTTGAGGTGCAGGCTCTGGGCTCTTCCCCTCTGCCAGCGATAGCTGATGCTTTAGGTCCAACAGTATATTCACCTCTTCTGTGATCAGCGTCTTCTGTGCCTTCTGGGCTTTGAGATTTCGAACTTTTTCTCCCTGTGACAAAAAAAGAAAAAAGAGGTTTTAATATAATTGCTTAAAACGTTGAAAGGAAGTGATTTGTTTTTTTGTTTTTTTTCAATTTCTGTGTCCCTGGAATGTTTGGAAATAACAAAATACAATAAAAAATGTACTTATGTAAGATCCAAAGAAACAAATCAAAGAAACAAATTATGGTAAATAAATATAACCTTTATGAAAATATGGCTTTTAAAATGAACAATGTGAATTTCGCCCGCCACTAATTTCATGTATTACATTTTTGGTTTTAAAATAGGTAATAAATAAATAAATAAATAAAATCTTGAATCTTGTTGCGCTCAGCCAGTGATCTCACCTGTTCAGCTACAGCCTGCGACAGCTGTTTGGCTCGTTCTGGGTCTGCCGTGGTCGCCACGGCGGCAGGAGCTGCAGGGGCTGCAGGGGCTGCAGGGGCCGGCACGGTGGCAGCCTGACTGCTGGCAGCCTTCCGAGCTGTCGTCTGTGGGAGGAAACAGACAGATGACTTGAAGCGTTTGGATGGTTTTTATTTCCGAAAACGACTTATTTAATTTCAGACAACGCTTCTCACTCAACAACGTCAACAGGATTTAATTCTGCGTGTGATGGACAGTGAGTCACGCATGCGGATGGATAAAAATAAAGACTGTTAGATGGAGTGCTGCTGTTAGTGGAAGGCGTGCGCTAATCTACACTGACATGACATTAGAGTGAGTGCACATGCACAATTACCAAATGATACCTTTTTTTTAGGTGGCTCTTCTTCAGGCTAGAGGCAGGCAGTTGAAGAGGAGGTTTAGAGAGGGATTATTTTTATCTACATTATGGAAGTCTTATATATAATTCAAGCATTCATCCTTTTTCAGAACGACAGATAACACCAAAGTACAATTTCCTACTCACGACTGTAGTCTGACAGAGGGCTGTGGCTGGTCGAGCATCATCAATTCTTTATTTTATTATTCAGAAACCAAATGAAGCCCTGCATAAACCCCTGGATATCATAAACATCAAATACCTGCTGTCCGCTAAATCTCTTCTTCAAAGCCTCAATCTGGTCCATCTCCAATTTCTGGAACAACGGACTGACCTGGGAATAGCAGAAATATTTTCAAAAAGCACACAAATATTTATAAAAAGTTAGCTAATGTGAAAGGGGCCTCAGGCCAGCGGGGCTGGATAATGCACCCTGGAGGCGCCGTTTGTCTTTATCACCGCTGGGACGGAATTACAATTTTCAAAACAGATTAAAATCCATCAGGAAAACTGTGCATTAGTGTGGCTCTCTTCAGAACTCACTCGTTAGATTATGACAGCCTGTGAGACTGAATCTATCGCTTGCCCCACACACACACACACACACACACACACACACACACACACACACACATTTCAGCCTGAAGGGACAGGTAGCCTGAGAGGTGTTTGCTGTATAGACTATAATTCTTAGAAATTGTTTGTGATTATCTGACACAATGACGGACTGTTGCACTCTTATTGTATCACCTGGGATACAATAAGATCCCCACACACACACACAGGTGGCGTTTGGGGTCGTACTCACTGTGCCAACACGGTGGCCGGCACCCAGGGTGCACACAAAGTTGCCGCTGCCCAGCAGCATTGTAGAGAGGACAGTTTGAGGGCAGTTGAGCTGATCCCTGATGGTTTGGCTGACAGTGGGCATGTACGGACACAGCATCACCGAGAGCAAGCAGGCGATATTAACAGACACACCCGTCACCGTGCCCGCACGCTGCCTGTAGTTGGGCGACAGAGATCCGTCAAATTGTGAAGAAAACTACAAAGGTAAGGACTACGTTGAACCGAATCACCTATCCGCGTCTCCTCCCTTTATCTTTTTCCAGGGCTCATTGACCTGAATGTACTGGTTGCCATGGCGAGAGATGTTGAGGATGTGTTTCAGAGAATCTCGGATTCTGATGAAACATTTGAAAAAAAAAAAAAAATGAAATGATAAGGATGTATAAACTATAATCCAGTGATTATGGTGCTTCTGATATCAAGATGTTGCATACAGCATTAACGTTACACAATTGTGTTAATTGACTGTAATAATTTAACCAGCCTACATGTACTGTAAATAAAACATGTAATCATTTTCATCTCTCTGAATTAAATCAGAAACACTGTCTTAATCCAGACATGATCCTTTGGCCAGAATTATGAACCGTGTACACTTACTTGACTTTGTCCATCAGCTGGATGTACTGCTGCAGCTCCCAGCCCACCAGAGCCAGGAGCTTTTTATCTTCCTGCTGCAGCACCATCGCAGGCACACAGCCCTCAAAGAACTTGGTGACAAACATGCCGGCTCTGAGGTGGAGGCAGGCAACGTGGGTTGAAACGGAGGGTCAGGCAAACACATGGGAATTGTGCCAGAGAAAAATGACAGAGAAACACCTCCCTTGACTTGCTAATTGCTCATGAATTATAAATCCTGTTGGCACTTTTCATAAAACTCTGTATAAACAGACAGACCAGACTGCAGCTCTATACAGTGAAGATGGCAGTTCTTGTTTTTTTTTTTAAATATATTTATGAATTCTATGTGAAGGTCTGGAGGATCTTCGGTGTGAGGACTTCTTCCAAATCTGATGCAACTGATTCTTCTACACTTTCCACCTTAAAAGGAAGGTTTGCTTTTAAAAAATATTTTGACATGGTCAAACTACCAATGAACTATGGATCAACTGTGAAAATGAACCATGCATATGTATTTTATTCTTTAATATCCAATTTAAATGATGCTTGGACAACTGAGGAGCCACTGTACTATGTCTGTGCTGCTTGGCCATTTGTAAATATTAATATTTTCCTGATTGGAGTTGTCAAGGTGCCGCTCAATGTCTCCACTGCACAGCAATTAGCTTCACCACCATGGGCTAGAATTATTTATGAATTTAAAGAATCTGCTTGAGACTGACACACTGTTGCTAACGAAGTAGTGATTCGCTTTATCTGGACTCAAGCGAGGACAGAATTCCTTTTCAGATGCAGCAACAGTTCTACCAGCTAACACCTTAGGCTGGATGCAATCTGCGAGTTATTTTCAAACCAATTAGGCATCAACGTCACTGCCTGGGACCAACTGTAAGATCAAGGTACTCTGAAAAAAGCTGCAGAGAAAATCTTTGATGTGGAATTTAACCCCAAAGTTTTAAAATCATTTCAGGCAATGTAACTGGGGCTAAATTACACCATCCCAAACACATTTAGAAAAGTAGGGTGAGTCTCTTGTAACAATTACTGCTCTGACAGACTTTTTCCTGAGTGAAACATTTGAAAAAAATTAGTTGTTAATTGGCCTGGAAGTGTTTTTTACACGTACAAGTAAAACTTGATGATGCCTAATGCAGGGAGCTCAGACACCTTTTCTAGTAATAAATATATATATAAATCTAGGACAATTTCCAACCTGTTGATAAAGTTGCCCAAGTTGTTTAGCAGCTCAGAGTTATTCTTTGCTGCCAAGTCAGCCCAGGAGAAAGCTGAATCCTGCCCTTCTGGACGCACGTAGAGGAGGTAGAAGCGCCACACATCACATGGGATTTCCGTGTCCTTGGCCATATCTCCAAACACACCTACACCACGACTCTTTGAAAACTTTGTGTCCTCATAATTTAGGTATTCTGTGAAAAAGTTAAATCACGGTATAGATGAAAATGGCATAAAATTGTGTGTACATTTTAAATCCCATAAACCCTTTATCAACTTGGGAAAGATGCCAGTATCACCTGTGGCAATAAGGTGGTTGACCAGCGTGTAGTTGTCCTGAGCTCCCACCAGGGAGCAGGGGAACACCACACTGTGGAATGGTACGTTGTCTTTGGCCATAAAGTTGTACAGCTCCACCTGGTGGCACAGAAACAACAGTGCACTGTAAGGATGACATCATATTAGATCATCATGAGATCATCCAGTTCAAAGAGGACTTATCAGTTCACCCCAACCCCCATTTCTCTCCTTCTCTCACTCACTCTCTCACACACACACACACACACACACTCCTGACATTCACATGAAGATGATTCGGGATGATGAAGATTTTTTAAAAAGACTGAACTTTGTGTCAATGTACTGTGTAGCTAATTAACATATTTCCACTTAAAACTGAGAAGCTGTAAATTGTGACATCAAATATATTACCATCCCTTACTGTTTCATCTAACTAATTTTCTTGCAACTTTCTTGCAACTATATTATCAACGAATGTGACGTCAGGTCAATTTTGTCATAGGAAAATACCTAAATTTAATATGTATAAATGTATGTATGTATAAATTTAATTAAGATTTGTCACCTGATCAGGATTCTTCCACCACTTTTCCCATTTGTCGGTGTAGTTGGCAGTGATTGACAGATAACCAATGGGGGCATCGAACCACACATAGAATACCTGCAGGAATAAATCAAATTAGCATAAAACATTCATTGGATAACACAAAATGTTCAAACAACACCATCAAACATTATTCATCTCAACCGTTTTTAGACACACCAGAACTACAATAGAGGGTATTCCAGTGTACAATTTTAGTTATCAGCAGTCTTTTAGTTAGTTAGGAGCAGCAGCAGACCTTTTCTTTAAAGTCAGGATGAGGAACTGGAGTTCCCCACTTCAGGTCCCTAGTGATGCAGCGGGGTTTGAGTCCGTCTCGCAGCCAGGAGCGAGTGATCTGCTTGGCGTTTGCTGTCCAGTCTCCGGTGTTAGTTGACTTGTCCAACCACTGCTCCAACTGAGTCTCAAGCTGAAATGTACACAGAACAATGAAGTCTTCCATTCCAGAAGCTTTTACTTTCTAAACAAGCCAAGTCTTTCTTTATTCCTAAAGTTACAATTAAAATGCAAAAAACGCAACCAAGTTAGGTGCAACATTGTCCAAACTCATACTTTAGGCAGGTCCAAGAAGAGATGTTTTGAAGAGCGGATAACGGGAGTTTTTCTGCAGACCTTACACTGGGGCTCCTGCAGAGGTTTAAAAGAATTTAGTTTAAAAACAATGATGAGACAATATCAAAGTGTATTTAAATTAAAAAATGTAGTCTTGTCTAGTAGAAAAATATAGTCTTGAATACATACAGTAATTTTATTTAAAAAATATTTTGAAAAAAAAAGAGGCATTTTGATCTGTGACAATCATAATCTCCAAGGATTTAGCACCTCACCTTCAGCTCTACGGCATTGATGAGTCGGCCACATTTGTCACACTGGTCCCCACGGGCCTCTGGGTATGCGCAGTGGGGGCAGATTCCTTCTACGAAGCGGTCGGCAAGGAAGCGCTTGCAGTGGTGGCAGTGCAGCTGCTCCACTATGTCTTCCAGTAGAAACCCATTCTTGTGCAGGCGCCAGAAAATATCCTGGGCTATCCTGTAGAAAATACACTTACAAGATTAAAAAATGAAAGTGTTTAAATTGAAACAGACGGGTGTTGATGCACCTTGCTTAATGAAAACAGAATTCTCAAGTGCATAAACACTATTTTTGAACCCCCTTTTTTTTTCATTTTACAGAATTTTTTCAACAGAAAAGGACGAACTAAGATGTAGTCCAATAACCTGAGATTAAGTACGTAGAATTTGTGGCTAGACATCCATACCAGTGTCTACTGCAAGATTATTGTAATCCCATGTTGCGTAACTGGATAGTAATTGTCTGAAAACGTGCCCATTTCAAACCAAATCAGTGTCAGCAAATTTAACCCTGGACGTACCAGGGTCAGAAATCTCACGTAACAGCAGATTATGCATCTACTACCAGGAAAGAAAATACTACATATTACTCTGTCTGCTTCTCGGTGGTGGTTCTTCCAAAGAAGTCAAAGTCAATCTGGAACCACTTGTAAATGGTGGCGTGCACAGCATGGTACTTGTCACAGATCTCCTGTGGTGTCAGCCCCTCCTCTAGTGCCTTGTTCTCTGTAGCCGTGCCATACTCGTCAGTCCCGCACACATACAGGACATTCCAGCCTCGCAGCCGACTGTACCTGAGGAAGAAATGCAGTCGGTACAGTAACACGAGATAGAATAGAATAGAATGCCTTTTATTGTCATTATACACCTTTTTATATGTACAACGAGATGAAAAGCAACTCAAAGATTAGATGATGATTATATGAAGATAACACAAAAAGGCACCCAAGATGTAGAAATCAGAAAGCATTTTTTTTTTAATGGCAAAACAAGTTTTTAGAAAGAGTCCACATGAATCACTTCCTACCTGCTGAAGACATCAGCACTGAGGACGCAGCCGATGATGTTGCCCAAATGAGGGACATTGTTGACATATGGCAAGGCACTGGTCACAAGAATGTTTCTCTTGTCCTCCTGTGGTAAACTGAGTACAAATTCACAGAAAGGTTTTAACGCCCATCTCACAGTTCTCTGAGAAACACACACAGGTCAAAGCCAGAACACTTCTGTGGCATGTGGATGGCTGCATTTGTATTTAGTTCGCAAGGATCTCATGAGGTTTGATGCCCATCTGACTATCGTATATTTTATTTAGCCCTTCATTCAGAGTGGGAAATGACAGTCTGGGTGACTCACATGGGGTGCTGTCTGTCCTGAGGTAAAGGACAGTCCTGTAACTCTTTACTCCATGTGATAGCAGCCGCCTCCATCTCCTCTTCTGAAACTGCACGCTCAGTTTCTTCAGCCTGAACGAATATTCAAATATAGACTAAGAGGTCAGTTATCTGTATGGTGGAAGCATACACACAAAGTAACTGGAGATCTGTAAATACTTTAAAACTAATATTTCTTTCAATGATCTATCTAATACATCAGTAGGGTTGCTGGTGCATGGCTGTATCTCTTTGCTCTGGGTGCTCTGAGGGATAGGTTGCCTCTGCAAGTAAGTCTTCATGCCCTGCAGGCCTTTTCCCTGCAGCACTTTCTGGGCAGCAGCCTGGAAACTGTACGTGTTAGTTCCGCGCTCAAACCAAGCCTTCACAGACTTCCTTTCACCTAAAAAAAAGTAAAGTAATTTGTTACTGCGACAGAAAATGACACAGTAAGGCGGTTGGGATAAAATAAAATGAAGAGATTACCCAGTGTTATTGAAGAGTCAGACAAAACTGGGTAAAGCGCAGCCCACAACACAATGTCAGCAACTGAAACAGTTTCCTGCAATTTAATGAAAAGATTATTATTATTTTTTTTTTATTTCAAAACAAGAAGCCAATCTATTTATATTTGCACTGTTGTTGTTGCTTGGGTGACATAAGAGGACATGTGCGACATTCAAACACAAAACTAGTCATAATCAGTATTCCATCAAACCAAATCTGGCACCATATTCCTTCACACGTATTTGCACAAATTTATTTGCACAATTCTGTATGTGACACACTGGCAGGGGCTGCATATGACAGTGAGGACTGGGACCCCATGGCCACCACTCACAGGCACATATGGGGACCTCCTCTACTGATAGGTAATTTAACATTAAAGTGCAACACTTGCATCATCAGGAGCTAAACTTAGCAAAAGAAATAGGGAAAGAGGAATTCTGCCTGAGGAGGTTGATAGTTAAGCACTGCTCAGCTTCCATAAGGAGTCTCCTAAACTTTTGAACGACTAATATAGATGTTGATGCTGTACCCCGGTAAGGTATGCTGTGTTCTGTTTGCTTAAGCTTTGCTCCAAGTAGTTCAGGGGTCCCTGGAGAACCTTGGACACTTCTGATCCTTTTTCCAGCACCGCTGCCATGTGGAGGGCATGTAGCAACACTGGCTGTGAAAATAAAACAAAAGTAAAAAACGCATGCTGATCAAGTTATCACTGCATTACACTTTGTTCGATTTCAGCTGGTCTAGCTTAATCATTTTAATTGGCACCATTCATGTCTTTTATACAATTTTTCTTAGAACAAAAGCTTCTTTATGTGGACCTTACCTGAAAATCTGCGGTCTCCCATTCAAGCCATTGATTGCATAGGTCAGTGCAGTCTTTTCCACTCACTTCAAAGAGATATCTGGGTGTATAGATGGGTAAAAGAAAAAAAATCTATAAATAGATATACACAGATAGATATTTGCCAAAACTTTCTCCAAACACCAGGGGTTACTTACTGTACATGCAACTCAACTTAAGCTATGCTATGTTGAACATAGCCATTCCACATTATAACTCAGACATTAAAAAAAAAAAATCATTGTTATTTTGTAGCCTCTGTGATCAAACCAATATGGCAGTAGCATTCAAGGAAGTTTCAGTGATTTAAAAACTACCCACCTGCAAATGGAATTTGGGGTGAACAGGTGTAGCTCATTGGGGAGGCGAAGTGCGGGCACAACTGGGAGGCTAAGGAAGGGTACCACTCTCTCTGGGGGGGAAACCAAGTTATTCAGGGATAAACATGTTTTTTGAGTTTTAAGACAGGAGACTGTGAGTCTTCTCTCTTAGAGAGATAAAATTCTTTACACCAATTACAGAGATTCTAATGATTGTAAAGCACTCGTCTTCAGAGCACAGCCATGACTGATGCGTGCAGAGGACATAAGAAAAGTCAAAGAATGTTATTCTCTTAGATTGTTATCTTCTGAACGTCTACACCCAGACCAGGTTGACAAGAATAACAGCATTGTCATCACCATTCATTACATCAAAGAGATATACGTCCTTAAAACAACTCAGTTCCTTTAAGAATGAATGCCTTCTTAGCAACAGAGGGGAGAAATCGTAGTTACATTGTTACCCCCTCTACGTTTATAGGGGTAATGTTTTTTTGAGTTTTAAGGCAGAAGACTGTGAGTCTTCTCTCTTAGAGAGATACAATTCTTAACAATTACAGCGATTCTAATGATTGATAATTGAAAGAAAGAATCGAATCGAAAGAAGCACAGAAATCGTAAAATCAAATGATACATGAAGCTGTATATATAAAGCCTGGTTATAATAATCATTACAACAGTTTTTAAGATGATGCTTAAATACAGAAAAGCCAAAGAGCTGTTGACTTCATTCATGAGTGACTGACACGGGCAGGCATGGTTCGCCTAAACACACACCACACTAATATGTTAGCTTCATTTTTAACAGCAAATGTAAAAACAAACTAGATACTTAACAAATAGTAAGAGACGTGTTTGCAAACTCCCTAGTCTTACACAAATGTTGAGAAAACCATGCTTTCGTACCTTCGTGGTTGACAAACTGAACGTCACATTTAACTCCAGTCTCCTCTAGAGCAGCCAGCACCTTCAGGCAGTGTGGGTTGCCTTCGCTGACGAAGAGTTTCATTTGGTCGCTAGGTATAACACCGCTCAACCTGGACTGAAGACTGTCTAATGACAGAAGTACTATTTTAACTCACAAGAAGACAAGTAGCTACTGTTACAAACTTTCTGTGTGTGGCTTTTACATGCTGATGCAAGTAGCGCCGGTACTGTCGTAAATGCCGGTTTTGTAGTTTTAGAGAGATGATGGTGTCGTTTAATTAAAGGAAAGCCACCGTTTAAAAAAACTACATTTCCCATCACTTCCTCAGAGCGTACTTTTTGACGGCACTAGCGCTGACTCGCTTTGAGCTACCTTATAAGACCGAGGGGCGGGAACGTTCGTGCCTGTGTGCGTTCCATTTCGACGACGCCTACATTATGCGCACCGCCCCACTGTCTCGTCAGTGAGTTGGTTGAAAAATCTTATTGGATGATCGTGACCAATCCCAAATCACTAAAGTACCAAAACAAGAGCGATTTTTTTTTTAATTCTACCTAAAGCGGTCGGAGGTCGTATCATCTACGATTGCGTGAGAAACTTACTCCTCATGCGTGACTGTGTATTTTGCAAAAGTACACGGCCGAGTTCTCAATCTGTGCATCCGTTCCTTGAATTATGTGAACTCATCAGTATTTTACTCTCGACAGAAGACACTTACGAGGCTATTTCTGCAATTACGACCAATTAATTGCGCATTTGCAAGGTGAGTTTTATATACCTATATAACTATTAAATCAAATTATTATAACGCCGTGAAATATCACATGAATAACAACGTAGACTTTTTTTTTTAATTTAAGACGTCACTGTTAATTTATTAACTGCGTTTTGAATCAAGTATTATTGGAAGTAAAAGTCATTTTCTGAAACGAATTGTTGGATTTATTTTGCAAGTTGCAACGTTCAGTCAAACCAATTGCTCTGTCAGAGACAAGTCATGCAAAACATTATTGTGAGAGGGTATAAAAAAAATAACACTAATGCTGATGTCCAAATTTTGTAACCTGTAAAAAGTTTTGCTCTAAATGCATTTTTTGTCTGAAGCAGATTCTTTTTCCACCGTGTCAAACCTTGTGTGCTTTCAGCAACCACCAGAGCCATAACCATGCACTTCAAATAAAACCACTTTTTAACAGTTTCCTGTTAAGCCTCCTGCGGGCATGTATATCTGCTTTTCGGGTATGTTCGGGCATGATCATTCCATTGTTATCATGATCCATTCAAATCTGTTAAACTACATTTAAATGCCTATCTGACAAGAATCACTTATTATAACAATACAGTTGCATGGAACTGCAAAATTTTGGCCCAGATATGCTTTGCTTAGATAGCGAGACAGGTTAACCGCAGGCTGTGATGGAAACAGTTTGACTGACGCAGTGCATTTTTGGTGTTTCGTAATCTTTCTTAAGACCATGCAAAGCAGGAGATTTGCTCCCCTTTTTGCCAACCTTCGACGACGACACAGGCTTGAAAGATTATTCCCCAGTTGCAACATGATTAAAAGTGCCCTGTACCATGTGCAGTATTAGCAGGGAGTTACAAGTTCGCTGTAATTGCTAGTGAGCTGACGTGGATGCACTGAAAAACAGAGAAGACAGACGTGATCTACTTCAGAAAGTGTTACAGGTTCTCCTTGTTTTTCATTTTAATTTACATCTTAATGGTGCGTATCACACATCAATTCTAGCGGTGCCAGATTATTACTGTAGCAGGACTGCATTAATTTCACTGAACAGTGGACGCTATATAAGCATCATCATGTCTGCGGTTACTCTCTCAGTACAAAAGCATGCACATTAGATTCATTAGAGATTCTAACTGGCCTCTAGGTGTGAGTGAATGGTGGTTGTTCTGCATGGACTGGTGACCTCTACAGTTATATTCCTGCTTCTCCCCTGGCGACTGATGGGACAGACTCCAGCACCCCTCAGTTATCCTGATGAGGAACTACGGCTGGAACTGTTTCCCACGGAAACATTAATACAGGCTCTTGAACTGGCGCATAATTAACTGTAATCTGTTGAGTTATTGTCAAGTAAGAGTAATGTTGCATAGCAATGGTTGCTTTCTAGCAATTCATTGTTTAATCAGAAAGCAGAGTTTCATCTTGTGATCTTGTGATTTGTTTATTGAAAGCAGCCTCATGTGTCATGACTATTGTACTGTACATCATAAGAGGTCCAGCTACGTGCACATATGTGCTCTCTTTTAATCCATTTAATCCCCCATTTACTTTAAGTGTCCCTGCAATGATTTGTGCCACATTGTGTCTGACATAAAGGTCCACTGAATAATAACAATCAAGAATTCAAATTTCAATTTTTCAAATTCAACTTTATTTATATAGCAGCTGTTACAGTCTAGATTGTTTGCAGGTGCTACACAGAAACTTAGAGCCTGGCCCCTGAGGAAGCAAAGTGGCAAAGAAAAAAAAGGAAGAAACCTTTTAACAGGAAGACCATGTTCACATGGGGGGCATCATACTGATGGTTAGAGGAGGAGGACGAGGGGGAGGACAGAAAGAAGAGAGAAACAGACACATACATACAAATTCATTAGTCATGGTTTATGCAAAAGTTTGGCCTCTTCTAGTCAACAGTTATTACACCAAACAAACCTAAATGCCTCCCATGGTGGCATCAGAAGTGTATTTGCACGTGTGCGTCTCCTCCATACTTTGCCCGAGGAGATGCAGCAGCTCAAGAAGGAGCTGCTGCAGTATCGCGCTCACTCGTGCTGCACGGGGCTGAAAGCGGGTCTTTGACTTGCCTGATAGTTTTTGACAGCTTGTTCTCATTCCCAGTGGATCAATGGAGCTCAATGCTCTTCATTAGAAACATCAATGCACCGCACATTCCCACAGCCTCAGCGACAGCCCAGTGAGTCCATCCAGAGTCCATCCAGAGTGAGGCTTTATTTTCTGATTCTCTACTGTTGTTAGTGCTTCGTGTTCCATATTTCAGAAATATAGTGTATAAAATTTGTCATAATTTCAACATTAGCAGCAGGTATTACTAAAATATCAGTTATTTATAGTGATTTTAACAAGTCACCATGTTGCCATGCACACATAAAGTGACATTTTTTTATAGCCCAACAAGTATGACTTTAATTTAATTTACAGCATCATCAACGGTTAAGCCATGAAAATCCTTAATCTTACATTTGCAAGATTTTCCTGTGCTGATTTTTACTATCAAGGCTGCTCGAGAAAGATGCAAAATCAAGCTTTGCTCCCACGAGGATGTAACACATTTCACATGCTTTGGGGTAGATTAATCCAGACTGGAGTGCTTTTTTCTTTTTTTAAGTTTGCCTCCCTGCCTCTTAGTTGATATAAATTGCTGCAAATCTTTAATGTTGCTCTAGGCCTCGTGGCAGGTCCTCTGGCCAGTTTTCTTCTGACCTATGCTTGAATTTGATGTCTTGATGCTGTATTTCCACATGTTTTCTCAACTGGTCAGTCTTATCCAAAGCTTTGAAAAATTTTGCCGATATACTCTTTTGATAAGTAATATTTTGAGAATGGAATCCCCCCTCCATGTGTGATTTCTGTGTATTTTGTGATTCATCCAAATTGTGTTCTTTAGCAAAAGAGAAGAGACTTTGTGCGCAACACAACCAGAAATTCCTGTAATTTAATTGCAGCCTATGATTCGTGTACTGGAACAATGAGTAATGTTGTCTTTCCTATACATAAGACAAGCTACTTATTGGGGAAAAAAGGTCATTTGACATAAGCTGATTTCTGTGGCAAAAACAAGCTTATTGCGATTTTACGGGAAGTATTGTAGGAGCAGTGTATTTTTCACCTTTTGTGCACTAGCTAATTAAAAATTTGATGTATGAATTAATTCTTGCAAGTACTGGGAGTGGGCCTGGAGCAATCTCGCAATATTTTGCCAAACTGGTCTGCCTGGTTTCCTGTTTGTATTGAATTGGGCAAAATTAGAACTTGAACATTAAAAGTGAAGGAGTGAAGTTTGTTATTTGTCGATGCGCGCTGCGGGGCTTATTCTAAACACCAGTGTTGCGTCAGGAAAAGACTTGAAATTATGGCATCATGTGAAACGATGTTATGCACAAAATATGACAAATAATAGACTTCAGAAGGGGAGCTTCAAATGGCAACCAGTCGCAGATTGTTGTCATGACGAGAGGAGAGCGCACGAGCCAATGAACCAGTAGCTGCTGCACAGCCATCATCTGTAGTCTGATTGGCTCTGTGCTGATTTCTCGATCTAATAAATGGTTGAAGTCAAATCCACCTGTTAATTTTTGTACGGTGTGACACACATGCACGCACGCACACACACACACCCACGCACACACACATACACATAAGGGCTGCCAGCCGTCACACTGGCAAAGACTGTGTCAGAGTCTTTCTCTCGTCTGATCATCAATAATGCATGGCTTTGGGAGGATGAAAGGCTGTTTTGGCTTAAGGCATGATTCTCATATGGAGAGACATCAGCAGTCGCAGTTTTAACTGTACATTCATATACAAAGTGAGTGTTTCTTCACATGTCTACTCCCAACTGATCATCAGGCATCAAGTGTGATCTGATTTGGAGAAAAGGGTTTGAAAAGTAACTAAGAGACTTATTTATTCGGAGTGTGGATTCTTGTAAGTTGGTGAGAAAATTCGGACCTAAACCAGTAATATTGAATCCACACATGTCAATTGTGTGGATTGCTTCATGAAGGTTGGCATAGAATCTACCTAGTAACTAGGTAGACAACCTAGTAATACATTGAAAGGAATTATTATGACTATCAGAGATTTGATTTGATTTTGCTGTTGTTTTCCATCTATCATATGGATTCAGTATTTCATCCCAGTAAGCCTGATTTCAGCTGACTCAAACTTTTAATGAGTTCAGATAATCCTGTCTGCCTCACACACAATAAAATCATTGGTCCTGGTGAATTTAACTCATTTATACTCCCGTTTTGTCACAAGTCCGGAATGTATTGTACCATATGGTGAATTTCTAACAAAGCCTATGCATATATAGCCATTCATATGGAAATACAGCACAGTTTACGTGCAAATGTGCGTGTGGGTGTGTGTCTGCTTGTCATGTGCCCTGATGTGGGAGTGCACGCAAAAAAGCCTTTGAAGCTGCTCATTCTCTATCCTCCCCTTCCCCATGTATTAGCTTTCTTTGAAGACCATGTAGCCATTATTATTAAAGGCGCCCTCGTTCCACTTCAAACATATGCAATGAATATGGATAGAATTTAACGCCCAAAATTCCATCTGCACCCTGTTCGTGGATGTGCATGACATCATCATATTGCAGTTTGGACTCAATGACATATAATTGCAACAGTGCAGAGTATTACCTCCTAGTGGGAGCGAGGGGCTTGTTTTTTGCCACGATTTGTGGGCCTGTTGCAGCTTAAATTGATGCCTGACAATCGATCTAAATTTAGCGTGTGAATGAGATGTCAAGACCATCAAGTCATATGCATGCACAAGGAGGAAGCAGCTAAATGTAATTAGGGGAAAGCTGAATATCTCACACTAGTCGCACACTCAAACAGTCGAAGTCAGAGTGAAGGGTTTGACCACATGTTGGGAGATGATTGGCTGTAATGTACACAGTGTCCTCTGCTTTGTGTTCCCTCAGTCAGTTTGTGTATCCGCTTGGATTTGTGACATTCACTGGCGCTGTTGATCAGTCAGCTCTGTACATGGATCAATCGCCCAGTCAATAAACTGGGCTGCTGGTTGCTTTCGTTTAGTTGGCTCACATGTCCTTCGACGCAGTTTCTACGGTTTAAATATGCTTAATTCGTGTCCGTGTGTAACAGCCAGCTGATGCTCCTGCTCTCTGCCAGTTTCGCTGCTTTTATCTCCCAGGCAAAATGCTGGATAAATGTGGAAACGCAGGGTTGACGGGGGTTCAGTAAGTGGAGGGAGGATCACTCTGCTGCTCAGGATTAAGTGAGTGTGCATGAGAGAGAAAGCAAGAGATATTTTCTGCAGAAGGGAGTTGCTAGCTAGTGCTGCTTTTCATAGTTTGCCCCACCTTTTCATTATTTCCTCTCTAGCTGTCAAGCTGGTGACAGTTAAAAGAACTTTCTTGTATACTCCTTTTTTCTCTTTCTTTTTTTGCTTGGTTTTAGGTTGATCTAAGGGATGCACACATGTAGCCAAGAGGAAAGCGAGTGGCTGACCTTGCTGACATACATTAGAGACACTCTGACTTCAGGACCAGGTGAGTTGCCATGTTCTCATTGCTTTTGTATGCGTGCACAAATTGTTCAGTCTAACTTGCAGGCACATACAGTCTGAGCGAGTATACGCTCCCAGCACAGGCAAACAGAAGGAAAAGTTTGCTCTGCAACTTAATAAAACATTTTCAGTGGTTGTTTTACGTTGCTTGTTTCTTCTGTTATTTCTGCATTCTCCTCATTGATACTAGTATGGAGCCTCATTGCCTTTCATCAGCCGAGACAGGGTTCCCGTGCACACCATATGGGCCTCTGTGTATGTTGTATGAAGCCAAAGCCCTCTCCACTACCATCTGACTTAAAAAGGGAAACACAGACTGGCCTCATTTTCTCTTTAGTGCTGTTGGAACCTATGATCACAAACTATTATCCACAAATTCAGTTTTCTTATGCACACAAGCTAATGACTGTTAAGTGATGCTTTTTTTGAATTAGCCTACATTAACCAGTATTTATGCACGGTTGCAGGTGACATTGCATGCAACACAGTAAGGCTTGTTGTGCCTGTGTTTGCTGAAAAAAATGAACTCAGAAGAGTCTAATGCTATTGAGCTAGAAGAAGCCCTGCAGCATCTGAGCAATCACTTGTCACATGTGTACTATATACAGCAGGAGAGAAGTTGCTGGAAAAACATGAAAAGGGACCATTAGATTTTTTGTTAGCCTCTGCCTGACACTTCACTACTAAGTTTGACATTTTTGTAAAGCCCGTTAAAAGGCTGCTTTAAAAACATTTGCAAGTCGTCGCTTAAGTGACAAAAGGGTTTCATGCTAGGAAAGCAAATAGTGAGGTAGAGAGGATATGACCCAAACTGTGGTTCAACCTACATGTGTATACGCAGTTTCCTGTTTGCTTTTTAGCTCTCTGTATGGCCACCAAAGTTGTGGGTGCTCAGAGAAATCATAAGATGGTCTATTATATTCTACCTCCTTGCACTCTTCAGCCAAACCACCCAAAGAAGAAAGGCAGCGATGGAGCCGCGGTGCTAGTAGAGCATTTGTTCCTGGCTAGTATCCAGTTCAGCTCTGAATACCTTCTTGTGTGGAGAGTATTTAATCACGTTGGTCCTTACAGTGTTCGATATTTGCCCTACATCCTTTGCAAATCCCACATATTTACGCATTACTGGTCCTTATATAAATTCTACAGGCTTATGTTGGTGTTTGGTGCCAGATTGGCTTCAATGTTGCAATATTGAGCTTCAATATTGAGCCTGTGTTCATATGATGGGACTTAAATACTCATGTAATGTAAAAATCATGTAATGTATGTGAAGTATTCCTTGACTTGAATCTTAGTTTGTAGTCCATATTTGAGACTATTCATGGGATGATACGATACGATAATGATGCACTGGTTTCATATTTAGGGAGCGGCCATGTCGCTGTCAGGACTGTCAGCTACTGTTATTCGTCAGGCCACCCATATGTTGGTACCAGGGGGATTTTACTCTAATTCTGGTGGAGGTCACAGCTTCACAGTAGGATTATAAAAGTCCAGCTTGCTAACCCTAAACCTTTCGTGGCTTTCATGTGGTACACAGCTCTATCCAACCTTCGTGTGCATTCTATTGTTTATGATCTTTTCACTCTCTATATTTATTTAATAAATGTTCTGTGGTTTGCCTTTTGACATCAGGTCATGCCATCCCAGCTTCTGTACATGCTAAGTTGTACGAAGAATAGCAAACGTCTATTTGTCTTTTAAGAACCATCGGCCCAGCTGTGACTGTGTTTGTAATGTTGTTGTCAGTTAACGAAGGTGGGGGTGGGCTCGTGATAGTGGAAGGGTCTCATCGCAGAAACTTCGATGTTCTCTTATGTAAACGGGTCTCTTAGGGTCTTGCCTGCCTGCAGCAGGGGTTTAGCTTGAGGGTGAAGGCTCAGGTGGAGAGATGGAGTCAGATGCTATTTTGGGTACGCAGCTCTCTCAAACACGAGTTATTCACTAGCACGTGTCTCTCGGTTCTGGGAGGATGAAAGCACAGGCGAAAAGTGTTGTATAAATAGCTGCAGTGACGTTTTTGCTTCATTCATATCTGTTAGTGGGAACAACAACCATCTATGTACCTACCTCCATTAATCTCCACTGTCATAAGGATAAAACAGTGGTTTAACAATAGTATGTAAGCAATGAGGCAATCAACCAAGAACACAGCCAAGATCAGAAGTGCACACACTTCTGTGACCACTGCCATTGTTCTCTGACAGCTAATCTCTCGTCGTCTTATTACCTCTGTGTAGATCATGGCACCAGCCTGCCACCTGCCTCACCTTCCCTCTGCTAACTCCGCCAGTATCACCAGTGTCCACCATCAGCTCACTCCCTGCAAATCTTGCTGAACTGGACTGTTTGAAGTCATGCTTTCAGGGTCCTGGCGGCGCTCTGTGGGGCACCAGCAGCCAACTGCAGCTCCCGCAGAGTCCTCCAGAGGGATTGCAGTTTGCAGGGTCCCCAGCCGCACGGTAGTCTTGGAGGCCCAGTATGACTACAACTACAGGGGGAATGACGGACGGCAGGTCTGCATCAGAGAGGGCGAGCGGTTTATTCTCCTGAAAAAGACCAATGCTGACTGGTGGCAGGTGAGATCAAAATGTATCCTTTGTTTCCATTGCATATAAGGCATTTTACATCTTAGATCGTCAATCAAGTCATCAAACCTTTTTTTATTTTAATAAAAGAGTTGTCAGACTAAATAAACAGTAACTCACATATCCTTTAAGCAGCACCAGAAGCGTCATCATAACCACACATCATTTAATAACATTTGAAACTGAAAACTGTTGACAGGTGCGAAGGATTGGCGCAGCCAGCAAAGCAAAGCCATTGTATGTTCCTGCAACATATGTGACAGAGGTGCCCATAGCACCCATACCCTCGCCAAAGCGCCTGGCCATGTCTGCCTCGCTGAACTCCAATCTCAGGATACTGCCAAGATTCTCACTCTCTCCCAGCCCAACGACCACTTGCAACCAACAGCATCAAGGTAAAGTGTTTCTGCTTCATAAATATGTATACATTTGGAACAAATCTTAAATGTACACAATGCTGTTATGGAAACAATTGGAATAAATGAGTTTTTGATCTATTTTACTTTCCTTTTTTAGTGAACAAATTCATTTATCGCTCCATGGAAAACCTTAACTCCAGCAGTGCCTTCCCTGACCACACCAACACAGGTGGAGCCTGCTTGCAGACACTGCCCCTCTCTGGATTTACTTTCACGTCCAACTCTTCCAGTTCCCCCTCCGGTCACCTCACTGTCCCTGGGTCAGCTGCAGCCTTCACTTCTCAAACAGTACCGCGGAACCCCAGGGTGGTCCCCATGATCACTCGGAGCCAGAGCTCCAGCAACCTCCCCGAAAACGTGATGGAGAACCTGTACGACGAGGTGGGCGGTGGCTTTGGCAGTCACGTCATCCACAGGATGCCCAAGAAGTCGTGTAGCCAGTGGGACATGCTGGGAACGTCCGGGAAGAACAATCATCTGCAGGTAGGAAGAGGCCTACAGTTTAAACAGATAGTAGTTACACTCTGGTCCACCAGGGGGTGCCGTCGCTGCTGTAGTTGTTAAAGGGCAGATTAGATTTACAGACAAAATTAGACCTTAGACCTTTTGAATTTGTGGTAAATGGTCCCAAACACATTTGTTGAGCATTTGTGCATGAATGAGGTTTCCTTTTAACCTAATGTGCATTTTTTTTTGGAGTGTAGGGTGAAATAAGGTGACTATGTTTATCAAACAGTTGTAAGATTAACTATATTTTCCTAAAATTGTGTTGTAGAATTAGAATTTTAAAAATACTGTACTGGTTATCAGCATCTCAGTCATAGCGGAAGTTGTATTTAATCTGTACTCGACCTTAATAATCCTTCTAGAGCAGCAATCAAGTTCACATTGTCATGACGTCAAGGCGCCTCCTTATTACATCAGAGGGGATTACACGAGTGAAATGAGAAAAAGGATAGATCAGCTGAAGGAAACTCCCACCCAGATTCTTCCAAAGGAGTTTTGCACCATTTGAGCAGGGGTTATTTTTGACATTGGCAGGCTGTGATAAAAATGATGAAAATGACTGCCCCTCTCCTCGCCCCCTCTCCCTGTTCAACCCTTTAATGCCAGTAAGAAGGATTATTACAGTCAGATTTAGGTCATAACTCTCCATGTTTTATTGCAGAAAACACATCCATTTACTTTTAATATCCAGTTTGATGAAGAATTTTGAAATAAATCATTATATTCTCTGGTAAACCTTTATATATCTGTAAAATAAAGCAGATCAGATTTTTACTCTAATACTGATGCTTTTGAGTGTGTGTGTGTGTGTGTGTGTATGTGTGTGTGTGTGTGTGTGTGTGTGTGGTTATCGTAACTTTAAAGGACTATTTGGGGGTTAAGTCTTGATTTTGAGGTCAAGGTTAGAATTAGGTTTACGCTATGGTTAAAGACATTAGAATAGTAATGTTAATGTTAGATAGACAGTTAGTAAACAAAATGATTAAGGAATCAGTGCTGCCCCTGGAGTATATAATACCATCCATACATACATCCATCCATCCATCCATCCATCCATCTATCTATCTATCCATCCATCCATCTTCTTCCGCTTATCCGGGGTCGGGTCGCGGGGGCAGCAGCCTAAGCAGGGAAGCCCAGACTTCCCTCTCCCCAGCTACTTCGTCCAGCTCTTCCGGGGGGATCCCGAGGCGCTCCCAGGCCAGCCGAGAGACATAGTCCCTCCAGCGTGTCCTGGGTCTTCCCGGGGGCCTCCTACCGGAGGGACGTGCCCTGAACACCTCACCAGGGAGGCGTCCGGGAGGCATCCTCACTAGGTGCCCGAGCCACCTCATCTGACTCCTCTCAATGCGGAGGAGCAGCGGCTCTACTCCGAGCTCCTCCCGGATGGCAGAGCTTCTCACCCTATCTCTAAGGGAGAGCCCAGCCACCCTGCGGAGGAAACTCATTTCGGCCGCTTGTACCCGCGATCTCGTTCTTTCGGTCACTACCCACCATCTATCTAACCATCCATTAACCACACATTCTTAATTAGGTTGATTGAGGTATGAGATGGGAAAAAGGCTTGGACAAATTACCAGTTCATCATATCACACACACACACACACACACACACACACACACACATGCACACACACACACACGCCCTTCCCTCACACCTAGAGGCACTTTCACTTTCAACCGAGTGTTGTCAGCCTGTGGGAAGAATGAAAGGACATTCAAGGGCATGAGGAACGGTGGTGTGTAAAACTGATAAAAAAATAAATCTGCTGGTGAATATAAAAACAAACGGCAACACTCGTTTATGTGCAAACACACGCACACACACACACACATTCACATTCATGTTCTGAACCTGCCATGTGTTACACAACAGGGATCGGCTAGCTAGTCAGTCAGACAGTTCATGAATCGTGTCTCTTTTTCGTTTTCATGGAAGGATGATTTTGCCTGCATATCTTCTCAGTTAATTTCATTTTATATGATGCATGAAGCTACAGCTTTAGAATTCGCTGACTGATTGATTGATTCAAAGCATTTCAATAAGCTCTATTTTAATCTAGAGCCCGACTTGTTATTCTGTTGTGAAAAATTGGATTTATTTGTTTGTCCATAAATTGGTTTATGAAGGAACACATAAGTCATGAGTAATAAAGTGTTTTCTGTACTAATACAACTAACAAACACACCTAGTGCCATTCATTTGTTACCCTTTTTTTCCATTGAGCTGTTTCAGGGGCTCATTGATGCGTGTTCATGTCTCATTTGTCCCTCCATCCACTTTAAAAGGTCCCGACGGAGTCGTATCTGTCCCAGCTCTCCTGGCAGGATTCCCCTCTCTACACCGAGATGCAGCAGGAGAAGCGTCAGTCTCAGTCTCAGCTGGAGCCTCCAAGCCCCGCTCCGGGTCAACAGCCCGTTCAGGTCCTGGAGCTGTGGGAGCAGTACTTGGACCCGTCCACAGGAAGAAGCTTTTATGTCAACAGCATCACCAAGGAGAGGTCATGGAAACCCCCTCGACGTGCCCGTGGACGCAACGCCACCAAGGTATCACAGACAGGTTTCACCAATTTCCCTGAATTTCTCTGGGCTTTTATAAGCTCCCATATTTACACAGCATCAGCACTTAAGATGACCTTTATTGTTAGAAACTCATATTTGATAATACATTCTCATATCAGCTGATTTTTATACATCACTGTTAATTGTTATTGTTTCCATTTAGTCACAAGTTAGTTGCCTTATAACAACCAGACAGACAGCAGACAGACAGCAGCTTAGTGACTTTGTGTTACTACTTTGGATTAAGGTGCAAATGCAAGTCAGGGACAGCATCACCTTGTGTTGAAACTTTCTGAATCCATGTGGGTTTAACAACAGTGGATACATGTTGTCTGCAGCAGGGCAGTCCAGTAGAAAAACAGACGTCCCCCAGAGAAACCAACCATCTGTCGCTACCACTTCCTGAAGCAGGGAATGGAACCACGCACAGGGTGAGATCCTTTTGCTCTTCATTCTGGATGCACACATTCAGAATATCACTCATCCAGCTTTGGTGTGAGCGTTGAGATTTCGCTATAGTGTGCTATACTGGAGGTCATGCTTTTGTTTATGCTGCCTATTGGCTTTTAGTCACATTGAAGTGGGTAAATTTAACACTAATCACTGCCTTTGATTTTTGTATATTTGATAGTTTTATTTGCCTTCTGAATGCCCACAGCTTTCAGCCGTACAGTTTTCTATGATTCTTTTGCTGCTGAAAGGAATTTGAACGTGTGCCTGTGAGTCCCTGGTTAGAGTGGTATGATGGTCTTTCCTTACAGAATAGCAGATATACTCCATATAATATAACCAGATGTTCTGTTGTGTGGTGTGAATTATTGAAACTAAAATTAAGGGTTTCTATGTGATGCTGTTGTGCAGACAGCTGTGCTGTAAGAAGCAGCAGAAAACAACTGCGGGACAAAAACATGCTCATATCTAAATAGGTGAATTATTGTTGTGTGCTTTTAATCCAGGACTGTGTTCCAGATTGGGGCAGGGTCCAAATCAAAAAGGGGATTGTGCTCTCTTTGTTGGTTAGATTCTTACGAACTGACTCGCTGCCATATTTCTTTATGTATTAACAACTTCCCTGCACATGCTGTCTCTCAAAAGTTTTTTTGGTTGGTTAATCTTTAGGGAATAACAAGTTAATGCCTCTCGGTCTGATTCAGATGAGCGGAAGTCATTAGAGCCGTGGAGTGAGACAAAGACAGACTCTTAAACTGCAAGCGCTGCTAAATTTAAACCACTCCCTAAAATGTATCAGCAGCTTTGCTGACCGTACAGATGCTGCTGCAATCAAAATCCTCCTTGTTCACGAGCGCCTCGGCTTTTTTTTTCAAATCCGCTCTGCTTCCGACTGACGCTGAGCCGTCTGGGGGACGGACAGCGATGTCCTCTCTGGACAGCATCACGCCGCTTCAGTCCGGAGCATCGGAGATGATCATTCTGCATCTCTGGACTGCATTGCCTCAATGTTGCATCAGTGTTTCAGATTTAATGTTGCTCATCAAAAAAGAGAACAGGATCAAAGCAACTACACCTGCTCGTCAGTGGGAGATGCGTCACCAGCTATAGATATACTGTATAATACCTTCTGGGTGCATCTGATATAATGAGCCAGGTGTTGAGGACCTGTTACAGTGTTTGCTCACAGCGCAGTTGACACCCTCTTATTTAGTGCAAATAAAAACAAAACTCACACCATTGAAATTCGTTTCTGCTTTCTGTGACCTCATGCGTGAACATTAGTTGCAAATGACTAATTCAAGTTATATACGTACTTGTTTTTGCACTCATACCTGTATTTTACTACATTTAAAATAAAAAAAAAAAATCACTCAAACTAATAATACGATCGTAGTGATGATTTCATCTTCAGTTTGCATGCAGTTTTCAGCATATTGATGGTCTTACAGTATGTGACGCTGTTACTTTTGCTTCCACGGTGTTTGCCGACAAATAATAAGCACGGTCGCGGTTCATGTGTCATTGTAAGTAAAATGGGGGTGGGATTACTTTCAGATGCTTTGACTTTATGGCACCGGCCAGCTTCCCTTTAGAAAGAGGAAGTTTGCGCGAGGTTGGAGAGATGACATTTTAATGGCTGTTAATAAAATATCTGACATGAAGCCACAGTCAGCAGAGGACTTAACAAAGACAGAAAAAGAAACAATGGATCTGGACTGCACAGCTGGCTGATATTGAGCATCAAAGCTGTAAGTTCAGTTTTTAACTTTCTTAACGTGCCTGTTAAAACGGCCTGGTTTTGCTTATTATTATGCATTTATTTGATTTTCATTGTGAGAGTCGATCCAACAGCTACACAACTAAGCACGTACTGTGTAACGTGCATGACAGCCATGGTACTTGTGTATGTCTGGATGTACCTCTGTGGTCTGCCAATGAGCATTGAAGCTTTTGCGGTGAAGTTAGTGCGGCGTGGCCTTGTGTGTTCGCCTTGCGGCTGATCTCAACTGAACACACGTATGCATCCTGTTTTGTTTTTTTTCTTTAAATGTTTTTTGTAAAACTGCTGCTGTTCTTCACAGAAAGCTGGGAAGAACTGTTAAAAAAGAATGTTTGTTAATAGATGCAGGTCAGTTACTTACTGTGCAAAGGCTTATGGTCAGTTTTGAAATATAACTAGTCATCGTTTTTCCGGTGTCTTTGTTTTTTCCTCTTTCTTTCTTTTTAGCTTTCATCTGATTTCCTGTTTAGAAGTTGTCAAAGGACCAATGGTGGCTGCATGAACCAGGTAACATTTTACCTGCTTTCATTGTTTCCTCAACAGTTTACTTTTCTAAATGAACATTATGTCATTTTATTCTGGAAACATAGCTTACAATAATATCTTGACACCTTTGCAGCCATTACATGCATGTAAATATGTTTATTCTTTTGAGGTGACATTACTTTTCTTTCTATTTGTGTTCCCATTCTTGTCTGGAAAGATAATCCTGTATTTTACAAGTGCTTATAGGGCTTTTCTTTTTTGGAAGAGGGAGCTTTCCTCATGAAAATCAATGAACTCAAGCCTTTCAGATTTGCAAAAGCTGCATTTTCACTGTATTATTGCAGAATATATTAAAGTAATGCCAGCTGTGCTCTTTAGATTCACAGAGATCAGCATTTATGCATATTAAAGTGGTGAAATAGCAACTCATGGTGTTAAAAGAAAGCCTGTTACCCAAGCAGTTGTCACTGCAACATATTGCATCACAACGAGGGTGTGGGTGCACATGGTTCAGCGCCTTTGTAAAGGCGTCCCCTCTCTCTGCAAAGCAGCAGACTTGGCTCTTATTGCTAATCCTCTTAGACAATGAACATGGGATGGATCTTAGCTATGACTGCAAAAACTAGGCTACAGGAGTCAGAAAAAGTACCTAATAATCATGTCAGGAAAATCCACAATTTACCAGTATTCCGACTCCCATTCTTGTTAATTGCAAAGTTATAAAGTAGGCGAACATAAAAAAAAAGATGGCATGCTTTATTTTCTCTTGCTTCTTTTCTTGCTGGTGTGTGATGTTAATTTTTTTGCTTGTTCACGGTTAAAGCTCAGTCATTTGCAGTTGTCTTTGTGCACATGATTGTTCTACTGTTTGCATTTCCCCCTCTGTTGTTGGTTTGTTCCACCTCCTACCATTCACATGCACGCCTCTCCTGTCACTCGCCATGAAGAGCATGCAGCGCGCCCTCTCCTCCGACACCCTGAACGTGGTGGCGCTGAGCGACACGGTTGCCCGCTGCCACAACTCTGATCCCCAGCATGATGTCCGGCAGCCCCTCAGTCATTCCCAGTCCATGTTCCTGCCTGAGAACGGCAAGGTACCGGCCCCCGGAGCACAGCTTTGCAGCAGACAGTCACAGAAAAAAAATGCATAAAATAAAAAAAAAAAACAAAAAACAAAACAAACAACAAATCAACATTCAGTCAGAACTTTTGGACACCATTTAATTCCACCTCCTGCCTTTTCAGCTGGTCGACCAGTGCAGAGATTACACCTGTAATGTGACCAACATTGTGGTGGAGCCGCCATCTCCTGAAAGCTCCCCAGACAGCGATGGCTGCACACCGGTGAGCAAACGCACCTCTTTTGGTATTGTAATAGTCAATATTCTTTTGATATTCCACATAAAGGCAGGCAACGCCAGCCCCTGCGTGGGCTCTCGTGGGCCAAGACTCCAACCGTATAGTTTGTGTGTTCTTTGCTTGTGTGAGAAGTAACTGCCTTCCATGCATCATCCATAACGGACAAGCTGAAATCCTTCAGCTGTCTCTGTTCTATAAACAAAGCTTAACTTCCATGAACAGCACTCAGAACTGTGCAACTTTGGGCAGCTTGCTATTTTTGGATGTGTCTAAGACGAGCTCGAATGATGCTGAGACTGTCAGTGCTGGGCTCTTGCTTGCTTTTATACTCTTGTCGTGTTCTGCCTGCGAGAGAGACAGTAGGTCTCTAAACTAACTTGACAGATCTGGGGGTTAAGATCTACTGTTGCTTTTTGATTTATTTCCATTTCACTTTGTGTGCTCTGATTGGCTGAAGGTGAACCACCCCTCACACATTCTCACCTGTGACCAGATGGCATTGTTGGTATTAATTCTCTTTTCTTAAACGGGGCCACGCCACAGTGGGAGATTTCAGAACAGCTCTCCCGCTGGTCTGATGCAACAGTCCCATTAAATGGGTTTGCTCAGGATGCTGCACATTACACAGAGGAAAAGCTTTCTGCCGCACATTTGTGCTGATGTTTGATGCTCTCCCATATGTTTATGGCAGCGCTGAGCGATAACATCAGCATGATCGGTATTTAAAGCCTATTTTTTTGTGCCGTGTCCTCAGGAGCTGGAAAAAGCCGGGCTGTTGAACAAGACAAAGATCGCAGAGGGAGGCCGGAAACTGAGGTGAGGCATCCCGCGGCTGCTCCTGTTGAAGATAAAAATGAGATTCCTTTTTTTAGGTGAGGTGAGGCAACTGCTGTCTGAGCAGCGTGCACATTTTTGTTAATTACAGGAAGAACTGGAGCCTGTCCTGGGTGGTTTTAGTCGGAAACAGCCTGGTTTTCTTTAAAGACCCTAAATCACAGACTCCATCCAGCTGGGTAAGAGTTCCCTGCTTTTTTAGTGACAGAATTATTCATATTTTAATTTAAGATTAACAGTCATTATTTCTGAATAAATATACTGTTATGTTCATGTGTTTATTGAAACCAGAAACCAGGAAACAGTCGCCCAGAGAGCAGTGTGGATTTAAGAGGCGCGCAGCTGAACTGGGCCAACGAGCTGTCCAGCAAAAAGAACGTTTTCAAGGTAGAGGGGTTGGACTTACGATAGCTTAACAACTGCATAAAGACATGCATAAACTCGAATATAATAAAATGCCTGTATTAGATAAAAGACACAAGATCTAAATACTCAGTTTTATTAATTACAACATGAATCCATGAATCTTTGAGTTGATACTGTAGAAGATAATATTTATTGAAATTATACTTATAAAAGAGAACAAGTCGAAGATTAAATAGCAAATGTGTAAAATTAAAAAAGAAACTTCTGGAAGATTTCAGGAGTCAGGAGCTCATCATGTACCCTAAAGGTTCTTCATATGTCTGTTGTAGCTGCGGACGGTGACGGGGAATGAGTTCCTGCTGCAGTCAGAGACGGAGTCACTGATCAGAGAATGGTTTAACACCATCCAGAGTGTCATCGACAGGCTGGTGAGAGACACACACACACACACACACCTACACACACACACACATTGCAGCCACTTTTAGCACCACTGTCAGAAATAAACAGGTGTAATGAAATAGAACAACTTTTTCATCCTGCCTCTGGCCCGGTGGCTGCTGGACGTGCCTCCAGCAGCCCTGGTGACCGTGATTACAGACAAAATGATGAAAGAGCACAGCAGTATTTCTAACAGGATAGTATAGAGCTCTGAATTTATAGAATTTTAGAGACAATTTTAAAGTTAGATCACCTTTAGTTATGGCATCATATCAATTTTCATCAAATATTTTCACCAAGTAGTATATAATGTTTTCCCTCTGTGCAGCTAACATAATTAGCATGATTTCCTTCGCTCTTGTAGGATCGTGAGAATCCGTTAGACAACGTCCTGCTATACTCTCTGAGGCGAGCAGGCAGCGTGGAGATGCTGGAGCACAGTGGAGATGAGGACGACAGGCAGACTTCACGTGAGTTGTCCTTCTCACCTCTCATCATGTCTTCTTCACCTCCCCTGGGACGAAACCACGTCACATAGCGTCACCCCTGCTCTTCCCCTCAGTTAACTTCTGTCGCTCCATCGTTTTCATCATTCATTTTCTCTAAACTTCCGCGCAGGCCTCTTACATCCCTCCATCTTCTCGTCTATCCTCTCATCCATCCAGCCCACTTATATTTTCACACATCCCCCGTGGCAAATTATCCCTCCGTCAGTCCTGTCTCACTTGCGCCGCCGCCCGGCCCTCCCGCTTTTCATTCTTACCACCATCCCAGTTCACCTCCTGTCCAGACCCATGGCTAAACACCCGATGCTGACCTCCTCCCCCTTTTTTCCCCGCACCCCCTCCCGTCCCTCTGCAGTCCCACGTTCGTCGTCAAATCTTGAGAACACGGAGAAGAAGCGGGTGAAGAGCCGGCTGAAGAAGCTGATCATGAAGAGGCCTCCTCTGCAGGCACTGCAGGAGAAGGGCCTCATTAAAGGTGAGAGCTGTTTTTAGTGCTGCACCCGTTAATGTGTTTGAAGGGCCGCGTTTTCTTCCTTTAGATGTTATCTTAATGGAAACCCAGTTTTACTGGACTTTTACTGGCAAGTATAAACACTTCGGATTTTCAAAAAGAATTGAAGCTGAGCTGCGATGGCTGTCAGGATATTTCAGCATTTATCCTGAGGTGCTCCCATGTCCCCAAGCGAATGTGCACCGCAATCCTCTTTGCCTCTTCAGTAAGAGTTTCCCCGAATTGATGCAGGTCTACACACACTGTCATGACAACTTGTATAAATCATCTCTTAAAAGGATGATGAAATGAGTAACTATTCTTTGGTCTACTTTTTTCCATAGTCTTGATTTAATTAGAGAGGAATATGTAATAATGAAAAAAAGCAACACAATGTTGTTGCAACACAATGCTTCTTCTTTCTCTATCTATAAAAGTAAAACTTGAAAGAAAAACAAATTCTAACCCAGTGGTGGATGTTATGCCATAATTTCTTCTTTTAACAGTGAAAAAGAGATATGAGCAGTTTTACCCGGACTGGTAAATCCGTTATCCCCCACAAGGGGGCGAACTTTGCTTTTTTTGCGTATTTCAAAGCCGTAGCAAATCATTGTTTATGGTTTTATAAAAGCAGCAGCATTTAAATTACAAAGAGCCAGAAACATGAAAATGATTTTATGCGTTATGAAATGTAATGCTCTTTCCACAGATTGATCACTGGAAAGGATGTGACATCTGAAAACAGATACTGGAAATCCTTATTATGACTCAGAAGAAAAATATAGGCTGGATTTCATTTTATGTGATATTGATAGTTTTTGGTGGTTTGTTTGTTTTTTACTACTTGTGATCCTGCATAAAGATTACAAATGACAGGTAAAAAAGTAATACACATATATACAAGTCATATATGGAACAAATATAGAACGAAAAAATCAACTGTACAAATGATCTATAGAAAATATATTAAACAAAAGATGACCCATGAGTGATATATTTTAATTGTTCATCACAGTCTTCAGAGGAATAGGCCCCCTTTAATTTAAATGTAGTACAGTACAGTTGGCTGTTGCATCATCAAACTTCCAACTCTGCTGAGAGTTGAAGGTTTTCTTCCATAATAAACATGAACATCGCACAGATTATTGTGAGTTTGTTGCTCTTACATCAATTGTTAGCACGAAAAAAACTTGAACCAACATGAAGAGTGTGTGTGTGTGTGTGTGTGTGTGTGTGTGTATACTCCTGTCATCACCCTTCAGATCAGGTGTTTGGCTGTCGCCTGGAGATGCTCTGTGAGAGAGAGAGGAGCACCGTCCCTCGCTTCGTCAGACTCTGTACCGAGGCCGTGGAGAAGAGAGGTAGAGCAAACACACACACACACACACACACACACACACACACACGACAACCTGATTCAGTGGCTTGTCAAAACAATGTAATGAAATTCTTTCTGCCGGCAGCAAACAGAGATCTAAACGAAAGAAAATTGACTTGTTTCGGCTGTTTAGAAGCAATACTGCCAATAAATATTTAATACACACACAAAAATCTTTGGAGCAGAAGAGCTGGTATAAATTAAACATTTGTCGTGAGGTTGTCAGAGACTGAGATAAATCAGGGAGGAAAATCTTTAAAATAAGAGAAAAAGAGACAAGAGAAAAAAATATTTGATAGTTAATGAGCATATTTTCACAGTAATTATGTAACTATATTTTGATGAGTAAATCAACTTAAAGCTGTATACATTTTTTACATGACTGACCTCATACTAAAAATATGGACTTAACACAATAGTGTGACAGCAAAATCAAGAAAATAAAGTATAGAGTATAGCACCATGCATAGATGTACATGCACATCTTATTAATGACGGCCATGTTTTAACACCAGTCAGCATTTTCTTTTTACTTCAGTGCCTGCAGGCTGTCACTAATCAATCCTTCCCTTAAATCAGCTTCAACTTAAAAAAGCAACAGGAAAGAAGCAAAAACTCAGTGTCATCATCATAACACAAAATGTTTGGAGGAAGTTGAATGTTGCCACCAGGCCCGATGTGATCCTCCACGACTAACGGGTGCAATTAAACAAGCGTCCTGGGTACGCTCAATTATTAATGTGTAAAAGACGAAAACAGCGATATCTGCTCTGGCTGCCTCTGAATGAGGGTCTGAAAGCCGACATTAGGTAGATCCCCTGACAGCCCAGAGGAGCTGGAACCGGCTCTGTGTGTTGCAGGACTGGACAGTGACGGCATCTACAGGGTCTCCGGGAACCTGGCCGTGATCCAGAAGCTACGCTTCCTAGTGAACCACGGTAAGGATGGAGGACAGGTGGGAATCTCTCTATTGTCACAGTCAGATACTATTAATATCCTTCTCGTCTTCAGTCAAGAGAAATGTCATCCGATAGCTCTTTCTCAGCTGCATATGATACCTGAGTTACCACAAAGGCCCCAAACCTCTAAATATCCCACAAAACGTCTGTTTTTGCAGAGCGGGCGGTGACAACTGACGGCCGATACATGTTCCCAGCAGAGTTGGTGCAAGGTAGAATCTCAGTCCAGGACCGCTTTAAGTGTTAATCTTTGACCTGCCTGCTTGAATTAATGCAGCAGAAACTTGGAACCGCCCGCACACACGTGTCGTGCACTTCTGGCGGCCGTGCTGCGGCTGGCTTGGCGTCTGTGCGTCCCCTCGGCTTTTGCTCCTTATGTTTTCTGATGTAATAACGCGCAGCAGGTTGTGTAGCGAGCGTTAGCACGGTCCGCAGGTGCCACCAAGTGGAGGAAATGGAGCATAGGCTCCTCCTAAACCCACAGCTTCTGCCTGCTCTTCCTGCCACCGAGCGTCTGTGTCTCTGAGCTGCAGCCACCAGCCTCCATGTTACACCTTCACACTCGCTTCTGTTCATTTTTAACACTGTGTGTTCTGTCTGTTTCTGGAATAATAGGAGACCTAATAGGAGACATACAGTCCTATAGAAACACAGTTATAATAATTGCCGTTGATATAAATTATATAATAAAATATTATAATACAATATTTTGAGTACAGGATATATATTTAATTTAAAAACTATTTCTCCATCTTCTTCCAAGTTTAGGAATCATGTTCACCTATTTATTCCATATTACTGAGAGTATATTGTATGGCTAAGTGTCACTGTAGTGTCTACTATAAGAAAAACTTTTTCTGCCCCTATTTTCTCTCACACTTTCTTCCCTTCACATCCTCTGTTTTCTTTCTTCACTCTTCTCATCATCTCTCTCTTGGTCTCTGTCCCTCTCTCGTACAGAGGAAAAGCTGAATTTGGACCAGAGCGACTGGGAGGACATTCATGTCATCACGGGAGCATTAAAACTTTTCTTCCGCGAGCTACCTGAGCCCCTGGTGCCGTTCGGCTTCTTCACTGACATCGTGGAGACAGTCAGTGAGTGAACGTCTTCATCCCCACCCAGACTGGTGGAGAGATAGAATGTGATTCCAATTTCCAGCTCTCTGCTGCTTCTGTCCTGTCATTAAACTAAAACCTCACCTCGCACTTTGTAAACGTGTCCAGATTTGATTCTGTAATCTTAGGACGAGCAAGAAGGAGAGGAGGGATGAAATGGAGCAAAGTCCCTGGGGAGTTTAAAGTGGCGACGCTGCCACCATGATACCCACACGGAAATCATTTGAAATCTCCACTCAATATTTAATCGCGCGTTTACTCGCTGATGTTGAGTCAAAACCAGCTTGGCTTGGTCGCAGACCTCCGCCCCTCCACTGCGTTTGGGCACGTTCACACTCTCTCAGCCTGTGGTAGATGTTGTTTCCTTTATTATAGAAATTATGCTAAGTTTACAACAGGTCTTTTTTTTTTCCCGCCCCAAAACACACACACACAAACACACACATATATATCGTGGGGGATGAACACTAAAAAGGGACGACGCTTCCAAAACAGGAAACAGAAGAATAATTACACACTGACAAAATTGCAATTTACTGTGTGTTGACGATTTACAGGACGACAAAACAACACAGTGTTTACTTTAGCCGCACTTTACTCAGATTCTTTGCTTATTTGAAAATGGGGTTATCATGCATATTTGAAAAATATGAGCCACAATGTAAAGGAAAACAAGATTACCATTAACCATTATTTCATTTTTTCTTACTTTGTGTTTCAGATGTGGCAATTTGTCATAAGAAAATTAGTCAGTTGGATGCTAATAAAATATAAAAACAAGTATTTGTTATTGATCTGACATGTCTGCTGGTTTGTTTTGCAGAGATGTCGGACTACATGGACAAAGTGGATCGTCTAAAGTGTCTGGTACTCAACATGCCTCCTCCGAACCACGACACATTGAAGTTCATGTGTCGCCATCTCAAACGGTAAGAAGGCGGCAATGAAACGTTAACCTCTGCTTCTTTTCTTTCTGCCTTAAAAGTTTCGTAATCCTCCACAGAAAATCAAACCTATCCAAGTTAAAAAAAAAAATACCACAAGGGGGGGCTGTTCCTCTCATCAACATCAGGAATCTGCCAGGGATTCTTTGGCTCGCAGCGCGTACCAGGATCACACTGTTTAAGTTTGGGTCCCTGTGAAGATGAAAGGGCTGGATGAAGATGAATGTTCTGTGAAACCAGTTCCTTTTACTGTACAGTACATAAAATGTGTTTTTTTTCCTCTGTTCTTTTTTACTGCCTATGGTTTTTCCTTTCACTACAGGGGTGAGCGTTCGTGTTCTGAGGACAGTGTTTGTGCCAGGGTGGGGTGGGCCCTTCAAATTTATCACTGTATGTCTTTCTCTTGTTTTGTCTTTGCTGACATTCATCTCCAGTCATTCATGTTCAGATTTAGTTAGTTCCTGCCCACTTGTTCATTCTTTTCTTTCTCTTCTTGATCTCTTCCTCACTTCTTCCTCATCGTTTTCTCTCTTTCTCAATGTTTTTCTGGATATATTCCTTCTTCCTCTTCCCTTGTCCTTGCCTCAAAGGTCCCATGGGAGCCTTGTGGTTTCTCTGCTGGAAGGCATACCAACACCACCGCTGCCACCACTGGAACCTCGCTCTGTTCTCCCCCGCTCTCTGTCTCTCTCTTTCTCTACCTTTTTTTATTTTTTTTCCTCATCTCTTTTTAATGTGGAAGTTTTGAGCAATTGCTGGCTGCGTCTGTGGTTTGGTGGGAATGGCATTTTTCGAAGAATGCCTCATGCTATGGCTTCGATCCATTCCCGAGTCTCCCTTCCATCGTACACACACGCTCTAACACACCAACATAGGTGGATATTGGAGATGGAATTTGGCACTTGCACGCACAAATCTGGATTGTAAAAATCCAAACGCTGCCCATGATCATACATGAAAAAGCAATATGCTGCTGGTGGACGAAAGTGCTTTTAGTCATGGCCCCGAGTTTGGTAGAATTATAAAGTTGTCACATGCTAACCGCAAGAGTAAAGCTGCACAGGCAGTTAGCAGTGCCCTTTATGCCCTTTATGCCTTATCCCAACCAGGAATTCAAACCAGATTTCCGTTTACAAACACGCTGGCATATCTGCGAGGTTAACATGCTGATTGTACATTAAGGCACCGTGTGTTATTTGTCATGTCTCTACCTCGAGTGCTGGGTCGTCTTGGGTGCAGACTCATGTACAAGTCTGGTGACCCCACAGGACGAGTTAATGGACGTTGGTGTGCAGCAAAACAATTCCAAATCCAGAATTTGCTAATTTTATTCACTGTTTAAGCTTTTCTTCTTTCTGTTAATGTCCTGTCTGTCTGCAGAGTGTTGGAGCATTCAGACGCCAACCGCATGACCACGCAGAACATCGGCATCGTGTTCGGACCGACTCTAATGCGCCCAGAGAGGGACAACGGTAACATGGCGGTCAACATGATTTACCAGAACCAAGCGGTGGAGCTCATCCTGCACGAATTTGATTACATCTTTGGGAAAAGAGGCCTGTCCTGATCTTGAATTGGGAAAAAAAATGCTCCTCCAGACAAGACTGAGGTACAAGCAGAGTGGCATTTGTCCTCCGGAGGACAAAGAGCTGCCAACAGCAACATATGACCACCGCATAAACTTCAAAAACTAACATTAGCTGCTTTAAATGTGCGCGACTGCAAATGTGTTGGTCCCAGGTGATTTTTTTGCAGCCTAAATGGACACCTCCAGGTCACATTTGCATGACCGTTTAGATTTTCAGATATTTAAGGAAACATAAAAAGCCATAAAGGTGTCAAATCTCCTCCATCTACTGTAGTTTTAAATAGTCTGTTATTTATGAATGACGGAAGGACATTTTTCCTCATTGTAGCACTGAAAAAAAAGTAGAACCATGTCACTGTGAAAGCACGTGCACCTCAGGGATGGGAACATCCCACCGCCAGCGGACAGTGTGTACTCTACGACATGCAAAGGAGGACAAATAAATGTGCCCGACCTTGACTTTTATTCTGTTTGAAGATGCTGTCCAACAGGAAACTGGAAAATAATAGCGTGAATTTGGTGATGGACAGATGTGCCAAGGCGGTAACAAATGTTCCTTTGTACCAAATACTGTAGATCTTTCGAGTGTGTGGACCTTTGAACTTCAGCCACTGTTTGCGTTCGTATTTTATCTTATATTTTATAGTGCATTCTCCTCTACTTTATGTTGAAATATGCATTTGTATATAGTGTGTGACATATGACCGTTGTCTGATAGTAGCACCTCAGTGACTGTGTGTGACCCAAACATGTAACTCAAACTGAACTCAAGCTAAACTGGCAGTGTGTCGTCATGGTATCACTTGGACCTGCTGACTCTTCTGCAATAAAAGACACAACAAAGATTTGTTTTCTTTTTTTGGAACCATGCATTATTATGTGTGGAGGTAGCTGAGTGTTGGAAACGTGGCGGGCGGAGGTATCCCCAGCGACCTTGCAAATACTGCTTTTAATAACACAAAAAAAGAGGAACTGGAATTGCATATGTTTTAAAAATATGGCTACTCTGCGCCCCCCCCAAAAAAGGGAAAAACCTCCTCGCTCTGCGGCTTTGGTAATTTTATATCAACTGTGGCTTTGGCTTAAGAACGAGAACAGGAAAAAGGGCACAAAGAATGAAGGGCGCAGTAAACTTTGTATTTTAGTTTTTATTGTGTTGTCATTAATGCGAAACCTGTGAGCGAGGTGGAGGGGCCGCTGGTCAGCTGAACCTCTAACATGTTGTTGGTCTCAAAGGTCGTACCTGGTTGACGACCTCTGCTAACAGGGAACTGCCTTTGTTGATCTGAACCAAAAGCATGTCTGCAGACAGCCATAACAATTTATTTGAGTATTTATCCTTCAGTCAGTGTTACTGTTCCCCTGTTGTCGTTTCTTTTGGGTTTTTTTTGGACAGATGTGTGTCCTGGAGCACACACCCGTACTTTACACTGTTTACATATATTCATTTATGAAGGGGAAGAACAACATAACATTTTCATTTACAGTATGTTTTACTGCTTTTTCTGTTATTAAATTTCTGTAAATCTGTTATATTTTACTTAGTGTGATGGTTCCAATTACACCCTAAAGAGATTTAATTTCTTTCTTTTTTCCTTTCTTACAAAGTCTGAAGTTTTGCTGTAGTAAATTGCATTGTTACCAGGACACGATAGACGTGACTGTATCACTGAGGGGGGAATTGTCCCATCATTATTGATCAGAATGAACACCTTATCTAACATGAAACTGAACTATGCTTGACGACCCCCCATTGCTTATGAAAGAGGTTGCAGCATGTTGCAAATGCTGATGCTGACGTTGCTGAATGACTCTGGAAACTCCTGCACACCACAAGTAGAAATGAAGGCTGTAGTCACCCTCTCCAAAAAAACAAAAAGACTTACATACATCATCATACCATTGTTGGAGGAAATCCTGCAGCCGCCGCTACCGCTGCTGCTGCTGCTGCTGCAACTATCTCTGACCTTCATCACACACCGTCTATATGTTCTGGTTACCGGTTACCAATAAACCTCAGAGCCGCTCAGCCATTGCAGGGTGCAGCCGCACATGCAGAAGTGCGTTTACAGGTACAAGGCCGCAATGAATCATCATGAAAATAAGGAAAGCCACAAACAAATCAGACTGACGCTCATCATGCTAGGCATCTAGATGCCATAACGAACTGAAACCGGCCTATGAGAATATTTTGTTGGACAAAACTAAATAATAAATTAACATTTGATCTCATGCTGCTTTTACCACCTCGAGGCTCCATCTAATTATTACTGACAGAAAGAAACAAGAATTTTTAGTTCGAAGAAAAAAATAATTAACATACAAGGTGACTAATTATGTACAATTTAATAATAAAAATCCACAGACATGCAAACAAACATAAAAAACCTTTTTACAAGTTGCATAGTAAGACACCAGTTTTTTTTGTCACTTTTTCAAGATTTGCCCATTTTGTCTTTTTCTCATTAAACTCACATTTCAGATCTAAATCAGGCCTGAGGAGCAATTAGCATGCCACATATGCATGAAGGTGGTGAATACACACCCAAGAAGTACCTTTGGTGCACGCTGATATGCATGATATGCATGAATGCTTCAAGCTTAGTTGCACCTCTGGAGCCACCATCTTATCTCATCACAACCAGGCTGTGTGGAATTACTCACAGTGTCTCCAGTGCAGCTGAGGTGCTTTTTACATTGAACAGGCAGAAACAAAAAGGAAGTTGACACACCCCGATTCTGGATTCCGGTGTGATCCACAACGGACATCGCAGACGTGTGCCATAGTGGGAAAAGAATCCTCAGAAGTTTAGTGGCTTTTTCATGCTTGTGGGAGAAAGTGCAAGCATAGGTCAAACTTCTTGATCTTTGGCTCATTACAAAACTGCCGGAAATGTAGAAACAATGAGAACAAGGCAGATGGTGGAAAAATGGTGAAGGCCACAGGTTTTTAAAGAAATAAATATGCAACTATCTTCCTCTTTTCACTACTTCCTCTCTTAACTGCTAAAAAAGAAACCTTGTGATTTCACAGCATTAATAACAATAAAGAAGAATAGCTGCATGTAAATGTCCTCATTTCCCGACAAAGACATAAAAAGTGGACCGGATAATAACGTGAAACAGTAAAAAATTTTGTCGATTAAATCATGGTTGTTTAATCTGTAATATTTTACCCCTATATGTTATTGCAGGAAGGTTTATTCATTGAGAAATGTTTATTTATTTATTTATTTTTATTTTTTTTTTGAGTTTGAAAAGAATGAACTGAATTCTGGTGAGTGTAAAAATGTAAAGGCGTGTTGTGTGCAACATAGCAACAAGCATTGGAGTAGCATATCTGCAATATGAAAATCACTCCAAATTGTTTATCTGTAAAAATATTTCTAAATTATTAAAAATAAACCTCAATGTATGGCTGTTTCCTAGGTTTTTTTTTTTTTTTTTTTACAAATCTGTGCTTTTTATAAGTTGAGAAATGCGCTAATACAGCTTTAAAAAAACAATATATATGAGAAAAAAGTACATATATGTACATATATATATATATATATACGTATGTGTGCATTGTTCCGGCTCATCTGTATGTTTTATTTCTAGTTAAATCACTTCTATCCAGACTCGCTTTACTTTTGTCCATGTCTCCGGTTAGCAACTCAGTCTCTCCATCTGAGAAATGTCTTTTTTCACCATCAATATGGTGTCCTTCATCATAACTGTTTCTCTCATGTTCTGACTCATTTCCCTCGGAAGGTGCCTCTCGGACCTGGCCTCCTCCCAGTTCCTTTACTGGACCTAGTGCTTCCTCCAGCTGTCCATTGCTGACCCCTCCCACCTTATATTCCTCTTCTTCCTCCTCCTTCAGTGCTTCGGTAGCTCCATCCAGGCTGGAATCACTGAGGAAGGAGTGTGGGGTGTGCGTGTCCTCCGAGGAATGAGGGATGGCGTCGATGAGGGGGTTCCTCAGGAGGCCACCGGCCCCTGTGCTGAAGGGCATCTCCTCGTGGTCCTGCTCCGGGTCCAGGTCCTTGCTGCAGTAAGCGTAGCGGTGGTTCATGTGCTGGGAGTAGGAGCCGGAGTGGGAGAATCGTTTGCCGCACTTGTCACATTGGTACGGTTTCTCCCCGGAGTGCAGGCGGCTGTGCTCGATCAGATGGTGCTTATGTTTAAAGGCCTTGCTGCAGATCTTGCACTCGTGAGGACGCTTGCCTGTATTGAAAACAAATCAATTATACCTAATAACTCATGATCAAAGGAGTAAACAGGGTCTGCACTGAATTAGAAAGGACGTCAGCAGTGTAGGCTTTAAATTTATTTTTAAAAAAAGCTGACCATTGAATTTTGTGACCCTTTAAATTGATAAGGAAGACAGTTACATTAACATCTGCTCCACAGACTGTATATAAAAGTGGAAGACGTGATTTCCCCCAATGTAATACTAAGATACTAGCCATAAACCCCACAGCCCGCTGTTTTTTCCCAGATCCAACCTGAGATTGTGGATCATTTACCTTTATTTAATGTCAGTAGTGTCTTTTCTGTGTGCAGTGAATGCGTGAAGGTTCGAACCTGTGTGCTCGTATTTGTGTCGGAGCAGCGAGCTGCTTTTCTGAAAGGTTTTTTCACATATGTCGCAAGCGTAAAGCCCCTCGTCTGTTTTCTTCAGCCTCTTTCTCCCCGGACCTCCTTCTCCATCTAGTCCTTCATCCATTAGAGACAGGTAGTCCAGGGCTCCTCGGCTTATCACCTCACCCTGCAGAAACAGCAGGGACTGGTTTTTATCATGCTTATGCTGCAGCTTTCCTGCTGTCATGTCTTAACTGTTAGTGTTTTTCACTGGATGTACAGCTTTAAAACATGTTTGAGGGAGAGGCCTTGACTCACCATGAGCCTTTCTTGATGGATCTTTCTCAGCGCTGCCTCTGGATCTGCCTCCATCATGTAAGCCAAGGGAGGAAGAAAACCTGGGCCATGAGCGGGTGGACTGAATGGCATGGCGGTGATACCATCATAACCAGAAATCCCCAAAGCCGACTGGCTGAAGAGTGGAAATCCGTTGTATAATGAGCCTGAAAAAGCCGGAGCTCCAGCCCCGCTGTAGACCGGATGATGGTGGAGGGGCAGGCGTGCTGTTGGACTTGGCTTCTTGAGCTCTCTCTTCTCTTCTAGACCTGAGTTGCCATTTGCAATTTTGCTTTTCTCTACTTGGTCTGAGTGTTGCTTGGGCAGAGAGAGGTCTAGAGGTTCGCTCTGTGACCAGGGGCTGCCGGTTTGAGGGGATCCGTGTTCAGGAGGATCACTGGTGAGGTTTAGTGCAGCTGGTGAACCGAGTTCTGAAGAGGGAACTCTCCTTCTCCCTCCAGGTGATGACTGCTCTGGAGAACCGTTCGTTTGTTGGTCCGGGCTTCCCGTGTCTTGGTGTGACCAGTTAGCTTGTCGCGGCTGGGGAGATGGCCAAGCAGGCTTCTTTAATGGTGACTTGCTTCCAGGAAGGCTGTGGATTAGTTCCGATTGCTTTCTGTTCTCCAGTTTGACATCTGGTCTGGGGAAGTACAATGCTTGTGAAGGATGATCAGGCACTTCAACTGGCTCCTGGTTCATTTTGCAGAGGTAGCGCTCGTGCTGGAGGAGCACAACGGCATTTGGGAAAAGCTGCGAACACCAGCGACAGATCACCCCCGACACAGCCATCTCCTCTGAGGTCACTGCGGTTCTTCTGTCAGGTGACACCCGGCTCTTGTCTCCGTTGTAAATCATCTTTGCTTCTCCCTTTGTGCCTCCATCGCTCTCAATCTTGTCATCTTTCTTCACTTCTCTATGAAGCATCTCTTGCAGCATCTGCTCAAACTTTGTCCCAGAGTGCATATAAGGCAGCAAGCTAGTCCCTTTTAATATGCTGGCATGCATCGAGAGCTGTGCCAAGGGGTCCCAAATGGGTCCCAGATCTGAAGCCTTAGGGATGCCTAACAGGGGGTGGTTAGGGTCCTGGGTTGAGAGCTTCAGTGGTCCATCAAGTACCTGAACCAAAGGCCTGGAGTTGTTATTGTTCTCTGAATCTGTGGCTGGGTTCTTGTCAACATTGTTTCTTCGGTTGACCGCTGAGGGAGATTTTGGAAAGAAGTGTTGGTAGGAGCGATGGCTGTGTCCGTTATACACCCCGCTGGCCCCTCCTGTGGTCCCTCCACCAGTCATGCACTTCTTACTGCTCAGGTGTGAGCTGTAGGAGCCAGAGTGGGAGAAACGTTTCTTGCAGTTGGAGCACTCGTACGGTTTCTCACCTAAAGCAGCGACACACAGAGAGGATTCCTCAAAATGAAGGTGAAATCAGGGTCAGCTTGAGTGTGAGCTCTTCGCATTAGTCACTATTATACTGCTGTAAATTATTCAAACTTGTCATTACATACGATGGGATATAATTTCAATACCACAGGTTAAGTAAAGGTTGCAGTAAAGGAATAGACAAATTGACGGGTAACTGTTTTGGTGTCATTTTGTCTCACCGCTGTGGATACGGAGATGCTCTTTGAGGTGGTGTTTGTACTTGAAGGCCTTCCCACACTGCAGACATTTAAACTTCCTGGTCTCCATGGACTGATCCAAAGCAACAGCACTCTGTGAAAATATGATGTTTTTAATGAATTTCCTGAGGGAAAGTTTTAAATAGGGTTTCCAGTTTGATCAGCTGGCACAGTTTCTCTGCTCTGATCAGAGTTGAAGGACTGGTCGCAATATGTAAGATGATATTGTATGTGGTGTGTGTGTGTGTGTGTGTTTTCCCCTTCTTTTAATTAATTTGTTGTTGAATTCATTCAGATCAAGTAAGATGCAGTGCTGCTTTCCACTTCGTTACCCTGACTGTGAGCCCTAGGTGAGGGTGGGGGTGAGGGGGTGAGGGGGTCCCCTCACCTGACAGTATTTAATGTGGTCCCTGAAAGCGGCCCCTGGCGGGTACGTCCTGCGGCAGAATGGACAGGCCTGTTTGGTGGTGACTCTATCTGGATTCCAGAGAGAAATTGTCATAAATAGAACACACATGCAAGTTAAGATGCTCTCCAGACATGTAACAAAACACAAATGCCATTTTGACACCCCTTCATCATTAAAGAGAATATTAGAATTGTTTTTTTTTTTTTTTTTTTTTTAATTCTGTTTTGTAACCGGCTATAACACAGAGATTTGACATTTACAGACATGCAGGTCTTTGTAATTTTTCTGTTTTACCCCACCTTCTCCATCGGGTGAATGATGCTGAGCTCCTGGTGACCAGATAGCTGGCGGCAGGTCGTCGGGCATACTGCCTGGGTGGTACGCATCTCTACCGCTGTGGTTGAGATGGTCCAAGTGGCTGACTGAGGTAGCTGCCTTTCTTAAGTGGGCCAGAAATTCGTAGTGGGCCAGGTCCACCAAGGGATTCTGGGAGTCTGAGCTCTTACCTTAACAAGAGATGGTGAAAACATGAAATTATATTTAAAGTAATATAAATTCAAGGGTTATAATGTGAGTTAAATTAAGCCTTGACAGATGGTTTGATGAACTTTTGTTATGAGTATTTTTATTGTGGGAATTGGTGTGGGGTGGGTGAGACATAAATCAGTTGTACAACTACACAACACAACGGTTTACTTGGAGACTGACAGATGAAACAACATGATCAGGGAAGCTGTTGACAAGATGTGAAGCAAAAATTCTTTGTAATTTGTGCAATGACAAGCAGGCAAAGCCTCAAGGAGAAGAAACTGCGCCTCTTATCACAAATCAAGTCAGTCAGCTCGACTTTGAGGAAGATTTTTCAAATGTTTGCAGATGTTGGCATATTTTTAGCCGTTTTTCTTGTTTTTTTTTATATGCTAAAGGAAAGAGTCTGTGCGGTCGCGAGTTGTAAAAACAGCGTCGCCCTTCGCCAGGGAAGGCCAAATTGCACAAGGCGAGGGAGCTAAGTGATTGTTAGTAGGCAAGCCACGCGAGCCTTTGATCTCTCCTAAATAAAAGGGAAAGCCTTGCGTCGCGCAGTGCTGATTTCAGTACCGTAACGTCACCTCTTTGATGTATGGAAATATTGTGACATTGTGTGGGATGGCTTTTTTTGTCATGCTTTCAGAAGACCGCCTTTTCAAAGAGAAGAAGAAGGCATGATTTCACAAGGAGGTGAAATGAAGGTGTTTCTAGAAGCATCATGAAACCAGAGAGGTGTTGCATCAGAAAAGAGAAATATAAACTTGTTTGCACGTACAGTAGAGCTGTGACACACAGTTGTCCCATAGTTTATGTTGCTTTGCTGCTTTGGCGGCTCAACCTAAAGCTTTCAAAGAGATCGGTTCTGTTCATTTCAGGATAAACCTACAGTACATCCTCGGTGGTTCCTGATCTCCTTCCCTGTCAGTGGCAGATGGGGTGGCGGGGTCCTCTGACGCGTCCGGTTCTATCTGTCCCCAGTAGTTCCTGTGGCCAGGGCTGAGGCTGAGCGGCTGCGTGGAGCGAGCGGGGCTGCCCTCGGTACCTTCACTGGGTGTCAGGCTTGTCTTGTCCAGGCTCTCTGGGCAATCCTGGAGCTCCAGGCTCCATAGACCGGCCTCATCCTCCCCCTCAGATCCCAGTGAGCTCACTTGAGCAGCGTCAACTGTGAAGAGATTTATAGCTGAAAACGTATTTGAAGAAAATATCTTTTACCTATTACAATGTATTAAAATGTCGTAAATTGCACGTACACAATAAATATGGCACTGTTTTCTTACTGTACTATATTTCATCTTGCCTTAGGCAGATGTGAGCAGAGCCATCTTCATGTGAACGCGTTCAATGTGTTTCTTCGTATGCCGTATTTTTATGGTTTTATGGGGATTTTTATTGATACAAGCAGACTCAACATGCAACACACAATGTGCAATATGTAACATACATGTTTGCAACTGGAAAAAAAAATCCCCAGCATGAAATCTCAAACGCAAAAGTATGTTGTCGTTGGGAGGCATTTGCAATCGATGCACGCACCGAAAGATTTTATTCTGACCCTCCCTCAAGAGAGAAAATGTGGCTTTCATTTTGAAAATACTGTCAGTGGAAAAAAAAAAAAGGAATTGACAGTACGATCAAAAATGGCTTATTTCCGACATTGTTCACTATGTTGCAGCTAATAACAACATTGTCAAGCCCAGAATTTAAATAGTAAAGGAAATATCTCTAGAGTTTTGTAGTGCTTTCTGTAGGTGTAGCTAATCTCAGAGATTCCAAAAGTATGCTTTTATCCCATGTGCACTATAGAATATATGATGTAGCAGCAGTGAGAGGAAAAATAAGGAACATATTGCAATTAAAGCATATCCTTTATGTCCAGGCTGCAGCTAAACAAAAAGAGGCGCATTTTTTTTTCCCATGACAAAGACAATAAATGACAATCACAAACACATGCTCAGGATTCCATCTGTAGGCTCTGATTTCCAAAGCTTTTCTTGAAGCCTCTCAATTTCCCCCTTGCTGATTGGCAATATCTAATCACAACCAACTTAGGGACCATTTAAAACTACAAATACACTCTCGGCCTGCATCTCTGGAGAAAAATCAGAGTCAGACAAACTTTTGTCCATCACACGAAGGGCGAATTCTTCTGGCGATGTTGTCGTGAATAACAGATCAGTGTCTGATTACGACTGAAGTGCAACATCCTCGTGCTTCTTCGTCTTCTCGTCATCACAATGAGGTTTCACATCTCATTAAATTTCAGCACAGGAACACAAAATTTGTTCGTCAAACTTTTCGGAACAACTTCCAGTCACGGGGGTTGTTTTTTTTCCCTTCATGATATGAAAAGTTAAAAAGATTTTTAACAGATCTTTCACATCATCTCAGAGATACAACGCACACAGATAAAACACACCCTTCCTCTCTTGTTGAAAAGGGCAAAAAGGGGGTACAGTGTTACTGACAAGGTTGACACACAACTAACAAATAGACGCTTTTAATGTAAAATGTACAGACATCCTACTGAAGAATGCAGATTTTAGCTGACACGTACATCCATATCTGACTGTATCAGCGAGTTGCAGAAACCTGCCCCGGTTTCATTACACCCCCTGTATAAGTGTGAAACGCTGATTCACCCGTGGTGGGCTGAGCAGGCCTCGGCTGCACACCGAGCTGCTCTCGTACCTTCGGGAGAAAAAGACTTTCCGTTGTGGGGAGAGAAATTGGTCATTGGCCGTGAGCCGCTTTGAAGTTAAACAAGGGTTAATATGGGTTGATCCTTAAAGCCTGCAGTGTGATCTAGGCCTGCTTTAACTAAAGTTAGTTAAACCCGCTGTCAGAGAAGCAACGCAAAGGCTGGACTGGACTATCAGCCCTCTGACGCTGGAGAGGAGGACCTACGCTCGCGAGCAACTTGAGGTTCTTCAACGGTGATAAATTCATTGACTGTGCATAACAAGGTGCTGGAGCACATAACAAAACACACACCACACAGCAGAACTGAGGCGGCTGGTATTGTGCATATGTGTGTGGAAAGACCATGACTCATATCCAGAGAGAGAACCAAGCTGTGCTGCATCATGCTTGACGATGGTGATCGATCCGTCTTTTGACCAACGTCTGTAGGTGTAACAACAATGCTATGCTCAGATAAAGCTTTAGTCTGAGGCCTATTTTATTTCATGACTGACAGTCGACCATGATGCGAACCATTTGAAACCTGAGGACTACATTGAGCAAGCGTAGCTTTTTTTTTTTTTCAGTCATTTTTCCCAGACAGAGACGGGCGCCTGAATAAGTTCGGCACACATGTGCGTCATATGGAAATGCAGATTTCTTTCTTTTCCTCACCACATTAAAATGTGAACCCACACCAAAGCTGCTATACATTGCATTCAACTTTACAAAAAGTTGTCAATCATCTTGGCACATCTTTTGGCTCACATGTCTGCCAGGATCGCCTGGGCGTCTAATTCGGCCCCAGATGGCATCCAAGCCGGTGACACGGACAGCGGCAGTTTATTTTACGATGCACACATGTGATCCGGTACCGACTCAGTAATTATGCGGCTGGATGGCAAACACGCAGTAATTATCTAGAAATTACCTTGTTTGTTGCTGTTGGTTTTAAGCGGAAACAAACAAGGCCCGGCTCAGTTTCCACACGGCGTGAATTTGATTATTCTAATGATTTCTACAGTTTAAGAAACATTAAAAAAATAATAGTGATGCAGTATGATGATATGCTGACACTGTATGAACCATGAAACAGAAATTATAAGCCTGCCTTTTATTTATTTTTTTTATTGTTTTGTATTTTTTTAACATTAGCAATATCAGAAACTACCTTTACCTCTAACAACATTCATATGTATTTGCTGTCAGTTCCCCCGCCCTTGATAGCTTGTTTTACAATGATCCAGAATAATTCAGCTCTTTAAGGAGGATAATGTTCCATGACACAAAGACGTTCAAAACAAGGAAGAGAACAATGTTCTGCATGAGAACGCTTTCATCCACCATATTTAGCAATAAAATACATCACAACCAAAACAAGTACATCAAATGGGTTTTAAGTAAATGCTTCACAGTTTTAAAGGTACAAAACATTGAAAGGCAGCACACACATATACACACTCACACCCACCCACACACACACAGACATAAAAAAAAAAAAAAAAAAAAAAAAAAAAGTCGGTTGAATGTGTGTGTGTTCAAATTTTACAGTACCTATGAGAGACCCGGAGAATCCATATTCATCGGCCCGGCACGCTCATGTTTGCAGCGGTGGCCTGTCTTGATGTACACATGCCATTTCAACAGAAGTCTGACTGTGGTGGCTGCTGACTGACATTCACATGATGAGTCAGAGGAGGACCGCAACGAAGAAGAACGCCTCCCACCTGATCGCCTTCATCTTAGCTGTAGACTATCTGAGGATGAGGCTTCCTTCTAACTTTAGCCCGGTTTGGTTTGAACTGGCTTAGTAACACCGATGACCACACTCAAATCACGAATTTCCTATTCTCAAAAATTTCAACAGGTGATGTCGTAGCCTAAGTCAGAAAAATTGAATGTGCAACACCGTGGGGTTTAAAAAGGTCATGGTAGTGTGATGGAAGGAACACTGAAATGTGAGGTGCAGCATGTGAGTGCGCATTTTCGCAGCTGTACAGGCTGTTGACGAACGTAGAGTGTGACTGATGTGCAGCAACAGCGTAGCATGACGGACGCGGTGCAAAAATGAGACGGGGCGGGAGCTGGGGGGGGCACATAACAACAAAGGCTCGAGCAATTAAGAAGGAAAAAAGTGAGAAAGAGATAGAGAGCAAGAGTGTTAATCTGTCTCTGACACAAATTCTCCAGTAATAGCACACACACACTGCAGAGGGAAAATCCCTACACACACAAAGAGACTACGCAACAATAACTCTGTGTGTGTGTGTGTGTGTGTGTGTGTGTGTGTGTATTGGGGCAGAGAGAGAGAGAACATGTGAATATCTGAAGTATGAGATAGAAAACAGTTACAGCTCTGTGCCTTTGAGTACTCCTCATTAGGAGAATGCGAAGCAGAAGGGCAACATCTGCACATCATACGCTGCAGAGGCACACACCAATCAGATCAACAAATAAACTTCAACTGAATTTCTTCTTATTGATAAAGGCCCCGGCCAGGACAAAAGCATGGCACCAGCAGAGGACAAGAACCCCAATTGCCATATCGGCGTTTGAATCTTTCACATTTGTACTGCAAGGCTTTCAAAACTACTCAAATACAGTCACCATGATGCAGAAGCACAGTGATCCCAGAGCAAGTTAAAAGCCACCGAGGCCATCAATTAATGTCGCTCACAGAGCTGATTTGTCGACGTGTTGCAGTTTCATTGGGACTGCGCGCCGGTGTGACTTTCATTACTCACATATGAGCTGGCAGCACTATTTCAGAGTAGCATCACAAAATCAAATCGAATACCCACTATAAAAAGAAACAGGCCCAGGAGTCTGAAAATCGATTGAGACCAGCAGGACCGAGCTGTTTTTCTCTATCTCTATGTCACATCACCGAGCCAAACAATTAACCACATCTGCTCAGTGGAAACCTGCTTCCTACTCAGATAAAACAAAATTTTAAAAAAGCTTAAAAAAAACCCCACAGCTGTAAAATCAGTAGGTGGATGTAATGTTCTCTTTAATTCTGAATGAATAATTCTGAGAGAAATGTGTTAAGTTTGTCAAGAATGAAATATCAAGAAGACTGAACATACAACTAAGAAGCTTATTTTAGAGGGTGGAAGAAAATTTGGTGAAGTAGCAGCAAAGACAAACAGGAAATGGGCCCAAAAACTACATTGGTAATCACACAGCAAACACACACACACACACACACACACATACACAGTTTAAACAGCTGCCTCCAATTATACTTGAAATATATGTATGCCTCTATATGCAGCCATAAATGACTTAAAGACACATCTAAAATTCCTGTATAAAACCAGAAATTTGCGTTAATCAGCTTTTTTTCTGTGCTGCAGAAATGACAAGGCGGGAGACTAGGTGAGAAAATAAAAAACCCATGGTGGTTCTTCTTTTTGGTGGTTTCCTGCTGCTGCTCACACATTTACATCCACATCTACCTGTATTGTCGACCACCACAGCAGCTTTAGTAAAAAAAAAACAAACAAAAAAAAAACAAAGAGAACTTGGTTTACCTTTACTTTCAAACCCGAATCATGTCTTATTCCGTTGCACCAAATTATTGCCATATTTAAGGAAAACAATAAAAAGACATGCCTGTTATGGTTGGGGTGGTTAGATTTTAAGAGTTTTCTGATACAGACATACACCCTGCGATTAATTAATCTTTCTCACTTCCTCATTATGCGTCAAGTAAACTCACACACATACAATTTCCACTGACCTAGTAAAACTCGTCATCCTTCTGGACTTCTCTGTTCATGTCATTGTTTTTTCTGTCTGTGACCATTTGATCGTTTATATCCCACAGCTAAAAGCAAAGACCCGTGGTGGAGATATTTGAAACAAGCCTCAATTCAGCTCTTTGGTGGGAAAATGTTTGCTGTTTTTTATATTTTTTTAATATAAAAATATAAACTATATATTTTAGCATCACACTGGGTGACTTTATTTGAAATCCATTGTGGCAGCTGTGCAAATATTTCTGTATCTGACCATTTTTTTCATTTCTTAAGGCTCCTTCAGGTCTCATCCCTGCCGAAAACAGGGCTGATAAAGATGAGAAGGGTTTGCTAGCTTGGAGAGGAATCGTTTGAGGTCGGCCCTCCGCCTCCTTCCTGCGACCCACGCCGGTTTGCCGTGTAGCGAGGGATCAGCTCTGGAATGCCGCCACGGTCGCGGAAAGACCCACACACTCACCACACTGTGAATCAAAACCCAAAACTGCACTTCATTAGGCTCCTGTCATTGCAAAGACTCTCACACCACTCTATAAATACCCCCATCTCCCCCCTCCAAATTTGTTTTCCCTCTTTTTCTTTACACATGAAAATGCTCAAGGACTGTTCCAGCTTTCTGATGTGGTTCTTTATTTTGTACGTCGGTGCAAGAAACCACACAATAGAGGCTCCTTTTGAATATTAAACTTTCGCCGTCAGATCAGAGGTTCTGAAGTTTTTGTTTAATAGATATTCTTTTTTTTATATAGGGGCAAACGCTAAATAAAACTTCTATGTGGGATATGGTTAATTCAACTCAACTGAGAACTTTCATTTACTTGCCACAGGAGATTTGTTGTGAGGGTAAAACAAATATGCCTGGTATCCCTATAAGATCTGTTAGAGGTGTTTTGCAAGATGTGGTCTCCTTGAGAAGACAATGCAGGGCATTAAAGCCCAAAATGTTTTCATACAACCACACACAGTTAATTTGAAACACAAGATAGAAGAATTCCAAGGAACCCACGTTATAAAAGATCTGAGCAGAGTGAAGGTATTCATTATACAGTCACAGCAACATCAATTTACTACTGTGACAGCTCTTACTGCTTGAATCCTGCCACTAAAGGCCTAAAGACAGTGAAGTCGGGTCCTGATAGTCAGAAAAGAAAATATCAAACTGCTTCTTTTAAACTCTGACGGTAAAATTGGAAATTGTTGGTTGTAATAACAATATAGTAGAGTAACCTCTGATTTATGATGGCAAAGGATGAGGCTTGGCAGGAAGTGCCGTGTGGGTAATATGCGTCATGGGGCGCCCTCCTGTGACACACGTGAGTATTGCAGGCTCTAACTCCAGTGAAACATGTTGGGCGACCACATGTGACCTCCTTGCCTTTGAAACACTGGAGAAGAGATGCCTTTCTAATGTGTCACTCTGCTTTTATTTTCTGTGCCTGTCTCAGTTGTTCTTAACATCTGCAAATACTGTCTTCTATCTTCTTCTCCCTCGCTTGTTCAAGGTTTTTTCGTCTTTCCCCATGTAAAGAAATAAAGTCGGACACGGAGGAACACAATCTATTAAAGTGGTGTTTTAGTGGGAGCGTGTGTGTGTCTCAGTCATGCTGAATTTCACTCATACTGTGAGGTCTTACTAACTTGTTGGGGACTAAATTTTGGAATCCCCAATTTTATTGTTGCATGTTTGAATAGAGATTTTAAATGAAGTGTAAAATTTAAGTATGACCTGAGGTTAATTTAAGGTTAAGGTCCATAATGTTTAAAGGGGTACAATTAAATTTAACATAAACAGAGAGCAGAGTCTGACGCGCACACGTGTGTGTGTGTGTGTGCGCATGTGCTTGCATGTGCTTGCATGTGTTTACGTAATGTGGAACACTGGCTTCCATTTGCCCTCAAAATCAAAAACATTACAGATTAGAGTGAAAACTTTCATTTCATATTATGACTTTCATATTATAGCTTGAATAGGTTAAGGTAAGTCTCCAGGAAATTAATATACAATAAATGTGTGCACGTGTGTGAGAGGAAGAGAGAGAGAGAGAGAGAGAAAGAGAGAGAGGAAAGACGTGTGTTGTGCATGTGAAGCCTGAACCAACGCCTTAAGAAAGAAACTAATTAAAGTCATGGATAAAAATGCAAAGGCAGCAGAACTGCACAAGAGAGTGTGTGCATGTCATTACAGAGAGAGAGAGAGAGAGAGAGAGAGCGAGAGAGAGAGAGAGTCTCAAAAAACCCTCAAAATCCAGTGATATAATGTATATAAAATCTCAACGAGAAGAAATATTTAAGAAAGCGGACTTAAGGAGTTTAAGAGGATCTTTGATGTGTATCAGAAGAAGAAAGCAGCCTTGCGACTGGGACGACAGTAATTTTAAGTCGAAGCAGAAGGGCTGGCTGGCTGGCTGGCTGAACAGGCTGCCTGGCTGACTGACTGTGGGCTTTGATGGTGCTGGCTGTTTGAAGTGGTTTTCGGGGGATGGGAGCAGTGTGTGGTGTCAGTGGGACAAGAGAGACGCACTAAAGGAGGAGAAGGCGGAGGAGGCGGGGGGAGGTTGATGGCAGTCGTATAGAGCTGGGGGAAGTGTGGAGGGAAGATGGAGGGAGAGGAGAGAGAAGGGAGGGGTGGATAAAAATGGAAAGAAGCAGAAACGGATGAGAGAAGTTCAGATAAAGACGGTTCAAAGAGGTGATAAAAAAGAAGAGAAAAACGGAACCTGGGCACATGAACACCTACTGACTTATTGCACCTTTAACAACTGTTGGCTGGCTCGTGGCCACCGCACTGTTGAACGAAAATGCATCGTTTGTGTGTGAAAATGTAAAGACTCTGCTTCTTTCTTGACTGTTATGTTGCAATAGCACCATAACATAATAAGGCTGCTTTCAAGAAGGTGAAATAAGGCTCTCTGCAAGATTGTTACACTGATAAATGACAGAGATAAGAATTCTCACACGTTTATATTTGCGTTGCTTCCTTTCTAGTGCAAAGTATATCCGGTGTTTTACTCCTGTTCCTTATCATACCTGAGCTACAGGCCAGCATCTACACATCTGTGACATTGACTCTCTGAACCCTGAGTGCTCAAGGAGACTTGAAAAAACAACCCGAAAAGCTGAATTTAAAGTCATAAGCCACGACAATAAAGGCTTTTTTAGGGAGTCCATATTCAGTGCAGATAGAACGACTGAACGAGAAAACAGATTTACTGCTGCATTTGTCGGCGCAGCCTCTAAAAGGAGCTGCTGGAGACAAAGCTGAAATGAGCCATCATGGGATGCAGCCAGGGAAATCAACAGGCACGCACTGAGAGCGCGATAACGTGCATAAATAAAATTTTAAAAACAAGCCTCATAGGTGGGCCTAAAATCAGTGAGGCATGTTTGCTCTATGATGGAATGTTAACTCCCTTCCAGGTACCTGTACACTATCTTGTGTGTGTGTGTGTGTGTGTGTGTGTGTTTTCTTGTACTTTCTACATACTGAGTACCAAAACACGCATTCTACTAGCAAAGTGAGGCCATTTTTATTTGAGGGTTTTTTTTAAGTCGTGGTTTTAAGGTTGGGGTCAGAACTGGGTTTAGGTTAGGGTCAGGGGGGTTAGTTGGGATAGTTAGGGTTAGGGTAAGGGGCTGGGTAATGCATTATGCCTATGAAACTTCTGTGAAAGTTACAAGGGTGTGTGTGTGTGTGTGTGTGTGTGTGTGTGTGTGTGTGTTTGTGTGTGGGGGGGAATGTAGGATGTGCAGATCAGTAGAAGTTAGTGGTACCAGGTGATCACAGGTACAAGAAGGAAGAGGAGTCGACGGGCCGACCTTTGCTTTTCTTGTTATGAGTCCAAATTCTGTTGGACTCTCACCTGACTAATGAACATGAACAAACCTTTTTTTTTTCAAAGCTCATAAGTTATCTTCTGTAAGCGCTTGAACATGTGATACTATGTTTGTGAACTACCCGGCCTTCTATTTATTCTCTGTTTAAATTGTTTGTTAAGCACTTTGAAACCCTGGCTTTTAAAGGGTGCTATACAAATAAAGGTCATCGTTGTTATAAGATGTTTAAAAACCCTCAACAAGTTGACCTGCATGTGCATTTAGATTACTACCTATTACAGTACAGTAAATAGGTATCTGGATGCAGGATGGATTTATTTATTTAACTAAAATAACGAATGTGATCTTTAAACGGGTGGAGGACAAAATGATGAGGGCTTGAGATCGACTCTGAAGATCAGAACAAAGGAGCTGCTGATAGGCTGAAGAGCTCACGTTTACACTTGTCATGATCTTTCCATAAGGTAAGAATTACTCCAGTGTACACACTCACGAACATGCTCCCCTGTGTGTTGCTGGAGGATGAACTTTTTCATTGTTCTTTGTAAACAATGCCTGTGAAGATGTCCGACTTTTAACGCTGGTTGCCTCAGCTTCTCCGTCCCCGTGCGAGTCCTCCTCTGTATGCATTGTGAAGAAACGGGAGGGATGGATGTGAAGAAAGGGAGTGAGAAAACGAATGGAAGACCTGTAAGCTTTTAAAGGCCAGACGAGGAAGGAATAACACAGGATTAGCGGGGAGCAAAGAGGAAAAGGGAAACCCACAGATCAGCCTGCTTGGAGGACAACATGATGTAATGGTCCTGGTTTTCCGGCGTATCCGGTGCCGTGTTTTCCTTTTCTCTCTCTCACCGTTCTCTGTTCCTTTCTGTCACCCTCATTAGGGTTAGGGTTTGGGTTAGGGTTAGGGTTAGGGTTTGGGTTAGGGTTAGGGTTAGGGTTTGGGTTAGGTTTTGGGTTAGGGTTTGGGTTAGGTTTTGGGTTAGGGTTAGGGTTAGGGTTTGGGTTTGGGTTAGGGTTAGGGTTAGGGTTAGGGAACACCTGAACCAGCTGCAGCTAATGACTAATTGACTCTCTTTAGAAGGCTGACCATGGCTTCCCTCCAGTGCCAGATAATTCTGTGTGTTACTGTCTGTGCCAGTGTCAGAGCTACGTCTTGAGTGTTCCCCCCGTGTATTTACCCATATAACGGACTTTGTGCTCATCTTGCAACTTTTCTATTTTTTTTCACCACCTCCTTGAGGGAGCCTCCCCACTGGGGTTTCCAGTGTTTTTTGTTTGCCTTTTTGTCCTTTTTTTAAATTGGGTTTTAACTTTCTGATGATTTTTATTAAACTCACATTCATTCATTTCTACACATGGTTGATTTTCCAGTCTCCGGCCTTGTTGGGTCCTGCCATCACACGTGTTTTGTTTTTTTTAGGTTTTTTTTTTTTTTTTTTAGAGAAATAAAGATAAGGGCAGATGAAAACCAGGGAAACAGAAAAAAGATGTTGAAGTTTTCTGTCCTCATAGGCAATCAGAAGCCAATTCTGCACAAGTATGCACTGCTCTGCACTTGTCTGTTGCTGCTACACATCACTTTATCATTATCTGGTGGTGCGATCCAGTTTCTCCACTGGCACAAACTGGTTCAGAGGAGTCGCTCTGCCCGGCTTCTCTCCCTCCACATCTCATTTTCTTCCTTTCCCCAACCCTCTGCCACTCATCTGGGCTTTGTAACACATGACAGCTGAAGTGGGCTTTCAAAATTTAATTTGAGGTGCGATTTCGAGAAGGGGGAAAAAAAGCACATATCTGTACCTCGTGTGCAGAGAGACTGCCTGTATGAGGATCGTTTTTCAACCTCTTTCTTCAGTCAAACATGTGCAGGAAATCAAAGGCCTTATACCCAGGCCCTCTGCACAAAAGGAAGAGCCGCAAATAGACTTAATGGTGAGAAGTCTTGCCAAAGCAATGACAAAGGAAGGCAGTCGGGATCGATTTGTCACATCGAGCTGACCCGTGTGTATGAGGTCTCTGTCAGATAACACTTTGAAAATATAAATAAACGACGAGTCACAGAAATTACAGTCAGTTACTTTTTAGATGTGTGAGAAGTGCACATGTGCATGAATAGACACACACGCACACACACCTCACGAGGTCTGTGGTATTAGTGCTATATTACAGTTAAAAGGGTGTGAGGCTTGAAAGTAATTTCCGCTCTTTGGTCATATGCTCAACATAATGCTGCTGCTGGACACTGAAATATTGCCAGGATGGATTATGTACTGTAGGTGTGCATCAGGTGAACAGTGAGGGACCCAGGATAGAACCTTATAGACAAGACAGTGATTATTTGGACAAAACTCCATAAAATGTGGCTTTAAATAATTTTGCTGCAACATGCAGAAAAGAAATAGCAATTAACGAAAAATTCCAGCTGATTAATTATGTTCAGGAGGCAGCAGAGCAGAGCAGCTGTCTGCGCAGACGCTCTGAAACCTTCTCCGTGGTGAAGCATGAGCCGTGAAAGAATTAACGTGAAAACGTCCTCGGTCAAAGGACTCTGCCTGTTTGGCAACAACGCACATTGGAGAACCAGAGTGGGACAAATCTGAGACTCTGTGGGAACGTGGAGGAGCAGATGAGGATTTTCCCACAATCTGCCTCCCAGCCCGTCAGTCTGTGTCCCTCGCACACTCGCTGTCTCTTTTGCCCCACCCTTCAGGCCCGTGAGCTCCTCACCTTTGCTTCCCCCTGCACCCCCACCCCCACCCCCGCTGGTTCTTATGCCTGAAGCTGGAGCCCCATGAGGATCGGCGGTAACAGCCTGCGGTGCCTCTGCTGGTCATGGCTGTTTCACTGCCCCTCGTCCCACAGCTCTGGTACATCTCTCCCTCTCCAGGAAAAGCACACTGGTCACTGTTGCCAAAATTTTCCCCCATGTTCTCCCTCTTTCTTTTTTCCCTCGCTTTTCTGCCGCTCCAGTCCTTTGTGTACAGTGTGCTATGTTCGGTGTGGCAGCACCGTGCCAGAAAAAACCCACACAATCACACACACATACACACACACACACACACACACACACACACGTATGCACACACACGCAGTCACAGACACACAGCTGGGCCCCAGCTGCACACAAAGACAGGGGTTTGGAAATCAATGAAGGAGAAAGAAGAAAAGGAGAAAGGAGTTTAAATAAATTGGCACTTGAAAAAAGAAGAAAAATGAGAACGAGGGACTGAGGGAAACATGGACAAAGTTCGCTCTTAACATAAAAAACAAAATGACAAAAAACAAACAAACAGGAGGCAGCGGGGCTAAATGTCTGTGGGGTGGGAGAGGTGGAGTGAGGGAGGGGGGTCTGTTTGATTGAGGGTTTGAACGGGTCCCATCGCTTCAACCCAGTTAGAATACCTGGGCTGGAAGGCAGCAGAGCCTGCAGAGCGTCTTCAGATACACGACAACCTTCTCTAAACGGGGAATTTTGAAACAGTTTGGTTAAAGTTTGTTTGATGGCTTCCAAAAACTTGAAGCAATCTCACAGTAAAGTTATTACACAGCGAAGGCCGTGATTGGTCAGGAAAACAATTACATCATCTCTTGTTTTCTTGTAAGATGTTTTAGGTGTGCATTAAACACTTATTACCGTTTGACGGGAAATAAAATCCACTATTATCTTTCTCGTTATGGGAAAAATAGCATCAGAAAAGTTTGATTTATCTGGCTTGGGAGAGCAGTATTTGGCTATTACAGACCAGTGAATTAATTTACAATCCTTGAAACTCCAACTGTCACGCACTGCACAGGTTGGGATTCCAAACGGGCAAAATTCCTTTTTCCATCTGAAAGGTTTTTAAGCCTGACAGGAATTAGACGTAGTAATTCCACCACTTTGACTGATTAACATTGACAGCTTTATGCGAGGAGACAGTCACCTAATCAATCGGCGCCACGGAGACTGTAAAAATATTGTCTACGTTTGGTCTCTTTCTCTCCCAGTTTGGAAAATTGTTGTCTAATGAATCTCGCTTGCCAAATTCATCCGGCTTTCATCAAAGGCATTTAACCTCCTCCTCGTGCAGCTCAGCACATTCTGAGTCCCGAGGCGCTCAAGAGTACACCTTTCAGTGACATCCACCGCTCTGTCACAACCCTTTTCACTAAAAACAACGGGAAAAAAGTCGACTAATACACATTCTGATGCAGAATTCTCTGCTGTGTTTGAACAAAAGCCGCTTTAAAGAACACCATTGCTTGTAGAGCTAACATGGAAAGAGATCTGAATCTTTTCCTGTGTCAAACTTGCGGGACCTTCTCAGTGGTGCTCCTTTCTGCTGACAGCTTTCACGTCGGTGTGACGGTGCTGATTTGTGAAACAAAGTGCAGTCGGTTGACAAACTGCTATATGACAGTCAAAGGTGAGACTGTGTGTGTGTGTATGTGTGTGTGCAAACACTGTTAGGCGGGCAGAGTGGATCTCACCCTGGTGACACTCCTGCTGAGCTTCACACCTCTCTGAATAAAATGAGGAAACACTTAGAGCAAAACTATGAAACTATAAGTAAGCAGGCTCCTTCTGGTAAATAAGGTCAGGACAGCTGTGTGTCAGCTCGGAGACAAATAAGCACGCCGCACGCTTCCCAGTGGCATTTGCCAGTTAAGAATAGCTGGAGATGTTTGTGCGCGCGCACGGTTTTCGGTGACAAAAGCTTGTCAAACCGACAGCAACGCGAAGAAGCCCGAGCGACTAACAGTGGGTTCACGGTTGTGTTTACATTTAGGGGACTGGGTTGTTTGTTCAGAGTCTGATGGCGTTCCACCGTTCTTCGTCGATGAATGTGGAGCAGCGGCTGCTCAATATCACCCACACACCCCAACGGTATTAAAGCAGTTTCGCTGATTTGGTTTTAAAGGTTTGATATTACAGCTCGGGCCAGAGCAGCGCTCGGCGATGTGTGTGAAGTTGGTTTGTTTGGATACGGGGGGAGAGAGATTTCTTTCTGACATAACTTTTCAGCGCTATGGAAGGACAGAAGAACAAATGTTTAGCTGTTTGTGCATGCACTGCTGTTTCTGTGTTCAGATCTGCATACAAATATCAGACGCATGAAGAACAAAGTCTCAGCAGATCTGGCTTAAAATAAATAAATAAATAAATAAATAAATAATAACTTCAACATGCTGCCCAGACATCCCAGCCAGCACTTCTGCAGGAAGTAAGGTCGTAAAGCTTTCGGCTTCTTGATAAGATTATTGATGTCATGTAAGATTATCAAAAGATTCTGAAAAGCAGTCTAACAGAAATAATTCCACATGCCCACTTATTTGACTTTTAAACTCTAAGCAACTCGGAGGTCACCATGTCTATTTGTTTCATCTGGACTAACTTTTAAAAAAGATTTAAGCATTTTTTTTGTCAATGATAAAACTTATTTAAAGAGTTTCCATCCTAGTCTGAGGAGGCCCGTCCAGTCCACATTCAGGTTTTTGTAAAATGAAACAATAAAACCCAAACACAGCTTTAGGATTTTTAAAAAGAAGGTCAGAACATTTAAGCAGTAAATCTGACCAATATAGTTCCTATTTAAGATGCCCAAATAGGCCACACGCTGATAAGTCTGGTGCGTCGGTGCTACATCAGTGAGTTTATTCTTTCTGTGAGCTGCAGCTTCAACATTTTAAGTAGTCACGATCTTTCCTTTTGTGCAGCCGCAGATTTTTAGATGGAACTTTTGATTTTTACCCGGCAGAACGATCTGCGTGGATGCCAGCCTGACCAAAGTTCTTAATATGACTTCTGACGTCTTCATTTGTTACAAAATTCACAAAAAAGTGAAAGCAACAAGTCAAATGAATTTGTGTGCGAGCGTAAAAATCTTGTCTCCACGGCTGCAAGATCGGCACGCATCACTTAGAAACTTCCAAAATAAAAAAAAAGAAAAACAAACTTGCAGCAGTTTCTTACCTCGGTTTCTCCTGGGGTTAGCCTGTTTCCTACGTTTGCCCCGACTTTCTTCTGTCATCATCGCGCTTTAATACGTCGAGAAAACAACCGGCCGAAAGTTGTCCAGGACAGCGGCGCGTCTGCGCGTTTGTCCTGAGTGGCTGCCGGAGAATGAATGGTGATGAGGCATCGCCCTCAGTCCCAGCGGGACGTTCCCGTGTTTGATGGGACTCCGAGCTGAGGAGGAGTGATGTCAGCAGCAAAGGTTGGCCTCGGGGGTCACACTTGGCATCGTTTACGCGCGTCGTCCTCTCCCTTTTCCAAAGTGCGCTAATCGCCGATCGATACACTTTTCCTGCATTCGCTCCTCCTCCATCGGGAACACTTTTAATGTTTTCGTGTTTAATGTTGTTGTTGGATGATTCAAATTTTCTAATGTCAACAACTTTCCTCCGACAACTGAAGATAAGATAAGATAAGATAAGATAAGATAAGATAAGATAAGATGTCAGAAGAAGAGTAATATCTGGTTTTATTGAACATCTACAAACTTTGATGATGGCTTGTTAATCTTTATCCTGCCACCAGGTTAATGACTGCAGGTCAGGTATTTGTGCGGCCCCCTCCCGCGTCGTTTACGGCTTGACTGTTATGCGCGTCACACCTGCGCTCAAGTACCCCGGAGAGGACCCCCGTCTTGCGCCCCATTCACCTCTGGATGGCTGTAGGAAGTGGTGCATTGACATTTCTTTGTGTTGCAACCTGGACTGTAATCTGTTTTGCAACTGAAAAAAACATCCGAAACAAAACTTTAACGCAGCGTTCAGGACCCCCACCTTAGCTTTCTTACACGCTCCCACGACGCCCCCCCCCCGCCCCCGCGGGATAATGCGGATAACTTTTCATGGGGAATAAAATCTCTCTTGCTGCAGAGGTGCAGTAAACACACCAGAATGAAGCATGTCAGTAACACAGATCTATTCTGATCTGATTTAATCAGCATAGGCCTGCTCAAATGTTATTTAAGTAAATGATTAAAAAAAATAGCAAATGCACACCTGCGCTTTTCATTTCTTCATCCATTCACCACTAGTTGTGTGTGCAGGGGGTGTCTTAATGGATTCTGGAAGAGAAAGCATCCTGGAGGTGGGGAGGGAGCGGGCCAGAGAAAGAGGGGGACAGAGGGGTCATCACGGCTTTTTTTGGTGGGATAGAGAGAAAGGAGGGAGGATGAGCAGCGCTGAGGGGGCAATAAATGCTGGTGCAGCTCTGGGTCACAGAGGTGCAGAGGTGCTTCAGAGGTCCTGGGAGCTGCTTTTTTAAGCTGTAGAAGACTCAGCATGATTGCATGACGCCTGATCTGAAGATGATTTGAAGACTTGATATGTGACATGTGACTAGATGGCTTTAAGTGACACTTACACACACTGTAGCAGGGGTGTGCTGTGAAATAAAAACCAAGAAATGCTTTCCTGCTTGGAACTTTCTTCTGTCTTGTTGTTAAAGCAAAGAGGAAGCGGTCCCACTGGGGTTTTGTCCCCAACTGCGGTGTATGGGTTCAAAGCTTCTTGCATGGGGAGGAGAGCCCTTAAACAGCATATTAAGCAGGAGTTAATTATATGCCAACCTGAGTGACAAAGGAAAAGAAAAGCCTCCGTGTGAATGGCGAGGCAAGAAAAGAGAAAAGTCATTATTCTGCCCACTTCTTTGCATTTGAAAACCCCTGTTCTTATTTTGGCATTTCCATTTGTAACTCCACAGAGGAGCAGGGATCACACTGGGAAGCGTCCATAACACAATCTCTGTCCCAGTGTTGGCCAACTTTCTGCATCCAACCAACATTGTGCAGAGATACAGTATATTTTAAATACACACAGATCTGAGGTGTGCAGTGGAGACTTCATGATCAGTGTTTGATTCTTACTCTTACCTCTGATGACGAGACAACCTAACCTTTGATTTTCATTTCTAATCATCTTCAAATTTAGCACTCTTTAGGGGGAAAAACCTAACCAAACTCAATTTGACTCAGCGGTGAAGAGTCACGTATTGTTTGAAATAACTGGGGGCATGTCGGATTGTAAATCAGGAGAACTTCGCCCTCGCCTTGGAGCAAATGAGTCAACTTTAACATCACTGCCAGTTTGTGACTGGTGGCTGCCGTGAATCTTTTGTGCCATAACACCAAAAACCAATACAATCCAACAACAGCAGGGGCCAAAATGAGCCGGCTGCTTTAAAAAGTGATGTGGCCATTTTAAACTACTGCACAAACTGACTGTAAATACAGCAGTGTTGGCATCCCAAAGCTAAAAATACTAAGTTACGCATAAATAAAAGCAATGATAGTAGTGGTTACGGTATTTTGTTGTTTTTTACTATAACACAGCTGCATTCTGTGAGGTGCAGTTCACAAAAATACTGAATAGCAACCAGCTCAAGTGTTACACAGAATCATTGAAACCACATTACAAATGCCCCCATTCAATTTTCTCCACACATTTACAAACATTCTTAGACTACTCTATGAAAGGCACGTGAAGTTTATTTTATGAACGACAATTGTGTAGTTTCTCCTCCTCAGTGCAACTCAGCTGCCAGTGAGTGGCCATTTTCAATGGTTTACTGTAGCTGCTATGGGGATATCTGTTGCTGCCATTTTCATGCATGTTTGTAAGAATAATCCCAGTAAAACAATATGGCTAAATGTCAAGTGTTTTGACTGTTAACAATTTCGGAATTAAAAAAAAAACAAAAAAACAAACACACTAAAAATAAAAAACGACAGAACAGAGGCCCTAATCTGTACAAGTCACGGAATGTGGCGCCATCTATCGGACGAAAATAGTCACTGCATTTCTCTAACAGGTATGGAAACAAACGTGACCAAGCAGATTAAGCAAATGCATTTAGAAATGTGTTTTTTGAATCATATTTATATAATGTGTACTCCTATACATTAGCATATGAAGCAACAGGATATGTTATAAAGCACAAAGCCACACCTCTTCACAACACAGCCAATAATTTCACAAATATTCTGCATCCATCTCTCTGAATGTGTTTATTCATAAACTGGTAAAATATAGCACATTTGTATAAAAATGTAGAAAATTGTACACAAAATATAAAACTTGGCTTTTGTCTATTAGTTAATGCTACTATTATAACTTTCTGTTGCTAAAGGTGATATTCTTTTGCCAGCAAAAAGTCAGAATGAGAGTTGAAAGTCATGAAAACACACACAGACACACACACACCTACCCACACACACGCAAGGCAGCATCCATAAAGACAATTAATATAGAATATAATTTTTACAGCACATCTCATATTGTACATTCTAAAGAACAGCACTATCAGTTGTTGCTTACTGTAAGTCCTTGTTGCTGGTGTTAATGTGTTAATATAGACAATTTGTGCATCTTTTTTTCTTCATCACTTTAAGTTGTCTTTGGTAGAGTGTAGCCTTTATGAAATGTGTCCTTATTCGGCTGCTGTTGTTCAATCTGAAATGTCAAATAATATGATTCAGTACTGCTTAAATTGTAGCCTTTAGCTGTACTCAGGAGTGTTTCTGAATGAGTATTCAAGCAATTATTGCTATTAAAGAGAGGTTTGTGTCATGATAGACAGAAACATTTCCACACGGTGCTACTGTTGGTGCAAAGCCACAGTGTAAAATATGCTGTGTTACAGGAGCTGCAGCCTCTTCCATATGTTGTAGCCAAACAGTTACACAGAAGCACCTCAGTGTACTTATAAAAACATGTTGTTCAATACTTCTTAATCCCTGTCCTTAATCAGAAATGCAAAATAATCCTAGCACATCCTCTTTGGAATTAGAGCCAAAGTGCACCAACACTGTATCAATGTACCTCAGGCAACGACTGCCAGCTGATTCAGGTTTCATTCAACATCTTAATGCCCTCACTGCGCCACATGCGCGTACCATGGAAAATGTAAGGCCTTATTTGTTTGGCTGTATGAAACAAAAAAACAAGAAAGGCGAAATATGCAGCTGCTTCAGGAGCACGTAAGGTAAACACGTGGAGCACAAACTGTGGATAGGCAATTTTTGACGTCCATACTGTAACGCCTGAACGCCAGAATTCCAAGCACTGACAAGCCCTGAGTGTGCACGTGTGAAGGCCATGTGTGTGACTGAGTATGCACTTGTGGGAATACTGATATGCCACAAAAGAGTGTGTTGATCATAAAAAGGAGGAAATCCTCAACAATAACAAATAATTATTCTGTAGCACCGAGAAGCTTCTTCTCACCACTGAAAGGACCCAATTGATTCTTCAACTCTGGATGTCAGAATACCGACAGATCCTCACAAGGCTGGGATGATGTATCCATCGCCTCAATGTCCTATACACAACATGTATAAATGTATATAAATCTATTTACAAGCATCCTTCTCTGTTTTACAGTCCTATGGGATATATGGAACAACATCCAGACAATAATAATTGTGGCTTTGTGGCATATCAAAGTAAAAGAGACCTGGATAAAGTTGTTCTACAAGTTAGTTTGGGAGAAAAATGGTTCAGTCTTTTTAAGACAGTGTGTTGAGATACTTATTCTCCCCAGCTAAAGAGGTTAGCATAGATGTCATATCGCCGACAGCCATGTTGGACAGGCCAGAGCCTGCGCTAAGGCTCACAGAGTTCTGTGGGGTAGTGAGGCGGGACGATGCCTGGGAGGAAGACCCAGGCTGGCCCTCAAGGGTGCTGTTGATTGGGCCAAACGAGGAGGATTCGGCGTCGTCGATAATAGAGGTGAAATCTATGCGAGTGTTGTCCAGATCCAGGTTTTCTAAGGCATTGGCGATAGGACCGGATTCTGGATAGGGACCCAGTGGAACCGACTTTGTATCACTTGTTGGATCCGGGCCAGAACCTATACCGTGCTGCTGGTTAAGACAAGGTCCATTCTGCGGGTCAATTATTTTTTCCATGTTCATATTTACTTGCCCTGAACAGTATAGGTTGTTGTTATTTGAAGGAGAGAACAGTTCGTTTTGTGGGTGCTGTGGATGCTGTACTGGAGGAAGGCGGACCCCTCGTCTGGGGCTGGAAGAATGGACTGGACTGAGGTGGGGTGAGCTTCCCATGTAGACTCCACCTGGCTGTGACAAGCTGTTCTGACGGCTTAGAGGTTTGCGGCCCTGAGGAGGCCTGGGAACCATTTCTTGACCATAACATGAGCCTTGTAGACCTACCAACTGCTGGTCTTTGGGTGGGACAGAACTAGGTCCCCGGCTGTGGGGGCTCATTACCATGGTCTGATTGGGATAGGATGGATAAGGCTGGTTGGGGTAAAGGTTCTGGTTCTGGTTCTGATGCTGTGGACTGTGCTGGATCATTGCTGTCTGGGCAGCCATATCTACATTATCAGACAGAGCTGGTTTTATTCCACTTTGCTGCTGTTGTTCCTGTTGCTGCTCCCACATGAGTGCTTGCTGGGACTGCACGTAGTTCCTCACCATCATCTCCTTCACCTGCATCATGGGGGTTTCTGACCTCTGTCCATCTGAAAGCGCTTTACCAGCACAACCCAAGCTCACGCTGCCTCCGCTGGCAAAAGTGGTCTGATTGTGCACCTGAAAGCCACAGTTTGAGTTGCCGGAGTTCCTCATCATGACTGGACCCGTCTGTTGTGGATAACCCTGAGTCTGCTGGAGGAGCATCCTCTGCTGCTGAAGTTTAGCGCTTTGACATGCATCCCTGCCTCCCATCCCCAGATGAAACTGCTGCTCGGGCTTGATGATGAGTTTGTGGGTTCCACCTGGACTATTGTAGAGACCTGGCTGATTGTTGAAGTGTGTCTGTTGAGACTGCAAGCTTGCATCTGTATACTGCATTCCTTGCTGGTTCTGGAGCTCATGGGCTGAAGTTTGGATTTGGCTGTGGTTATCGCACCAGCGACCTCCAGCATCACCACCCTGACTGATACTGGGATAATGGGGAGCTGAGGGACTGAGCTGGCAGGTGCTCATACTGTACTCCGTCTGTTGGAGAAGAGTATTGGACATCCCCTCTGACTGAAGGGGTCTTGCTTGGCCTATTGAATTTCCAGCTTTGGAACTGACATCCCCTCCTGGGTTCTGGTAGCGCCCATGCATGTAAGCCTGGTCAGGGCAGCTCAAGGAATCGTGACTTGGAGACAGCTGGTTCGAAAGAGAAGCTCCACTTCCAACTCCTCCATGAGTTTGATGTTGTTGCTGGTAACCACTGAAGGTTCTCTCTCCAGGGGTCATCATCATGGAATGATCCCTTGAATCAATGGGGGTAAGGTGGGTCTCCATACTCATGGCCTCCATCATTACATTCTCTGAAATACTAGGCGGGCGAGGGGAGTACAAGTGGCGTGAGAGACTGGTGTCTGAGCCACGGTGCTGCAGGGCATTCCTTCTGCCCATTAGGGCTACATTGTTAAGGCTATTGAAACGCTTGGGGAGAGCTTGGGGATCTGCTGCAGATCGAACCGGGTCACTGGCTCGTCGGTTACTGTTACCTGGAGCCTGGTGAGGGTAGATAACACCAGTACCATACTCCGTGTTGGCACTGTGCCTACGGGGACCACCTTGTGTAAGGAAAGGAGGCAGTGGTTGTCCCTGGTACTCACTCAGGACACCTCTTCTTGCAGTAGTAGTGCCTATCTGCTCCATATTGGGTAAAGGAGTGGGTGGTGGTCCACCAGTAGCTGCTGCATATTTGGCCTTTAGGTTGTACTGCTGGGCAGGTGTTAAATTTGAAAGTCCGGGTAATCCTCCTCCAGGACATGGAGCTCCTCTACGATTGGTCTCAGGAGAGAGGGGATCTGCAACCATCTGCTCAGAGCCGAAGACGTGGCATCCTCCCCCTGCTGTTCCTCCCATCTGTGAGACCTCACTGGAGCGCCGGCTGGACAGGTAAGGAGACACCATAGAGGAGCGACGGCTGACAGTGTAGGCAGAGCTCAGGCTGCTGGTGCCACTTCCCCTTCTGTCGTTGGAGCAGCCAACTGATGCGCTGCCTCCTAACTCATGACTGGAGAGCTCCATAACTCGCCGGTTTGAGAGGAGCGGAGACGGAACACACATTCCCATGTTTTCCCCCGTACCTAGAAATTAAGATGCATATTACAATTCAGAGACACAGTATTAACATATCACTTTAAATATAGGTTATGAACACCATTTCATGTCTTTAAAAACTCCCAAGGATGAAATACGTAAAAGCTGGACTTATTATTGTATACATATTTAACAGTGAAGCGTACCAGGAAGTGCAGGAAGTTTGCTACCGGCACAGCGTGCAGGAGGGGAAGGCCTGCAGATCTGCTTCAGTTTGTCAATCTTCAGGTTCTCGAGCCTCTTGAGAGCTTGTGCTGACATTCCCATGGTTCCTCCTACACTTCCAGATTCTCCTCCTCCACCACCCCCAACTCCATCCTCCAGTGCTGTGAGATCCTCCAGACTGCCTGCTGCATTCAGGTTCATCTCCACCCCACTGTCGTTGTTGTTGGCGCTCCCCAGTGGAGAACGCTCGCTACTGCAGGATGACTGCCCACCAGGACTTTGTTGGGACTTCTGAAGAAAAGTTGCATAATGTTTTGACATCTATCACTTATTAGAAATATTTAATCCTTCAAATGGTAGAAATACCAATTATGTGACAATCTCTACAGGTGTATTATAATAACATTCTATAGACTTTTTTTATTCAAACATTCTGTAGATTCCTCACCAGCGACGTCTCTGGAGCCATCAGTTTGCAGTCATCTCTGCGTGTCTCCTCTTTCTCCAAAAGAAGCTCCGAGCTCTGGCCTCCAGGGGTCATGGCTGAACCTGGAGGTCGTGGCCCTGTGTCTCCACGATGCTTTTTGGTGATGTGGGCTTCAGGTCCATGCACAGTTTTCACATGTTTACGCAAGGAGCTCGGGTCTGTGTACCGCTTCGTACAGCCAGGGATTTTACAGACATAAGGTTTCTGTAAAGGAGCGAAAGGAAAAATTCAATGAATAGAATCACGAATGGTGAAGAAACTCCTGTACTGCACTTTAAAGACCAAGAACGACACAAGTCCTTCTTGAAAATTATGCCAAAAAAAATTGTTTGCTACACTTTACAAGAGAGTCAAAATTAAGATTATTATATTGTGCCCTAATTATGTGCAAATGGTTAAGGGAGAAGTTAGTGCGTACAGAGGTTTAAAGAGAAATGAAAGCGAAGAAAGCCTGAGTGTTTTTTGTAGTTGTACCTCATTGGAGTGAGTTCTGTTCTGGTGTTTGGCCCGGTCGGAAGCATTGGAGAAGGCTTTGTTACAGCCTTCGTGTTCACACACATACGGTTTCTCTCCAGTATGAGAGCGCAGGTGAGTCTTCAGGTTTTCCAGACGAGAGTAGGCCTTATTACAGCCTTCAAACTACAGCAGAAACACAAAACACTGCTACAGCAACACTGGATCAACAGTATTTTAGTAACTATAATATCAGTTTTGATGACATGTGGTCTACTCACAGTGCACTTGTGCGGCTTCTCTCCCGTGTGTCTGCGCATATGAACCACCAACATGTACTGGGCTTTAAATGGTCTCTGTTCCCTTGAGCATTCCTGCCAGTGACACACAAACTCCTTCTTCTCTCCGTGGATGTGCTCATTGTTGATGTGCTGTGAGGTAATGAGACGTTAGAGAGACCAACAATCAAACAATCAGGTGAGTCGTTGGAAACAGACCCTTTCGTATCGTTGCGTATCGTTCTCTAATCTCTTACATGAACTAGCTGGTCCTGTGTGTCAAACTCCTTGTTGCAGCTCTCCCAGTGGCAGTTGGTTTCATAGATGGCCTCTTGTTCGGGCTTCCCGTCCTCCTTATCCAAATCATCTCTGCCATCCAGGAGACCCAGGAGAGGGTCCTGATCAAACAGATAAGAGCCAGACCTTTGTGTAATAAATGTGGAAACTGATACACAGCCATGAAATGAGAATAAGAGCATACTTGAGTGCCAGTGGAAGAAGGACTGGCCACATCTCCCTCTGATCTCTCTTCCAGGCTCTTCACGTTCATACCATCCATTACACCAGTTAAGCCAGGCTCTGTTTTCAGCTGCAAACCAAAATACATCCCTCATTAACTTTGCTTTATGCAGACCATTTACCAGAGATTTTAATTCTTGCTATCCTATGCTGAGAAAGTCCCATCCCTTCTTTCCTCCATCCTTTCTCCTTCCTAAATCAAACCAGAGGAAAGCCTTACATGTCCGTGTTTAGGCGCATGGAGCCGGGGATTGTGGGGAGGCAAGCGGGAACCTTGACAGGGGCCTGTCGTGTGCCCACCCAGAGGCGTTACTCCCCCTCCTCCATATATGGAACCTTGTTGCCTGGACGGGCAACTTATATTGCTTGTATAGCCGAGCGATGGGCTATGATGCAGAAGAAAGTCATTGTGATTTTTATTGTTATTTTATACTTATTTAATTGTCATTTCTGCCAATAAGAACCTGCAGGATACAATGCTCCTAAACTCATTGTTGATATTTCAATAAACTAGACTACTGGTACAAATATAGCAATACAGTACTGACCTCATGGCACCCACAGAAAGATGGCCATAAGAACTGGCGCCATTTGCGTTACCCCGAGAGTTTACAAACGCCACCAGTGAGTTAGGTGACGTCCTGATCACTGTCTGAAGGTCCACACTGGCGTCAGACAGAGGCGAGATGGATAGGGCTCTTTTCTTACTCAGCTTCAACATGGAACGAGGTGTAGAGAACCTGGAGCCTAACAGCAGAAAACAGTAAAATCTTAAGGTTTGAGTCGTTTTTTTTTTTTTTTTTTTTTTTTTAACACACATAGTAGTGTCAACTGACCATCGACAGAGCCAATCTGATCAGAGTTCCCCTGAGCTTGGCAGAAGTTGTGATGAGGGGGCATCATGTTGCTCTGGTTACAGTAGGGGGTGCTGTTGCCACCTGTTAGAAAGAAATTACATCACAGTGACCAGAAGCACTTATAAAAATCTGACTTACATGGAAAAACAAAGATGATTCAACAGTAAGATTAAATAAGATATCATTGTCTATCCCAAGTTAAAATAATACTTATATTGCACATGCAATAGTGCCAAATCTGAATCTGAGATGAAGGTGATGTTAAGATATTTACTCACCGTCTGGGGGCAGCATGCCTCTGTGTCCCATCATGCTGTGTGGCGGCAGGCCCTGAGGGGGCCTCATGTATTGATCTGTACAGAGGCCAATCCCCGTTCCTGAGCCATGAGTGATACTGGACGTCATAGGGTTATACATGGTTCTGCAGTCCTGACGAAGGCCGTTGAGAAATGGGGCACGCAGGGAGGACACATCACTGTACGGAGACTGGTCTGACGAGACTAGGCTGCGTGTAAAAAGTATTTTATTTATTTTATTTTAATGTGTAATTCATAAAACCATCCCTTGGCATATATTTCTATTTTTTTTTCCTTAGAAAAGTCAAAACATCTGAGAAGCAGCAATTATGTATGACACAGTGTTCTGTTTAAATAAACAAGGATGGTGTAGAAAGAGGTCTTTGTTGCAGCAATGTTGTGCAAACTCTTGATAAAAAGTGCTGATAGCTGAACTCATTCATCTCTAATAAACCAACTCTTCATCGCTGCAGTGCAGCTGTGATGTCTTCTTCTCACCACTAGATGGAAGATGGTGTCTGTGTTAGTCTAACCGGTCTGAATCCCCCTTCTTTAGGGCTTTCCCCTTCAAAACTGGAAAAGGGAATCTTCACTGGAACTTTCCAGTTCTGCTGACTTTTCCAGAACCATACTGGTTCCTTTAAAAACTGTCCCTCCCTGATCTCTTTCTATCTTTTCCTTCTGCTCTCCTTCGAGCCAGTTTATCATGTACCCACTTTGCCCTAAAATGTCCTTTGAGTTTTTAATTCTTTCAGGAAAACGTGTATTCCCCACAGGAACTTAATCTGTTCTGTCTAATCCACCGTGCTGGTTCCCCCTGAATATGCCTCCCTCCCACTCACCCTCCTTTCTCCCCTTCTCTTCTCCCATTCATCCCTTCTGTTCTTTTCCTCTGTCTCTCCCTCTCCCCCTCGATCCTTTCTGCCACTTTCTATCTCCGCTCTCCCTCCTCCATCTTTCTCTGTCCTGCCAAGCCACCTTTCTCTCCGTCATTCTCCGTCTCTCCCTCTCTCTGGGTAACCTGAGCGGGGCGAGATGCAGTCATGCAGAGCACAGCGGGGCCTGGTCAGCCTGTAATTAGCAGCTGTCAGAGAGAGGCCGAGTCCACCCGCAACCTGGGTGGCATGAGGGGGGAGGAGGGGGGCAGCCCGGTGGGAGGAGTGACCGGCTAGACCAGATATGTGCCTAGAACAATTGCAGTGTATCTGAAAATTGCAGAAGCTGAAATTTTTATGCATCTGCATCACTGCTGGGATTTCTGATTTTTTTTTAAATCAATAATAATATATTTAAATTAAGATGTCTATAGAGTGTCACTATCACACACATGGTTACTGCTATGTCCATGTTGGTATGTTATGATGTGATACAAGGTGAAGTGCAGCTGTGGTGTCCTGTGTGAGGCCAACTACTGTCTTACCCTCTGGAGGGCTGGCCGGGTGAGGAGTCGTAGTGATACAACCCCTGGTGTGGCTGCATGTCCACTGGCATTGGAGCTCCGAGGAACAACTCGCCCCTTTAGACTGTTAACCTGACACTGAAAGAAACGGTGGAGAGGAAAAGCAAATAAAACAAACAGCCACAAAATGCAAAAATATCAATCTGTGGTGAGGAGGCAATATGATATTAATTACAGGTTATTGACAAGTTCGGGGATCATAATCAATGTTAAAAGTCTGAATTGTAATTTTTCTTTTGGATTTTAACAATTACAGAAACGCTCTGCTTGCGCTGTAGAAAAACAGCAGGTTTATCTGGAGCAGCAGTTCTGTTTTACAGTCAGAATGGCTCCTAAATGCCTGGTCCATTCCATTCACTCACTGTTACAACTTAACAGGTCATGTGATGCTTCTGATGTGTCCCGACACACTCCTACAGATTATTCAAAACCCTGGGACACAAAGAGCGGGCTTGGCTGTAATCTTCCTTCTCTAAACTGAGTTGTGAGTCTCAAACTCCGCTGACAGACGCCCAAAACCTGCCACACCTTCCCATCCTGGACCATAGCTGTCGGTGTATGTAGGGACGGTCTGGGTTTTGCTTTAATGTGCAAAATAAATAATTTCAAAGGTTTAACCAATTAGCCATTACCATGCTTACATTTTAATCTAACTCCTTAATCCTGATGTTGATGTGTCTTAACCTGCAAAAATAGATATTTATAAATCCAACATCCTTTAAATATATTTATTGTATTTATTGTAGGTACTTCAATTCTTGACATACATGTGGAGTCAAAATATCACATCACTCCAAGGCCGAACTGGGAAAGATCCCGTGAGTATTGTGATGTGAGTGTGACTGGTTTGCCCCGTCTGTCATGCGGTAGCGCAAGTGTTAAAAGGGCAGCAGGAACCTATTTAAGCCCACAAGTCGCCGGGGGGAGTTGGAATGTAAAAGTTAGTGAGTGGCTAAATGGTGTGGGCGGTCCGAAGCTAATTACACACATCTAACACTGCCTTTGGACATGTATGACGATCAGACGGAAGCGCTAAATAGAGATATCGCTGAGCACCTCAGCTGTCCAGAAGTAATAAATACCACGGAGGGGGCTGTCAGACATCTCTCTCTCTCTCTCTCTCACACACACACACAGACACACACACACAAAACCATATTAACCGTGGGTGGTGTAGCATTCTTGTTGCCACAATGTGTGAATGTATGTGTGTGTTCATGTACATGCTACCAGTGAAGATTGCCGAGTGATGACATTTTAGGGAAGTTAGGACATTTTTCTGGTCCTCACAGATTTAAAGGTCAGTTTGAGGGTTAAGACTTGGATTTAGGCTCCTGGATAGACCTGGGTTTAGGGTTAAGGTTAGGGTAAGGGTTGGGATTGGGCATTTGGTTGTGATGGTTAATGTTAGACAATGGAGAATGCATTACTAAAATCCCTACAGAGATAGAAGTACAAATGTGTGTGTGTGTGTGTGTGTGTGTGCCCAAGAGAGACACAAAAAGAGAGCGAGAGAGAGACAAAGAGAGGGAAAACAATCAAGAATCGTTTAAGTATCTCAGCTGACATATATAAAGCATTCTAAATTAGTATTTTTTTGGCCATATTCCACATCCACATGTTTGTGTAATAAATGTTCCCCTTCAGGTGTTTTGAGACAGTGTACTATTTTGGGCCAGTGTTTTGTGAGAAACTCAGGGACTTTTCTCCCTTGTGTCATTTTTGTGGAGCTTAGTTTTAGCTGGTTAGGGCTGAAGCACATTAAAAACCCCAGGACCATCAATCAAATGACAGGCTAAACAACTCAGCTCCACAGTGGTGGCACAACATGCCAGGCAGAGACCAAAGCACAACCGCCACTTTGTGCTCCAGGTTCACAAGACTACACAGACAAGACGTACTTATGGATGAGAATCCAGAATGGATTCTCATCTATAAGTGATGCATTTAAATGTATCTCTTGATGAACTGATGTCTCAAATGAAGGGAGACTCACAGCAGGTCTTTGAGAAACCTTAACTACCCAAAAACTCTACCCAAAAACTTTTTATGTTCCTGAAATGCCCCCGAACAAAACAACTGATGTGCTTAAACTCAAGGGACATGTGCTGCACATGTGCCCAGCAAGTGCTCATATCAGCCTTGACATTTGTACTATAAAGTATACTAGCATTAATTACAAAAATAAATAATATTAATTAAAAAAATGTTAAAAATGGCCAAGTTACATGTTGTGACAATAATTTACCTCAAAGTGACATTCCATAGACTTCCGTGGTGGTTTTAGTGACAGTGCAGTTTAAAAAAGAAAGGTTGTAACCTGCAATGTAACGCACAAACCATCGATGAGATATGTGACTCGTGATGAGGACAGAAGTCACATTTAAGATGATTATAAAAGTAGTAAGCCATTTTGTTTCTTCCTATCTCTGACAGATACTGTGAAATGGCCAGATTAAAAAAAAAGACAAAAATCTGGTGGCTGAAATCTGGACCGCTTATGTTATTCCTGCTGGTCTTTGGTGACATTTTGACATTTTCCCTCCCTAATATCTCTCAGATGATTAATTTTTCTGTGTATACAGAAAGCATTGTTGTTTAGTCTTCTCCAGCTGGGGCTTTTGCGAGCCTCCTCCCTCTGATGGATCCAACAGGGAATTACAGACATTTCCACAGGTCAGTGGCTGGACAATGGGCCTGATCAGGGTGCTGTTCCGCTGCTTCTATAGTCCTCCTCCCTGGGGACTAGCACTAAACTGGGGCTCACGTACCTCCACCCCCGCGAGATCAGGGGTGGAGGCGTGACATCATTTCTCCTGTACCAATGACAAGAATACAATCATGCCTCACATGTGTTCTTGTTTTCAGATCTGTGTTGGCGTGATAATGCATTAAACAAGATAAACACCCATCTGACACATGAACCCATTACCTCCACCCTTTCTCAATTTTTCTCCTCCCATACCTTTTCTGTCCTCAATCTCTTAAGTCTATCTTCAGCATTTTTTCTTCCCTCTCTGCCCCATTGCCTCCACCCTCTCTCTCCCTCATTCCCTCTCTCTCTCTGCTCATTCCTGCGCTCCCTGCTCCCCCCCTGCCGGGGCTGCATCGAGGTGGGTGTTCTCTGGCTGCTATGACTTGAGAGACGATAATGGCAGCTATAATGTAGCCAGCCGTTCCTGATGTGGCTGAGCTTGTGGGGGGATTCTGTTGTGTTAGGGCTGGAGACTGAACGAGGGAAGGAGCAAGGGAGGGAGAAAAAAGGCGGGACCCGGGAACCCGGCCAACCGCAGCCCCAGTCTACCTCGCTTTCTTATTCCATTTTTTTTTCCTTTCTTTCTCTCCTCGCCCACTGACTTTTGCTAGCCTCGTTGTTTTCCTTCAGTGGTAAACTTTGTTTTTAGGTTCTGCCTCTGTTTTTGTAACCCTTCCACCCAACACTGAAGTTCCTCCTTCCCTTACTCTTTCTGCCCCCACCAACCCTCCGCTGTGTTTTTTGCCCCTTTCACCCAGACTGAATTCTGGAAAGTGATGTGGGATTAACCACAGGTGCTGGTGCTGAGATAACAATGAAGTAAATGATAAAATCTACATCTTGACTTGCTTCCCGGACAATTAACATTAATCGTACCAATCATCAACGTCAGCAGGTTTGTAACCATGAAACCATGCAAAAGTTCATTGTACACTGAATAATGACCTTAAAGCTGATTCTGATCTCATGTCTGTTGAATCATTACTACATACTGCAGGAGAGAGGTTTTTGAGGTCTGGCCAAGTTATCTCATTTGGAATGTGGGAAGATGACAATGTTAAAATGATTTTAAACTGCCCTGGCTCCATTTTCCCAGCTTTTTAAACCCTGTTCCTATTAAAAGTCATCAGGTGTGTTGCCATCCTAACCAGACTACCGTCTTTGTACACACGTGCCAGGAGAGAATCGACTTATTGACACATGTCAAACACGGGGGGAGATATGCCTCCTTCAGCTTGTCACTACAGGGTCTTCTTTAGGTTGACCTTGGAGTGGAGTGTTCAGCTTTTTCAACTGTGCTAGAAGTTCTTGCTGTTCTACTTGTCTTTTTTAACCACTTCTTTTATAATTCCCTGCCATTCTGCTATGCATTATACTTCACAGTCTTTCATGGTAACTGTTTAGCTGCAAAAATGGTCACCTAACACAGTCTTTAACTGCTTTTCCTGTGCGTTAGTCTGCGTTCAATTTAGTGTGGTTTGTAATTGGAAAAATGTATTGAGTTTGGAAATAATGTAGAATTACAGTCAGTCCTACTTTAATTGAACTTGTTAAGCCTTACAAATAAGATTTACTGGGTTGATGAGTGAAATGTTAGATTTAGAGTCACTGTAATCTCACAGAAAATCCCTGACACGAGTCTCCCGCAAACAAGCTTGCAGACTAATGCTGTTAGCTAATAGAGTCAACACCATGGACTGTAAAGTGAAGACTGCAGGAGCTGCGGTGCTGATGGCTCACTGCTGGGGTTCTCACCTTGTGGAAATGGCAGAATGAGATGTTGATCCCTTGTAGCTACACAGTCGGAGTGACTGATGACAGACATGGGGGCACGAGAAGGCCTGGCTGCGGCACGCCAACACGGCTACAAACAGAAAGGGCAGGGGCTCAGCGCAAACTGAGCACCGCAGAAACTCATTTCTGCATTAACCAGAATATGGTTAGAAATGTAACTTTTGTGCAGCCAAAACCCTTTGAAACTTAATTATAGTTGCAACTTCAGGTGATGCTCTGATCAGTTGTGCAGATATCCGAAGATTCTGCATCGATTTAGTATGAAAATGTACCCTGAAGAGTCAAAAGACAACACGCAACCATGATAATTTACTTTATCTGGTGTTCAAACTGTTTCTCTACGAACATCGCTCCATTGTTCCTTTCTCTGGTGCTCCAAATCATAGACCAGCAAACTGGTCTGGTGTCGCCTGTGTTCCTTAAATATCTAACAGAAAAGCACCTCATCAGCTGTGTTTGAGACATTATTACATAATTACATTTTAAGCTCATTAGCTTGTATTTTTCTACTTTTTGGAATCCTGTTTTCATATAGGTGCAACTTAAAAATAAAGTCTTCATAATCCCCCCATCCCTCCCCAAACAACCTGGACAGACCTGAGGTCTTGAGGACATGAGCATAATTGGGGGGGGGGGGTGTTGATGTTTATATTAGCCGCGTGCCTCATCTCTTATTCTCTTCATCTACAATTGTGTTCACTCTTAGAAAATGTTATCAGTTCAACAACTCCAACCAACAACTGAGCCCACAATTTCATTTTTTCACTGACTTCTCTTCAGGCCACCCACCCTCCCACCACCACGCACATACCTGTGGTTTCCTGGATCCTCTCTCCTCTCTTCCACACACCATCCTTTCCTCCCTCTCTTCTCAGTGTTTGTCTTGTCTTTCCCTGTTCTTCGACTCCTTCTGCAGAACTTTTGCGTGTCTGTGTATTAGCTGCTGTATAGCTAATCCCCCACCCACATATATGTCTTTGAACCCCTTTTAAGGAGGAGTGGAAGAGAAGGAAATGGATGGAAGCAAGGATAAAGCAGATGAAGAGAGGTTGATTCACACAGCTGGCTCCCAGCTGTAGACTGAGGCAGCTTTCAGAATGGCTCCTACTATAAACAACTGGGAGCCCAACCCCCAATTTTTGAAAGAAAGAAAAAAAAAAAAAAACCTCATGAGCTTTGTCATTATAAACTCGCTCAGCACTCCTTTTTACCTTCACCAGAGCTGTTAAACACCATCCACTCCCCCTACATCATTTTCTCTCCTGGCTTTTGTCCACTTTTGAGGCCGCACTGTCATTCTAGCGGCTCAAGTACAAACCGAGACCTCATGAATCCCTTTTTTTTCCAGTCAATGATGTGTCTGACATCAGCAGCAGGGACAGCAGAAATCTGCCGGAGCTGTCCGCTAACCGCCGAAACACTGCTTGTTTAGGAAACAAAGACCAGATAATAATCTGTTCAGTTTATAGAAAGACCACAACGATTTCAAGTCAAATAATGATCCTAACAATCCTGGGTGGGCAGACGATATTTGTAGCCAGTCTGCTCCGACTTATATTCCAGAGCTGTCTAACACAGCTGGAAGTGGAGGGAGGAGAGAGAGAGAGAGAGAGAGAGAGAGAGAAAAAGAGGAGCCGGAAAAAGCTACGGGAGACAGATGAAAGAGTGGAGGAGAGTGTGTGTACAGTTTCAGAACATGACACCGTGTTTTTCATGTGTTTACGCACGTGTGTGTTTGTGTTAAGCGTGTGTGAGAACCCACGACGCAGTCAGAGTCAGTCCAAACAGCGATGGCTGCAGATGAGGCCCGTGGGCCTCCAGACAGATGTAAGAGCTCTGAGGGACACAGGAAACCCAAAGAAATGTGACAACAGCAGAACAAATCCATTCATTCCTCATTATTGCACTCTTGCCTTTTAATAGATTTTTTTTAATTTTTGTTTTACTGTAACAGATTTGTGAAAAATGCATCTTCATCATTCTCAACATCATTATCATCATCAGCGTTCATCTGCCACCTTTAATTGACTCTCCGTGGTGCAAACGTCATGTTTGCTGTCAAACATCAAACTTTCACTGACGGAGAGCAGGTTAGATAATGAGCTACACACCATAACATGACAAACAAACGTGCACGGCTTCCAGAATCTGTCATTTCACTAAATCCCTCTGGCTCTCCTCTACATGTAAACTGTATTTAAAAGTGTCCCAGCAGCTGAACACACTTGTGAAAACGTGTCTCAAAACCTTTCCCAGCTGTGTGACTTAAAGAGCGCACTTGTGTGCATCTGCAAGCTTTAGGATGTAAAAGCATTTCTGCTCGCCCCTCATACCTTCATCATTTCCACTACTGGCTCTCCCTCCTCCTCCTCCATTTTGTAATGACATCTTCATCTCTTGGCTGTTGCTTTGCTTTGTTCATTCAGCTTGTGCTCAACCATCAATTTACACAGTAAAGATTGTAATCTTTACTGTACACCTATTTGGATTAGCTCAACATACAGCGACACGTGCAGCTCGCTCCTGTGTGGTCCGTGCTGACTTCATAACTAATAAATAGCAGGCGTTTTGTTTCATGCCCAGATGTTGGTAAGGCAACAGCATCCGGGATTATCATGTGACTCAGGAGGACACGCATACACACACACACACACACTCGCACACACACACACAAACCCCTACAGACAAGAGTCTGTAGGGGTTTGTGTGTGAACTAAATGAAAAGACCGTTGGGGTTTGAGAGGGCAGCACGCTAACATGCTGTCAGAGGCAGAGTAGAAACAAAAACTGAGAATTCACACACCACACACACACACACACACACACACCACACACACACACCACACACAGACCCACTGCATATTTCCTTCTGCTTCTGGGCAGTTAACTGACTGACTGGCCTGCACGGTCGTGACTCTGTGCATTCATGTCCTCCAGAGAAAGTGTGGAGAATGTCCAAATTACAGCCTACGTACGAAAGTGGCTATTGAGAAAGAATTGGGAATTAGACAGTCAAACAAGAGGGATGATCTTTTAACAGTACGCTTGTTGATCACAAATTACATATCCCCACAAGCAAGATAATTATCTGTGTGTGTGAGTGTGTGTGTGTGTGTGTGTGTGTGTGTGTGTAAGAGAGAGTTCCCACCAGAGCTGTAATTTAGTGGCATTAACATAACTAAAAGGTAACAAATCAACAACTCAGCTGGTTGTCAATTGAAAAGTGCAGAGGAGCTCAAAACATGTACAAATAAATTCTGTAAACACACATACGCACACACACATATAAACACACACACACACGTAGACACACTATAATGTTGCAATAATAAAATAAGTAATAAAAACATTTAATTAGGGTTAGGGTTAGGGTTAGACCTCACACATTAAACAAAGGCCTTTGGCAGTTTTGTTGCATATTGTGTTGCACACATCACATTAACGCCTAATGACACTTCTTACTGACCCCAGAACTGTCACTCAGATGTTCTCCTTCATTACTTTGAGTCACCATGAGAGAATAGTATGAACGTAAAGGATCGGGAACATTCACAAGGCATCATTTTAAGTGCATGTCCTGCAAAACTGGGAATAATTTGCAGGTGTCACTGTGAGTAAATGAAAAATGAAAAAAATGAAAAATTACATCATCTACTTTCTCCACTCTGCTGATCCCACAGGTCAGTTTCGAGCATGGCGATCTGAATAAACCTTTATAAACCAGTCTCAGACTTGTCTGTTTAAATAAGGGAGATTCAGAAATTCAAATATCACACACACACACACACACACACACACACACACACACACACACATTTAACTTGTTTTCTAACGCTAAACCATTTGTTTTATACAGAAATATTAAATCAGTTTTATAAATTTGTCACATCAACACAACAGTATATAAAATAACCTTCAAATGTCTTTAAACAGTTCAGATGAAGACGTGATTGTCTTCCCAATGCTGTTTACAAAAGTGTAGGAGATGTTTCGCAATCATTCAAACTCTCTGCTATTGGTGCAAGTAAACACTGATCCTATCTGATGCTGGAGGAAGGGGCTCCCTTTCACTGGGACTCAGCCCTAAATTCCAGCCTCTATCTCTGTGCAGTGCTCACTGATGCGCGCGCGCGCACACACACACACACACACACCCACACACATACAAACATCCTTGCACTTCTATCTTTGTGAGGACTTTCAAAGGCATAACGTATAAGTCAGGCCCTTACCCTAAGCCTGACCATCCCAACAAACCTCCTAATTCTAACCTAAACCCAAACAACCCAACCCCCACCTTAAAACCAATTCTTTACCCTCAATCAGGCCTTTGAAGTTTTTTCTGAAGTTTGAAATTTCCTTCATTGCTTTATTGCAGGCATGACTGTGGTCCTGGGAAGTGTTCTCCATGATGGACAAGTGCTTTGCCATCAGCCTCATTTCTACCACCACCTCCAGAAGGTCAAGGGGGCAGCACAGGACAGCACTGACTCTCTTTACCAGTCTCCTCCTGTCTGCAGCTGTGATGCTGCTGCTCCAGCTGACCACTTCATATAAAATGGCTGATGCCACCAGTCACAAAAGGCCCTCAGAAATGCTTCCTCCACCCTGAACGGCTGTTCACAAACATCACCAGCCCCCCCTTTCCTCTTACTTCATCCTTTCTGTTTGTGTCAGTTGGAAGCCATTCAGCCAGGTCTTCATTATAGCATAATGCTATACTGTCTGTATTCCCTCTGGTGCTGTGTTAGAACCATTAACTCATCCATCTTGTGGCTGATGGATTCAAGATTCCCAGTGATGACTGAGGGGAAGACGGGTTTGTGGCGTCTTCACCTGTTGTGGTGTTCTCTCCGAGCGCAGCTTCCCCTTCTTCTCTTAAGCTTATGGGGGACATGAGGCCTCTCATTGGTTAGCCTCACAGTGCTACAGAGGGCTAACAGCTGGTCTCTAGTGTAAGCAACAGGCTCACCGCTGCTATCACAGATGTGAACAGCAGATTCAAAAACAGTAGACAGACTAGAGCAAACTGTACTAATTTCATGTCCGTTGAGATCCTTCACTCATACACCTTTAAAGTAAAATAAAAAAATTAGAAAACATAAAGCTTAGATGAAAATTGACACAATAACGTAATGTGGTGGCAAAAGCTGCTGTAACTGGCTGCCACTAGAGCTGCACCATCATATGCTTTTCTCTAAAATTTACTTTCTTCCAGTTTTTCTCTTAGATTTATTTTTCTGTTTTTGATTTGTATGAATTTGACACTGCATTGTCAGTGAACTGGTGTTACTATAGAGAAGACACAATCCATTTTATTCAAACAAAAAATAAAGCGGGAAGAAAGAGAGAGAGAGAAAGAGAAAGAGAGGGAGAACTTTAGCACTGTTTCCGGTTTAGGGAGGACACGGAGATGGAAAAAAAATCTGGCGGCAGTTTTGTTGTTGAGCAGCGGGCGACTCAGAGCCTGTGTGTGTGGTATTCCCTCTTTCCTCTCTTCTTTAGAAAAGAGGGATGGGATGAATCAGAAGGGCGAGAGAGAAAGACAGAGACCGTCAAGGAAAGAGAGAGAAAGGGAGACAGAGAGAGAGAGAGAGAATAAGAGTGCAGCCTTGAGCGCCACTATGGTTGACCAGTCCTTTTGACTAAAAAGAGAAGGACTGGAGAACTATTGTTGAAATCTCATTCCTCACTGTATTGTCTGATCTTATCAATGGAGCGTCACCGGGACAATGCTGAATGCTCCTGTAGGTCCTCATTAAGTCAGTGTCATTTGTGCACAGAAAACACACGTTCCTGGTGTAAAACGAACAGGCGGACATGATGTTGTTGCTGAATATCCCCATTAGCTTTGCCAAACATACTCCATAAATTCAATTTTACTATAAGACATGTTGCAGTGTGTGTGTGTGTGTGTGTGTGTGTGTGTTCCTCAGTGACATAACATTTCCAAGTGGAAAACACCTGAGGTGTAAAAGAACGGAGGCTCTACTCAAATGGAAAATGCAGTTGTTGGGTGCAACAGTGGAATATACCATCCTACACAACTAAAGGCCATGCTAATTTACTTCCATTTATTCAAAATTGTGAACTGCTACACTTACTACTTTTGTGGGGACAAAGGTGAAAATCCTTACATGACTACTATTATTGCCAACGTTTTCAGGAATAACCTAATTTATTAACCCCTTATCCTGATTTTGACGAACGCTGTCATGCTGCCATTTCTTCATTTGTGCTTATCTCTGATGCTTGTGCAAATATATAATTACAAATATATTACACATATCTTTGCTGAAACTTTGCAAGAAAGTACAAATGTGATGAACCATATTGTAATTGCCAAAATAATCTACATTTGTAATACTGTCCATGATATAACCGAAAAGGAGTAAAAAGGTTTTATGGCTTTATGGTTTTTTTTTTATGGCTACACTTTAACAACACGTCGGGAATACTTCAGGTAATGATAACCAAACATCGAAAAGTAGTGGATTAAATTAAAGATGCTACATTTTAAAATGACAGAAGATAAAGAGACTTTATGGCTAGCTATAATGTACCCATTTGCTTTGCCAGTTTTGGTTTTTGTGTATTTAACTTTTTGCCTTTATATGTGACATTTTTCTTTAAAAAAAAAAAAAAGAAGAAGAAGAAGAAGAGGAAAACAGCTGCCCAGGACTAATCAAAAGGCATTTATCTCATCCGAGTTTTAAACCATTTCAACTTGAATTAAAGAAAATTCCACGTGTGCTCTGGGAATAAAAAACATCTGCCTCTCCTCCTGGTTCACCAGAAGCTTTTTATTCATTAGAAGCCATAAAGCCTGACAAAGAGCAGGCATCTAGCCCTTCTTCTGCCTCTTCATTCCCTCTCTTCCTCCGGCTCTTCATGGAGAAAGGAGAGGGAATCGTTCAGGGGCTGAAAGGGTTGGAGTCTATCTATGGCATTGAAGGTCCCGCGTCTGTCAGGGGCACCTGAAGAGGGGCAAACATTTACCGGTACAGAGAAGAGGGGGCGAACATAACAATCGCCAGCCTGCCCGAGAGCTCCAGGATCCACGCTGAGTGCTGGTGTAGCACCCTTCGAAAGTTTGTCTTGTAATTGAGTCGATTGTTGACCCCCTTTTCAGGCTGCCTCTACAAATCATGGGAGGAAAAGGCCTGTTGAATACTTGATGCTACCCCTCTCTTTTCTTCCCTCTTGCTTTTCATCCATCCATCCATCCATCCATCCTCGGAGAAGGAGGAGGAGGAGGAGGAGGAGAATGACTGCCCTGTGACTTAAATGCAGTCGTTTAGAGGGGAGATGGTGGAGGTTAGGGGCTGTTCAGGGATCTGCGGAGGCTTACCCCCAACCCCCCACCCACCACCACACACTCTCCAATGCTTTCCCTCTCCTGCATTCTCCCCCTTTTTCATTCCTCTTTTTGTTTGCAGTGTGGGGTGAATTTTAATCACTGCACTTGCCACCTCAGATCTCTGTGTTTCTTTTCATTTTACCTACATTTCCTACCTATAACCACCGAATTACCTTCGCATCAATCCCCTCCACGCACGACAAGGACCAGGATAACACTTTGACAACACGAGGAAGTAAAAAATTGTCACTAAAGTTTAAGACGACAAACTTTAACAAATATCAGGACGGAGTGGCGGGGAGAATGGGTAGAGAGGGGAGGAGGAGGAGGAGGAGTGTGACAGCAGGACAGAGAGAGGAGGGTCACAGTTTGTTTGTGAAGAGCGATGATTTTTAAATGCCTCCTTCATTCAAGAACGCTTTATTTACACAAGGACTCTGGTGTTGTGCTGCTATTGTGCCGGCTCATCCTGTAAGACAGTGCAAAGGGGGACGCGCGTGTCTTTGTTCCCTTTTCACGCATTTCCTAGCCGAGCACCACACTAAACGAGAATACTTCAGCAAAGTCGAATAGAAGTGATGGCTCTTGTGTCACAAAAAGCCTTGAATGTTTGGCCCACTGTAGATGCGACTGCCCATCTTTCCCTCTAACATCTCTTTTCCTCGCTGGTTGTGCTTGTGGAGCTTTGTGAGGAAATCCTGAACAAACTGCAGCTGTTTGTTCTGTCTTTGTCAACTCTGGGTTTTTATTGACTTCAGCTATTGACAATTGCGTGACTCCTGTTGGCCACTAGTTGGATAATACTGTGCAAATATGTGTATGTACACACATTCCCAATGTGTTCCAAACACGCTTACAGAGAGAAGAATGAGAGAATGTATGTTTCATGGATGCAAACAGATTAACGTAGCATCACAAGTATTTGAAATTTATCTCAAATATGTACCAAAAAAAATCCTTCTGTCAGACCCACTATTCTAGACATATTAATTTAAAGCCACATTGTCACATTTTAATGACTATAAAACATACAATCCTCGACAACCCCTGAAAGTACAAAGTGAGCCCTTCGCACCAGAAAAACAAGAGAATTTCTGGGCTGTTTAAAACTGATGCTGTAGATGAAATCCAAAGTAATAATAACGATGAATGGCTTTTCTTGCACAGTGGTACAGGGTATATTTAATAACACAGCAAAAAAACGCCACCATGCAGCCACTAGGAAAGCAGAGCTCCCCCTGATTACCTTCTACTTGTTCTTCCTCCAGGACTAAACTGGGGAATATTACTTGTGATTATGCTGCAGTGATTAACAACTGAAAAAATACACTTAAAATGGCCAGAAAGAAAGAACAGGTCCTTTTACAGCCCATGCCATCAAAAACATATTCTCACGCTCATCCTTCATTGCTGGACTTGTGAAACTTGCACAACCAGAGTTGCCCAAATGTGTTAATGCATCATGATAATAATTAAGCAGCAGAATAAGGAGGGGGTGGAGTCAAAGTCAGTATCTTTTATTGTCAGATATGCTATACATGCATGACATACAACGTAACTAAAATTGCAATCCTCTCGGACCCACAATGCAGCAAGAACTAAATAAATAAAACTACTGTAGCTAAACTAAAACTAAATGGACCTAAACTACAGTTAACTATATATATATATATATATATATATATATATATATACAGTATAAAGTAAAATAAACTAAGTAGAACTAAACTAAATAGAAAAACAACAGTTAACAGTATATATACATAACAAATAGTACAAATGGCAGGTAATGAGGTATGAGCAGCAATGAGTAGTGCAAATGAGCAGGGATAAAGTGAATAGTGAAAACACCCTTGTGTTAGGACAGAGAGGAGCCGCCGCGTGTGCACGTGCCGCCAACTTGAAACAACATCCAAATAGCCAAATAGATTGATACAAATAAACAAGAAAAACCCTCTGGATCACTTAAGATAAACACAGAGGAAGACACTGATATATGCTTAGTGTATTGTAAACAGGAAGTACCTTTTATTTCATCGAAGTCCCATGAGCTTGAAGTTCCATCATTAGCATGTTCTCATCAGGGCTTCAAGTTTTGGTGCAATAATGAAATTTAGAATTTTTCTGGCATATTTAATAATAGTTAGTAGGAAATGTAATGATTTGCCTTCACAGTCCAAGCTGGGGGAAATCAAAATGGTTCTTGATAGTTTTACAATTGAAGCAGTTTGGAACTGGCCAAACACCAGTCACACCACCAGCAGTGAAATGGGAGGTGGAGGTGGGAGGAGAGCAGGCAGTGGCTGCAGGGGAATGTGAAGAGGGAAACTACTTAGTGAAAGAGAAACAGGGAGCAGAGCAGAGCTTCGATGTCAATGGAAGAGATCATGGATGCCAGTAGGGGGCTCAACCTCCCGCACAATAGACCCCCGACTGAGCCAAGATGCTTAATACCCATACTCCTATTTCACACATCTTTTCAAAAGCACCGGTGCAAGTCTCGTTCACCTCCCCCACGCCTGCATAGTCTGCTAGGAACCCCGGATTGCAGCGGGGGTGACAATAGCGAGAAAATCCTCAGTGCTGCAACTTACGGGCCGTCGGGGGACTCACACAGGGTCCATCGGGACACCCTGTCTTTGTGTATTAGAACACAATTGCAACATTTCACAGACAGCAGTAAATGCTTCCTCTGTCCTGGCAGGGAGCTGTTAGGAATGACAGCAGCATCAAGTGTCAGTGATAAATGGGTCATTATCATGTGATCTAAGATGAAGTGTGGATCTGATAATGAGGCGCCGTGTCAAACGCACCTATTACTGAGAGCCCACTGTCCTGCCACTCATCAACACTCCTGCAGCTGCTTCAGGGTAATTGGCATTTCTTCAGAGTTATTAACACTTGAATAGTCTGCAGAATACCACCGTTCCACACTTTTGCTGCGGTACAGTCCAACAGCTGCAGACATGTAATAGTCAGTTAATTCTCAATAATAGTAATCCAGATAATTTGCTTCATTTCAGTTTTTCCCTATGAAATTATTTGAAAATGCCTCCAGACATTACATGTATCTTGAGCCTTTTGGGTGTGATCTGGGCAGTGCAATGAAAGAGACAAACATTTTTCTTCTGCCAAAAGAAAACATCTTGAAAAAACTAATCGTTGGGAGTGGGGAGGGAAAATATACCTCAACATCCTGGCGGTTGCAGGGGTATTCTGGCTCTGTCCCAAAGGCTGGCAACTAAGTGAAGAAGGCCGCGCTTTGTGAGGTGGGTCAGGAGCAAATTAAGGGGTGAATAACTGAAAACTGATTCACTTTTGAATAGATTTCTTTAAAAAAAAGTCAAATAGCACCTTTGAAAAAATAAATCCTAAAACTTGAACATCTGCTTCTGGAGGAGCATCTTACGTCGTTACTTTTATTATCAACAGTAGCTAACAAACTCTTGTTTAGTCACGGTCTAACTTAGCTCCCCTTGCCTCTCAACTCAGCTACTGGCCTCCTCTCACAGACCCCCACCACCATTTACAAGGCTCTTCAGTGGCTGGCTGGTTGCTAGACAATGTGCTTGGTTACGTGGGTTATGTAAAGACCCTCCTGCAGACAAAAGCCAATGTGGGCTCCTGTTATGTGCTGCTCTTCAGAGGACCGGGTCAGTTAGCAGAAGGGCTCTGGCGCTAACACTCCAAGTTAAAAAACGTTTGCTCTTCAATGTGTTTACTGAGAGGAGAGTGGGAGAGGTTAATTATTGCATCCAGTGGTCACACATATCTCACATCAAAAGCAGTTCAGGTCGGATAAGTCCACAGACCAGTGAATGGGTAAATTCATTAGCTCAGCGTGACTGCAGATAACTGTGGGAAGGTACAGATTGGACAGAGATTTTGTATTTGTTTTGGTAAAAATGAGAGGTTTGGGGCCTTTACAGGGCCTGAAAATTAGGGTCCAGCCATTTGTGTGAGTGGACCTGCTGGCCAGAATAAAAAGCTGACATCATCAGTCATTTACATAACACACGGGTCAAGACCTTCACATTATTACAGTGAATCTGAGAGAAATTACTGATAAATACATTCTCATTTTAAAACCCCACTGACTCTCCAGTGATATCTTCTACTTTACATCACCATTACACAATCCCGCAGGCACATTTATTGATGTGTGTAACGGTGTTTATACATGGTCAGATTTTTGGCAGCTTCACCCTCATTCTGTGTGTGTCTGCACAGGTGACAACACAGGGCCATGCAGGCAATGACATGGTGGTAAACCACACACCTCAGATGTGAGGATTTGTGTGTGCAGAGTGTGTGCCTTTTATTTCAGTTCTAGAAGAGTCTATAAGAAGTGGGTGTCTCAGCTCTTTTGAGTGTATTTAGAAAAGAGCGAGTCTTCAAAGTGGCAGCTCAAAATGAGTCTATGGATGAACAGTCGGAAAGCTAGCAGAACTATATATGTAGCGCACAGCGAAACAAATTCATTCTATAAATCAACAACTTTTATGAAATATATAAGAAATCCCTCAATCATACTATCCACTGCATTAACAACGCCGTCATCTACAAGCAGGAGCTAACGGGAACCTGTACGTACGGAGTCACGCTGGCTGATCTACAGCGCCAGCCCCGAGATAAAACTCCCATTTGTGTTTTGGTAACCTGAGAAGAGCATGCACTGCGTTGACGCCACATGAGTGGATTTTCATCCTGTCCTTGAGTATTCTCCGCCCACGGACAGGAAACGCAGATATCTCTAAAAATCTAAACACACTCAGACTTGCACAAGGACAGACGCTCACATGCAGACTCTCACTGGGAGACCCAATCACACGCTCCCAAACGGAGACTGACAAGCTGCAGCATGTGTGTCGCATCCAGCAGTTTGGTAAAGACATCCACCCCCACCCCCGAGGCCTGGCGCTATAAAACAGGAAGCTGGAGTCACACAAAACAAGGGATGAAGAGGGCGATGTGGAGACACTCAAAATAAATCAATTCTCCCAGTGATAACTTTGCGATTTACTGATATTCGTTGTAGCGTTTTAGTCACCGTGTCAGCTTTTAAAAAGATGGACAAAAATTGCTGGTCTAAAATGACCACGAGAATCTGAAATGATTCTCTGACTTTTGAAGCCAAGAGGCCGAGCGCTACTGAGAATTAATGAGGATGGGGGTACATGTGGAAACACCCCTATTTGCCTTCTGGCATGCAGTTAAGATAAGATGACAGATAAGAAGATTAAGTATGTATTGTAAATACAAAGTAGGGCAGTATAACTTTGCATAAAGAGTGTGAACAGGCTGTTCAATTAATCAAAACTAACCAAGAATGCCACTGAACTATTTTTCATTAACATTAAACTAGTTTGTAGTGTTCTAGCAACTTTAACTAGACTCTAATCTGGGCGAACATCATTCCTAGAACTTTAGATTCCAGACACAAGAAAACATGTATTATGTCGTTATTTCTCCAAATTCTATTCTTTTATATATTATTAATCTTTTACTCAGTCATATTTTTGAATTATGGGCGCAAGTCCAACAGTCCCTCTTGCTGCCTGAGCAGAGACACACAACATGAAACATTCACACAGACACACTAATGCACACAAATGCTCACCACATTTCTGGTCCCAGGCTGGATGAGAAGACAAGAACAGATAAATGACCCTCTTGATTTGTGTTCTGCTAGATTCACTATTCCAGTCTTCGAACATCCATGATGCCCCTCTGAAGTACAGTAAATTCTTCTCGCTACTCCACACGACAACCTTCTTCTCACCCTGCCGAGCTCTTATAGACACTTTGTATCTGTTGGGTCAGCAAAGCTGGGCTTTAAATGGGTTACAGGTGCCGGCTAATATGGGCCAATAAACGCGCGACAGTAGAACAACTGCATGACCCATCCTGAATAGATGTAACAGGAAAAGAATGGTGGACAATGGGGTTACGCTGCTGGGAAAATAATCAGTAGGCTGGAAAGATGAAAAAAACTCTAGAGATCTCTAAAATTTTCTCCAACCAATACTTAAAATAACAGCAATCTCGAGTAAAGCCATCTTATACCTGAATAATGGCTTAATTAAAGCCATAGTTCACCTGAATATGACAATTCACTTATTAAGCAGTCATATGTATGCTGATAGAGGCGTGTGAGAAAGTCTTAAATAATAATAATAATAATAATAATAATAATAATAATAATAATAATAATAATAATAATAATAATAACCTTTCCCTGCTTATATGGTCTCTCCCAAGTGTCCAAAAAGGTATTCAAATTCAACCAGAAATGTAACTTATGCCATAAATAACAACTATGCATAATAACTGAGGTCACACATTCAGTATGTATCAGTTTTTTATTAATACATTTGGGGGACGGTTGGAGTTGAGTGTGTAGGGATAATTAAAACAAGAAAGATAATATAAAATGTTTGTGTGATTAAATGTTGACAACACGATTAAAACAGCAAAATTTAGCCATTTTTCAATCATTTTATTCTCTTCTTCTTGATGGCGCCCATGCTGTGCAGATCTCAATCACAGTCCGAGCACACAGAGCTTTACTCTGTGTGAAAAGAAAAGTGAGCGTGGATCCCTGTTGACCCTCTGTGTATTCAGCTGAGTCTTGTCTTATAAGCCTCGGCATAAATGCCCAGCGTGGTACCGCGACTGTCCCTGCTGCTGTCCAACAACCAGAAAACTCAACCTTTTACTCTCTCTCTCTCTCTCTCTATCCCAGTAACACACGTGTCCAGCTCCAATTACTTTTCCTCAAACTGCTGCTAGCAGGTGCATTCGGGAGAAAGAAAGTACAGGAACAGGAGGAGGAGGACAACAACTCTGGATCTGAAAAAACAACAGCTGCGACAGCCACATTGTCATTCCAACATTTGTCTCCTGCCGAGTGCGGCAGCAGGTCAGTTCCCAGCGTGAGAACTGCAGAACGCACAGCGCTTTGAGTCCTCACCCACACTGTTTCGCATTGTCCTCTCAAAAAACACATCTGACCGTGTTTGGAGCTTTTCCCTGCCCTGTCCCTCCAACTGGAGCTTTGCCTCCAGTGTCTACAACTCTGCTTATCAGAGCTTTAGGAATTCAGCCTTCACACCTGCTGGATCCTGGCGGAAAGATGGAGAGCTAATTACATGCAAGCGGATGCCTTTTTCTGGTCATGATCTATATCACAGATCATATAGAAATGACACGGATGTGATAACAAGGTCAACAGTGTGGTTTTGAGAGGAGGAGTGACTTGAAGAGAGCTGAATTCTGCATTAAAGTCCAGGCTTGGATGCATTCTCCATAATTACAGACTTGCAAATCATTTGCACATCAGTCCTTCCATTCTCTCCATTCTCTCTGAAGCATCCGAACATGTCATTCGAGGAGGAGCTCCTCCCACGAGCACCGTCACGGTGTGAAACCCATCGCACCTTCATCTCCATGGATAAGCACATGTAGGTGAGCCATTTCTCCAGGTTTCGGCTGGAGAAATGACCTGCAGGAGGCAATGTGTGTGGCCTCAGATGGTGGCTACAGAAGCACCAATCTGCCTCCAGATTTTAACAGCAGAGAGCAGCGTCTCTCTGCACACAACTGCTGCCACTTCACTTAACTTCGACTTGTAACTTGACTCCAGAAAAAGAAAATTAAGTTTTATGTGGGTTTTGGGTGAACACAAATATAGCATTAAGTTGAAAGTGCAAATATACAGTGAAGCTTTTTTTTAACTTTGGGATGGAACAAAACATGGCCGGCGGTGTTTTGTGTTTCACGTGCACGAGTATGCACGCACAAAAACATACACAGAATTATCGTATGTCCCTGAGCCTTTGTTAGTTATTGGCAAACAGGAAATGATGCTCGGCCCCATGTAATTAATGGGCATAATTATGTAATGAGGAGTGGTCTGGATTGAGCTGCAAACAGCACCAGATGTCCGCTCAGTCTGCCAGCTGAGACACTCAGTTGTTCTGATGGCTTACAGTGGGGTCAGCGGCTGTACCAAGACCCAGCTCTCCCCTGCGCTGTTCTCCAGACCCTCTTTTCTTTCTCTTGTAAATAAAGACTTAATGGTTTACAAGCCTTCCAATAACCGTAATACCTTCAGAGCGAATTAGCTCACAAAGCAGCCAGACTCATGGGCTGGATTGAAACAGGACTCCAGGGGAAGAATACACCCACATGCGACCGTACTTTTCAAACATTTTTCACTTAAAGGAAAGCATGTGTTTTAGGTTTCTCTTTTTTTACTCTTTTTACTCTCTTTCTACTTGTTTACTGTGTGTGCATGTGTGTGCCTGTGCATTATCGTGGTGAACCAACCAATCGAAAGTCTGAATTTGAAGTTTAGATTATGGCTCCTCAGTGAGCTGATTTACATGCCGCTGATGTCACCCCCTCGCTGTGCATTCCGTCCTGAGGCAGAGAGAACCTCCCTGTTCTCAAAGTTTAGAGAAGCTCCAAGCTCGAAGCTCAAAAGGCCTTTCAGTATTTTAATGCAACAAGATGTGAGGAACAAAAAACTTAAACGGACGCCTGTAGTTTGAGGCTTTCATACAACTGTCACTTTTTTTTAATACAAAAGAATCTATTCTGCTTTTCAGCTTTGAGTAAGTTAAAGTGAAAGACATTGGCTTCTGTTATTCGCCTCCAAACCCCGACCCTGACGTGATGAAAAGCTTACAACCACCGTAGGTGTAGGAATAAAAAAACAACCATGACTTTTTCTAATATGCAAAATCTTGGACATAATAACTTCATTTTACGGGTTTCCGGTGCAGCATTAAAGTTCAGCTTGCCACACAAGCTGTTGATTCTCTGTCCACCAATCAGCAGGCCGCAGTTTGTCTGGCTCCACCCGTATTGCAGCCTGCTCTTCCACTGTTCTTGGTAACCCAACAGAAACGTACCAAGAACTGGGACAGTGCACATTAGTTATTTTAATACCCTTTAACAAGAATAAAAATACTCTAAATGCCATGGGGACTCTAGACAGAGGCTGGCTGGTGTTATCTGATCAATGGAATCATCCTGAAGTGTTCAAGGATGCTTCTATTGTCTCTTTTTATTCCGTGCACAGTTTAATGAGGGCAATTTTCTGGTCAAGATCATGGCGAAGAACAAAAAATAATAGGGATATTAACCTGACAGCAGTATGATCATTGCAAGAACTCCACTGTGAACTCTGGATGGGGAAAGAACACATACGTCCTGAAAATCAGGGAATCTTGTGGAAGGCTAGATGTGATTCCAGAGCAAAAACAAACACCCGTTACTGGCATGAGATACATTGGAGTCATATTGTGCTTTATCTGATTTGAACTGGCTCTGTTCTTTCACAAGAAAAAACTCCATCCTGGGAGGAAATCAGTCAAAAATCAGTCGAAAGGCGTCACCCAATGGGAGGGGCTGTTGAAAACGAAAGCAACGACAGCAATAGATTCTCAACAGGTAGTATTTAAGACAGTCAGTGTGGCCAGGCAGTCAGTCAGCCAGTCAGGACGGTTGAGTTGTAAATGTGTTCCAGCAGGAAGAGCCAAGCTCCAGAGCAAGGCGAGCAGTCTGGAGTCGGCAACTTTCCCCTGCTGCAGCTCCTCCCTGTAGCCCACCCAAGAAGCAGCCCATGGGCATAAATTTGAGAGCCTGACTCGCTGCGGATTTAAAACAATCTGCATGTCTCTCTCCCTCTCTTTCTCTCTCGCTCACTCCTCCGCACTCAGTATGAAATGTTCCTCTTATTCACCCTTTACTCTGTTCTGCCCTTCTTTCCTTTCCAACAAATTCCACTGTTAATGAAAATGGAAAAGTCTTTCTCAGTACGTGCCAGTAACATTATTTTTCTTGAGGCTTAATACAGTTTGAAAAAAAAAAAAAAAAATCAAGCATGCACAGGAACTGTATTTTCTCTCTGACCCTCAAAAGAGATTCTCTTTTTTTCTACTGTAAAAGGAGATTAGTTCAAACAAACGTAACAAAATTACTTTTCACAAAGCACAACTTTCCGCTTGTTTTTTATTTCCAGAAGGGAATTCTTTTCTCAATAACAGCTTCAACACAAATTACACCGCTGGTTTCCTTTTATTGTGCTGGACTACGCAGGATAAAACAGAAGAAATCTCTTTTAAAGACAACTACAACTATTTGTTTCCCTAATTTTCTCATGTTCAACACAAAATTCAACACAAAATGCTCTGTTGTGTCAAATTTGCCAGTATGAATATGACGCCCTGTTTGATGGACAGTGCAGCAACCTTTGACCCACAACGGATTCGTGTCAGTGTATCGGTGACAGCGCGGCCTCTATTTGGCTGGCAGCGGCAATAAGTCATGTGCGTGTGTCAGTGCGCAACATCCATGCATGGGGACCCACTTCCTGTTATAGCATCTGATCTGGTTAACGTGGCAGCACAACACCTCTATAGATTCTCACCACTGTCACTTAGAGAGCAGAGACGCAGGAATAGAAAAAAGACGCCAGTGGCTGAGCTGCAGAGAAAGACAAGAAACAACAGGGATGCTGAAAAAGATGATGGATGTGTACAAAACTGCAAATATTTAAAGGGGAAGTAAAAAGAATAAAACATACAAGAATCCTCATCTTTCTCGTGGTTTTACAGGGATGACTGCACTTTTATTTTTTACAAATAGACAATTAGCAACAATGTTAATACGGTTGACTTTATACTCTGGGGTCAGACACATAAACACACATCAACGTACTCTTTTTGTGAGAAAAGGCCCTCTTTCTGTTTATATTTTCTCAAGAACTGCGCCGATTATCCACTTTTCTCATTTATATGATTGTTTTAGAGAAAATATTAAATCAGACCTATTGCTTCGTGTTTTATCGAATCAGGATCTTGAAAAGTAATGGTGGTAGCAACATATTTATGCATTTCCAAATTTCCTTTTTATCATATCAGAGTGGAATGTTGAATGCAATTTGCCCACAGTCATCTCCCAGGCAATCTTGATAAGTTATCTCAATGTTGAACAAAAAAGTTGTCCAGGAGGCTCATCATAAACACACGCAACGAATATGCTTCTGCACAGACTCATCTCAAATTCCAATTGTCGCCCTGTTTGTTCACAGAACTTAGAAAAACTAATTCCAGCTGCAGCTTCTTATAAAATAAATGAGGCACATACAAACTGTGACAGCACCTTTATCTGTAGATAAAGACAAAATGGCAAAATGCACTTTTGAAGACAAAAAGTCACTTAGATTTTGCCCTTGAATGTTACGTCTAAGGACTCCAAAGGAGGGCAAAATTCAGGAGACATGCAATGGTGACCTTCGCCGGCTACCTGGAAGACGTCACAGAAACGCAGGCAGGAAAAGGGGTTGTCACATGCTGCGTTGTAATTAAAGTGAGGATAGTGGTGAATAAATGCACCGTGGCTATAGCAACTTGCTGAAGTAACAAACACTGCCTCCTCCACACTTTCCTCCTGCCGTCAGGACAGCACGCCATGACTCATAGCAGGCTCAGAACACACACATTCAAGCAAAGAACCTCACACATGCGGGCATGAAACACTGTGGGCAAACACCTGTAAGCAAGGCATTTGTCTTCCTGTTTAAACCTGCGGGGCCCAATTATAAAAACTTAATTCTAACTCCTCCACAATTAATGCTAATGTTCAGTCTTCGCCATCCGCAACCGTCCCTCCAAACTGACGGCCTGTTGTTGCACACCGTGCCAGTGTAACAGTGGGATATGATTAAATGTCACTGTGGGTTATTCGTGCATATGAAAGCGATTGCCAATCTCACCTGCATCCTATTAGCACCAGTTTGATTTCTAATATTAACCACATGAGCCGACAGTTGGCATTCTGCACGTCTAGCTGCTTTTTCCATGCACACAAACATAAAACCGCCACCAGGGTTCAAAGGAGGAAGAAGAGGGAATGATGGAGGAGGGACTGACCCCGCCTCTTACTGTCAACCACATGCTTGAATCTATGTTACACACATACCTGTAATGCTTCAGTCATAGTGGATACTGCTCCATCTGTGCTGGTCACCCCTCTGAATCACTTTATAAAGTAACTCTGCTGTGTTCAAGCGCAAAAGTTGTGGGAAATTATGCAAAGAGTCTGGATACGGAGATCCAGTCATCACTAAAGCAGCAAAGAAACAAATGCGTTGATAAGACTTGCTAAGCTAACCTGACTGAGGTCAGGATGATGGATCACATTTCACATTTATATGGGAGAGTGAAGATTTAGTGCTTATACAAAGTATCTGGATTTAGAAAAAAATGCAAACCCTTAACAAAGTGTTTTAGTTGTTTAACACTAACAATGCGGTTACCCAAAGTTTATTTGCTTGAGCCATAGTTTTTGTTAACCTTTACCCTGACCAGGATGGGCCTGAAAAGTATCCAGGGATTTTCCCGAATCATCTAAATATCAAAAATCCTTTTTACAACAGCAATCTTACCCTCTGGGACGTCTCTCTTCTGACATCTAAGGCGGTTGACCACCCATTTTTCTATTGCTTTAAACTGACTGTCTCAGCAGGTTATTTCTTTTAATCTCCCATACAGCAATTTGTCCGACATGTTTTCTAACGGGTGGGAAGGTTCCAGATGCCCAGGAACAATGATTTTTCTGAATATTTCCCATGACTGGAGCATTTCCCCTGTCTATTGTCTGTGCCCTTTGGTTAATGCAATTCAAGCTTCTTTAAAGGGCCCAATGCCTTTGGCCTCTGGTGTCATTCACCCTTATTTCAGCATCATTTGTTTTGCACTCAATGTTATATTATCAGGAAGTGGGATTATCTGGCACTGACACATCTAATGCTAAGGCACACTGATGCAATTTGATCTTATGCAAATATTCCAAGTCAATACGAATATCTGGCCTGGATGATAATTGGGGCCTGCTGTCGTGGTATTTGGATGCCTGTGTTGCATAAAAGCTTGGCTCTTTGATGATCACTGTAACAACTGTGACCAAAATGTGACTAAAAATGAGCAGTCATCTTAATTTGAATCGAGCCCTCTGCCGCTTGTGAGCAGCACAGGCTGCACCACAATGAACAGTGAAGCAAAATAAAGTGGAATTCCAGAAATTCCCCTGACATCATGGATCTGAGTTAGCTGTATGGCAGGAATGAAGAAAACCAAAAGTAGAAGGCAAGAAAGACGTGAGCGCTTGTGTCGGCCTGTGCTGAGGAGTCCTCCGGAGCATCCCAGCCTGTCTTGACTGGCTGAAGCCGATGGGTCTTGCCGCGGCGAGTCTCCACGCTTACAGCCAGAGCCGGCACAGACAGACAGCTGCTATTAAACCCCGATTGTTTCAGGTTCACAGGGTGTGAAAGGGCCTGATTGAGGGGCTGTGATCCCAGTGAGGGTGGTCCTTCTCCCCCTCCTCACCTCCCTCTCACTGGAAGGTGGAAGGAGGGGGAGGATTGGGGAGAAGGGTGGGGGGGCGGGGGGGGATTGTAGGCATCACGTGACACATGTTTCTTGCTGAGCGGACCAAAATGGAATCTGGACAAAAACACACCACTTGTTGCTGCCTGCCTCTGGGTGGCGGCCATTAGTGCCCATGCAGAAATGTCATCCACAGAGACATTGCTGACATGATTACAGATTTTTGCCGTCTTAATAAACTAATGCCATCACTCGTATTACCTCTAGAGTCCAGGTCACATCACACATGCAGTTTACCTCTAAACCCTCCGCCAACCTTTGTTTATGCTTGCCCGATGGGAGGAGTCCATTCTGCTAAATTCAATTGTATTCAGCCTGAGAGAGACTTATCAGCGCTCTTATGTGGCAGGGACAGCTCCCATCAGTCCTCTCCTGTGACTGACTCACGGGACATTTGCTTCCCGTAAGGCCTATTTGTTTAAGAGCATTCCCATTAAGGAGCCTTTTGGCCTTAACACACTTGATAAAGACCAGGGAGGGTGAGGAAGATCCCCTGCAGAGCTTTTCACACGTGGCCAAAGGACAAGTGCACTTTTTTCCCTTGAACCCCCCCAAACCTTGAGAAGGGTCTGAGTGTTTTCTCACTAATGGATTCTATTTGAAATACTGAGATGTGTCCTTGATTGTAATTCTGTTTCTGTGTAGCAACACAAAAATACACAAAACACGATAAATTTCACTTTAATTTTGAATGATTTTTGCGCTTGGTTGATGATCCAAATGCTATTGTCTTACTTTGAATGTTTAAAAAGCTCCACTGTCTGTCTGTCTGTCTGTGTGTCTGTGTGTGTGTGCTTGTGTGTTTTACAGGAAGTTTGTGCATGTTTAAATGCTAATAAAAAAGGTTTCTGCTTGTCTGAGTGTGTGTCCAGCACTTCTTACTGTCATTTTGGAGTATACAAGTGTTTGACTATTCTATTGAGTCTATTGAGTCTGTTGACACTCTTCAGTCCAGGGCCACGACACGAGCACCCTAATCTTCCCACATTAACAGCAAGAGTCACTTCTTTTGGGGCTAATTAGATTACATTAGATAATCAATCACTAATCTATCACAGATTAGTGATGGAGTGTTCCATGTTTGTGCAGTTGTTTAGTTTTTAGAAACCAAACACACACAAATTGTGAGTTACCTCAAGCTTGAGGCCTCACTTAATGGTCAGCGATGGCCTTTTCTGCATGTGTGCCCTGACTGAAACTAACATTTGGAAACGATATTGGCATCTCAAGCATTCAAGCTTACAAGAAACAGCTGTGTGAGAGTTCCCGGGATGTGCCAGGTGATGTTTAACTGTAGTCAGAGCTGTAAAAGTTCCACATAGGTTTATCAGCCCAGCAGAAAATTCACTTTAATCTCATACAAACGTAGCGCGTTCGTTACTTCTTGATGTGCAGAAACAACGTGCAAGGTGAGCGCTCGTTTGCGCCACGGAGGTGCCAAGTGAAGGAATCCACAAACGCCGGCGACTTTTGAGGCTTTTCTACATTTTATGCAAATTGTTGAAAAGCACAATGACGCGCGATTGCCTCGAGGATCCATAGAAAACTTTTGGTGCCGTCACTAGCCCAACTTCTGAACAACACTAGAGCGTATCAACGTAACCAACCAAACTTTCCACACATACTGTCCGTGATTACTGAAGGGCGTACGAGTCATTCAGAATACTCACCCCAGGTCGATGTAGGAGTATTCAGCATGAAGCTTTCTCTGTCTTAGAGTCCCAGTGTGTCCAAGGAGTGTGGAAGTCTGAGTTTCTAGTAAAAGCCTCCCCTCTCTTTCCCACCGCCGGACGCACACGGATGGAGATGTCTGAACTTTACGCACACGCCGATACTTTATCCCGCTCTGGAAGTTCTTTTCCCCATAGACTTCTATTCTTTCGAGTCACTTTACGCAAACGGTGAGAAAAGTGAACCCCATGTTCGGCCGTGGAGTCCCGCAAAGCCCTCCGGAGCTGGCTGCACAGCCAATGTGGGAATGCGCACCCCCTTCTTTTTCTCCCTCCCTTTCTCCTCCAGTCTGTGTGGACCACCCCGAAACAGGAAGTTCACTTTTTGTTTTTCTTAAAAAAGGATCTTGCTGCTTCAGCTTTCTCCTCAAAGTTTACATGCACGACACATTATCGGCTCACTCAGGTGTAGATATGCACGGTTCTTAAAACTGTTCCCCGTGTCTCTAAATTCAAACGCAATTACAGCAGTATAATTATGTTATATAAAGACATCTCTATATGAACATATTTCAAAAATACGTGTATGGGCATGGCTGATCTATATAAAGTCCCCTCTTATCCAGTAATTGGGATAATCTAACTATAAGCGTTTGTGTTTACTTTATTGGTGTAACTTCATAGCACTCCCCGGACAGCGTGTGTGTGGCTGGCTACGTGTGTGGATGCTGCAGATTGTTGCGCTCTAAAATCAACCCTAAAACCCGGACTGGAGCTCAGGACCTGGAGCAAAACCGCTGCTCTGGTACGAGCCTTAAAAAAAAAAAAAAACAAAAGCAGAAAAAAAATTAAATTTCTTTATTCATAAAACGCAGTACAAATAGGAAAAGTTCAGTTTCATTTAGTGCGATGTTAGAAGTGAATTGGCCAGTGATTCAGTGAGAGGGGTCAAAAGCCTAAAAATCTACTCAGATGTATATTTGCCTGACTAATTGTATTCATAACAACTTTGTGTTATTGTCTCGTCCATTTGTCTGTTTGCTAATGCCCTGACATGATTTCATGCACCAGACACCACTGTTACTTTGCAGATCAATTTGCATGTTTTTGCACAATGATGCCACAAATGCAACTAAATGGCTAAAGATACTGTTACTGAAAGCATTTGTTTCTGTATCAGACGGTAACAAATCCACAGTCAAGAAGCAGCAATGAAAGCTGAGTCTGAACAGTTGGCGACCTGCACCGAGGGAGCAGAAGTCCATTGAGAACATACGGTCGGTCGATGGCTAAACCAGATTTTGTCAATGAAAGTCGCGGGCTTTAGTCCAAAGATAGCCACTGGCCAAGGATAGACATGTAGGATGAGCCCACAGATGCTGGAGCCATATGTTTCATTCGACCGAGAGAATCCAACACAGGCTTCAGGTGAGATTGTCAATGGGAGAGGATTATCAGGCCGGCAGCGAGTCTGATTCTGAGAGGATCATTCACGATTGGTTTGTCCAGATATTCATCTACTTCATCTGTTTAAAATGACATGTATGAGATCTTCACTTTGATACTGATGATTTACAGTACAATCTCTGTTAGTGTTGAAAATGCAAATTTGGAGGCCAGAATGTATATGAAAATTATTAGGATTCTTTCAAACCTTTAAAATGAAACACAACTAAACGATACACAGAGACATGATTGTTTAGCACGGCTGGAACCATTCTCTGTGGCAATACAGATGAAAAGATCTGAAAAAAGGTCAAAGAACAACACAAAGGTGGTAAAAAGAACATCACACTCGTTACTGCTAAGTACTGCTTCCTCCTGCCAAACACACTGAACACAGATGCCCAAAACACAAATGTTTGCATCAATCATTACTCACAAGTTTGTGTTTCTTGGAATTCACGGCTGCGCCTTAATGAAGAGAAAGACCAAATTCTTTGATGAGGCTTGAACAGAATTGTTTGGCTCAGGCATAAAAGTTACAGATGTCTCTCTCTCCAAAGCTTAAAGAAGGCTTACAGTACTAGACAGATTAGGGCGAGTTAAGAGTCATCATAGGTAAATCAGTGTAAAAGCTGAAGTGATCATGAAGGCTGCATATGGGAGTTTATTTTAGGCACTTTCATTCTTCCTTAACCTGCATGTCATCAGAAAAAAAACGTTTCTTGACTACTCATTCTTTGGTGGAAATGGTTATTGTTTGTCTTTCCAAAATACAATTTATACTTTATCTGCTATGGTTTGATGTGTAGACAGTTATAAATACTTAGAAAATGACAAGGTCTGATTATAGAATTGTGATATCAAATTACTGATGAAGCACAGTCTATGTAAATATAAAGACAACTCCAAAAGAAAAGTTTTTTCTCTCTTGATGAGATGAGTGAAGGAATATCCAGGTTTAGATTATTTAAAGACACTGGAGGACACAAACAAATGTGTGCACATTCGCCAAGTAGGGAGGGAAGGGAAAGCATCTGTCACTGAGACTCGGAGCAGCTGGACACCATTCCCTCATGCTGTAAAATCCACACAATCTTTTACAGGATTTGTTTTTCCACTGCAGATGGTAGTTTGCACACTTTCTCCCCATTGGCCTGGGGTCTCAGCCGGGCTGCAGGTACTGCATAAAAGAGAGCCTGCAGGCGCTCTGCACAGCAGTGAGAGCAACCAGGAGGAGCAGGGCTGGATGTGATACGAGAGAGAGAAGACAGGTAAGAGTTTCACCATTATCTAATCGTAGTGTATATGTATTCTAATACACGTCATGTAATATTAATGATACGATGGAGCTTTTAATATTTTTATTGTTTTTTAATTAGTATTCATTAAAAAAAACTGTAAAAAAAAAAAAGATCTTTTCTGCAACATGCACAAGTGTACATTGTGCAAATTCTACCATCTGGTGTTACAATCTCGTATTTTAACATATGCATATCATTGTGTATTATTGTAGCACTGTTTTAATCACATTATGTATGCACAGATATTTATAGATATTTTAAATATTAGATATGTTAAATTCAATTATTTTTGTACCTCAGTGTGTTCAAATTAAAAGTAATTTTACTACATTGCAAAAACACCATAGCTGATTGCTATTAACATTAACTCTTATGTAAGAATTGGATCATTACAGCAAAGATGTGAAAGGTTTTGACTGATATCGATTTGTGTTATGTTATGAATGTGTCATAGTTTGGATATCCTGGATTAAAACAGATATATTCCACGCTAATTTGCTCGTGTGTTTGTGTGTGTGTGTGTGTGTGTGTGTGTGTGTGTGTGTGTGTGTGTTTATATAGAATGGATGTTTTTTTAATACATGAATCGTTTTCCCGAGGGTTTAGGGAGCAGTCTGCAGTCTTGTGTTTGT